>JAYKAV010003476.1:831346-1053275 GCA_035582835.1 Phoebastria nigripes | reverse complement strand
CGGGGGGGATGGGCAAGCATAGAAGAAGCTTGGGCGTCAAAGTGCTCTATCCAAGAGTAAATGAGGGCTGCGTAAATAAATGGGACCTGGATAATCCTCACTTCCCATTCAGCAGGAGCCAGAAAAGAACGTGAAGTCAGCTGGGAGTTGTGTAGTTGTCTTTATGGTGTGACCCATAAGGCTGAGTCTTAAACGCATAGAGCCAATCTTGCATGCTTTTAACAAGAGAATTAGCTTATAAATCTGCAGCTATTGTGTGCTGAAGCACAGGATGCGTGAGTTTACTTGCCAGGCTTTAGATTGCTAGCCGGGGTTTTGCTTGAACTAGGAAATCAAGGTCTTAACAGAAAACCAGCCAGATTGGCAAGAACAGATGTGAAAAGTGTTGAGTTGGAACAGTCCCATCTACAYCGCTGAACTACTGATAAGAGAGCTTCAGGTCAACTGATCAGGACCAGTATATAACRTTGTGAAATGCATTAGGAGCCCTTTTGCTCTAAGTAACCACAGTGTTTTAGAGGTGCCTTGTCTCCACCAGCACAAAGCTGTGCTAGCTGAAGCCAGTTGTTTACAACACTGACTTCAGCAGTGCATGCAGCCTCTGGGTATCCTTTGTGAAATGTACCTTTGCCAGCTTAAAGCTAAGGTGGATCTCTTAGAAACTGTTTTTTCTTCTTCTCAATTTTATTATGCTTCGTTAGAGCTCAAAGCTCCTTATGTATAGCATGTATAATCCTCTCTAAAAGAAAGGCAATGCCACCAAGGAACAGACTCTAGCTGCAGACAGTCGCTTCTGTAGTTTCTGTTTTGATCCAGAGATACAACAAAGTTAATGCTAGATCAGAATTTCCGAAGTGATGCCCAGACTCTTTGGAGGGGTGGGGGTGGTGTGTGAATGAGTATGAAAGGGAGGGTGGGAAAGGCTCTTGATGGTAGGATAAAAGAAAAGTCGGTCATAACCTAAACATTAAACGAATGGACAAAGTTCATAACCAGATTAATTGAGAATCTGGGACACTGAACGCTGTTTAAATTGATGAGATAACATGTGGCTTGTCCAGTGTCTCTTGGGAAATATGTGGAGACCAAGGTCTGAAACCAAGGTTTTTCATGCTCCTGGGAGTGACTTACCCTCTGAACCATCCTTTCCCAGATGTAGTTATGAATTACCAGAGTCACCCAGCATTGGTCATCCAGCTTGTTAACAGTGCCACCTACAACAGGGCTTTATGAGAAAGTAAGCTGGATTTTAGTCCTGAAGTACTGTTCTTTGTTCACTACCTGAGGTTTGCACAGCTCCTGTCCATATTGCATCTCTTCTGTAGATAAACAGAGGACATGTGTTTTAGAGCCATCCAGCCTGCAAATCAGCTAAAATGACCTCTTGCTGCTCCAGGGAGGTTTCTTTTGTATCAGTGCTGGAATGATTCCAAAGATGTCTCTACTTGAGCTCTGGTTAGATTTTTTCCAGACTAATTTAATCCCAGATATAAGAGGTAGTAAAGACAYGGCTGGTAGTGAAGACATGGCTGGTCATCTCTCCCCTGAGTCCCTGTGGTGTGCGAGATTGTCCCTGCTGAATATTTATGAATGCTTATCTATTTTATTTCTGAATATTTATCCAGGAGTAGGTGCTTGCACTCTTGCCTTGAAGAGCATGCTGTATTCTCATTCTTCTAACTGTGAAAGCTTTTCACAGGAGCAAGACTCTGTTCTCTCCAGAGTTATGTTCTTGCTAACATCTTGAATAGTGTATTTTACTGCCTCTCCAAAGACACTTTGAAGGTATTGGCAGGCTATTATATTGGCATCTAATAACTTTTACCTTCAAAACTGTAAATATTTTTCTGTCTTCATGTGTCTGTTTCTGTGTGGTTTTTATGTTATTCGTGGCTGCCTCTTTCCATTTTGCATCCTTTTATCTGAAGTCTCATGACTTTGGGGAAAGGGTTGTTTAGACCACTGCGTACTGAGCCAGCAAATGCATTAATGGAACAATTTAGGGAGCCTGTATGCCTGCAGCACTGATTCTTCCCTCTCGCCCCCCTTCAGTGGACTAACTAAATTGATTTCCACCTGGTGAGGTCTCAGGGGTATCATTTATACTTTGAGTAGATGGATGAAATTTAGACACATTTTGTTAGTCTGTGGGGTTTTGGTTTTGTTGGGGTTTTGTTTGTTTGTTTGGGGKTTTTTTTGTGGGTGTTTTTGTTTTTTGTTTGTTTGTTTGTTTGTTTTTTTAAGAGTCTTTATGCTAACCAAGCATTGCCATGCAGGTGGCTGGTACTGATCCGTTGTTCGTTTTCATTGAGCAGATCATGCATATTTGTAGAGACAGTGGATTTGGTGCTAGAGCATGAGCAGAGTATAGAAATGTTCATGTCTCCCGTGGGGTGGTTGTGATTTGAGCACCAGAGTGAGGTTTGGAGACTTGTTCTCAAAACAAGGTTTCCTTAGGTTTTGGACAAGTTATGGCCCAGTATATTTCTCATGTCTGCTGTTCCACCTTTCAATTTAAAAAAAAACCAAAACAAACAAAAAAAAACCCACCACCACCAAAAAACCCCAAAACACCCTAGTTGCCTAATCCCCACAAGACATTAGAGTTTTCCCATACATTAATGAATGTTAGTAAGTTGCAATGAACATGAAAAGTGCTGTACGTTATTAATTGTAACTTCACAGCATGCACTTTCATTTTCCTGACAAAGGGTTGGCTTTGACCGTTTAAACGGGTTGGGTTTCTCTGGGGCCTTTGAAAAGAAATACCAGCTAGTGCAGCTTCTAGTGAAAGATGTTTGCATGCTTTCCTTACATGAGTACTGTTTTTTTTAAAGGAACCCAGGCTTTCTCCCGAGTTACTGATCTCAGCCAAAGACTTTGCCTGCAGTTCTTGTGGAAGGATGGAGGTGTCTTCTAGCTGCCTGCAGAAAGGAGGGGTCCTGGGGAGTTCCTAGGCAGCTGTGCAAACCACATAGTTCAGTTCCCAAGGGAACAGTGTAAGACCCTCTCAGGCAATGCTCCTGTAAAGCAGTGCTGGAAGAAGAAGAGAGAGGAGAAGTCTTCCTCAAAGGTGTGCTGTGCAGCATAATGACCCGTGGCCTGTTAAAGCTCGGCCATTCCTATTGTGCAAGTCATAAAAAGCTGTTTGGAAACGCCATGTTTAAGTGAAAGCTGGGAAGAGAAGTGAATAGGAAATTAAATGTCATTTCTGTGGCTATTTCTTAACTTAATTCTCCAATGCTTCCCCTAAAATTGTTCCAATTTCAGTCATTGTTGTGGATATTCAGTTCCCATTTGGACAACACAGGGAAATGGTCAGCTGCCATCTGCTAACAGAAGTACCAGCCCTCCCTGCAGTTTACACAGATGCGTCTGGAAGATCCCACTAAACAGCCAGATACTGCATGTGTGAACTTGAAATAAAATTGGCGAGTGCCCTGGGAGTGTTGCTTTCTGGGAGTCATGCCCATCACCAAGCTGATTGCATCCATGTGTTTCAGTGCTGTGGAGCCTTTAAAAGAAATCTGAAGGATTGCTTTTGAATATCTCTAATAGAGGAGGATGTGATTTGAAAGGCACTTCTAAAACTATCTAGGTAAAAATAAGTGAAATATGCTGGATAATGAAAAGCCTTTGAACTCCAGTGATGCATCGAGAGTGGTAATGTTCACTGCTTGTTTTTATCTTATGAAATGTATAGTAGCGCTTAAATTGCTTTGCTTTAACACCTCTACATAGCACATGCTATAAAAAAGGAGAGTTGACTTCACAGTAACTGTTAGCAAGGGACTCTCAAGTCGCACAGCATTATCACTGTTACTGTATATTCTTATGAGTATACAGATAGGAGGGATGGTTGGATCATAGAGTGTGCTCCTTCGTAACAGCAACAACTGTGTTAAGCTTAGAAGTATTCACAGAATATGAACTCCACATACTATGGGTGATGGTGTGCTTCTTAACAATGTAGTATGGTTTGATAACCTGTAATAAAAGATCAGATGGTGCGACTATAATGTGCCATAAAGCAGAGCAGGAGAGTTTGAGGATATCACTAGTGTCTTAGACCTATGCATTTGCATAGTATTTATTAGATAAAATTTGTAGATTAACCTAGGAATTAGTCTGTATACCTCATTATAGAGGATGGCAAAAACCAAAGCAAAAAACTTCCTAGCATTCTGACTGGGATATGAGGCAGTGGCACAGTATAGAGTTTCCTTCCACTCCAAATTTTCGTAAATGATTTAACATCAAACATGAGCAGGTCACATCACTTTGGCTGCTGTCCATATAATTGCACTAAGAACAGCAACACATCCTACCCAAATTTCTGCCCAACTGTGGCCACTCTCTAGGGCTTTGAAAGAGAAGAAAGCACGGACTGGGAGGAGGAAGACTTCTGTTTTGAATTCTCCAAATGACTTATGAAGATCTGAATTTGGTATTTGTAGAAAATAAAAACAGTGGAAACAAACTGATCCAGTCCTGTTTCAAGCCTTCTTCGGAGAGCCGGTCACTTACACTGTTTCTTCTATCAGCTTTTCAGGATGTCTTCAAACACCACAAGTGATTATTGCTCCCTCTCTGCCTCCTAAATACGGGGAAAACCATTCTAGAGCTTCATTCTAGATTCTACGTTCATTTTGACTTCCAGTCTGATGCAACCACTCGGATGCAACCATTTTATAACGACTTGGTCCCCAGCTGAAACATTGTCCTTTGACTGAAACGTTCGTAGTTATTCTTCCTGCCTGCTTCTCCATCTGTCTACCCTTCCCATATTTGAAAAGAGTAATTATAATTTCTTGTCATGTCTCTCTTTTAAAGAGACTCAATTTCTCTAATCGTTCTGGTAACCTTTCTTTGCAACTTTCCCAGTTTAAGCTCCTCCTCTTTGAATGTAGATGACCAGAGTGCTGGTCCAATATTTCAAATGAGGCTTTACAGGTGCCTAGAACAATATTCAGAAATGATTGGCTACAATACAGAAGGCATTTGAAAGCTGGGAAGTGAGAAGCCAGCAGTTCCCTTGGAGCATTTACCCAAGCTCTCTCCCTGGGGGGAGGCTGGTCTCTAAGGGCCACTTCCCCCAGTGTCATGGAGCCTCGTCTGCCTTCTGCACTGTTACTCTACGCATGTGCTCAAACCCATGCCCTCCCGTTCCCTGGGAGGAAAAGCGGAGGCCAGAACAGTAAACAGAATTTTATCTTACTCACAACAGGTTTGCTTTCAGAAACAAGAGAGGAGATTTAGAAAAGTGTTTGGCAGTGGTCCTTCTTCAGTCCCAGGTTTGAAAGGATCAGTGAGGTTAGACTGGAGTCCTCTGTCCTCTCTGCTCCCACCGTTCCTGAGCTCTTACAGCCAGTTAGTCTCTATCTCTCTCTGCAGCTGTTTCAGTAAGCTTTCCTAACTGATTTGCTCATAAGTTTTTGCTGCTTTTGTACTGCATATCCGTCCTGAAAACAGGCTGGTGTCTTACCATCCCATCTCCTTGCTTGAGCAATCAGCATGTAGTCTCTGGCAAGGAGAGAATGAGAGTCTGGAGTGGGAGGCTTGTGATGACAGCAAATGAAGTCCTCTCACACACTGGAGTAAATGCGGAGTAGTTTTTGCTTGGGCTCTGCATAGGTGCTACCAAGATCAAAGCACTGTTCATTTGCAAATCTGTCCTGAAGCACACACGGATGCCTACTGAGCACCCAAATCATATGGAGATGAAAAGGAAACAAATCTGCTTCATAGCTTCTCAAACTTAAAGTTAGCAGATGTGTGTTTGTTTCTTCCTCATGCTGCAAAATCCCTTACGTCAGTGCTCGGGACAGAGTTACAGATATTTGCTGCCTTTTGAAATTAGTCTTTGTTTTCTCCTTGCTTTTGAACCTTTTCTGTATTGGTATTTTTCACCTACTAGATGAGAAAGTGACAAGAAAAGATATTTTCTTCATCTTTGCCTTAGAAGTGTGACAGATAGGGGCTCTTGAGCCTATACACCAGCTGCATCATTGCTAAATTATGATACATTATTGCTTCCATTTCTTTGCTTCCTCATTCTGCTGCCGGAAGGATAGGGAGGTTAGGAGAAAACAAAGGAGCAGGCTGCTTTCAGAGGTGGGAAACCTGAGGAAGGCAGGCCATCACAACCAGCAGAAAGAAAAAGGACACATTGGAAAGGAAAAGGAAAAGGTACCTAGCAGAGGTCAGGTGTGGGGCTCTGGAGCAGCAGTTGAAGCAGTGGGAATGTAAACACTGAAGCAGTGCTGAAAAGAAGGTTAGGATACGTTTGGAGCTTATCATGGAGGCACAGGCGAGCTTGCAAATCATGTTGAAGTGGTCACACAACAGAGACGAGTTTAACCTTGGCACATACTGAAGCATTTTCTTAAAGTGTTCAGATTTCATATTGGTGTCCATTTACTGCATAGAAAACAGTGTGTGCGTATAATAGATCTCTTCCAAGACAGAGAGCTAACATGTAAATATTTTGTTCTTTTCGCTTTGGTGGGATGGAGGCATTTGCCATGACTTCCGTAAAGCTGTGGTGCGTGTGACCTGCTTGCTGGTGCCCCCGTGTGCAATGGGGTTTCTCAGCACCGGGTACCAATGGAAGCTGGGCAGGCGTGCTGCCTTACGTCTGCTCCCCCAGCTCGAGTTCTCAGGCATGATTGAAACAAATGGTTGGATGTCTTGCTGATACACATGTTCTTTCCAGGCTGTGGAATTTAAATGAAACTAATGGTAAAGCATAATTGTGTCAGAGAAATAAATAACAAGTGATAGACTTTATATATATATATACAAAAAATAAAAAAAAAATCTTCTTTTTTATATATATCCCTATATATATCTTAAGAAAAAAAAAGAGAGAAGGAGTTATCCTCACATGCAGCTGGAGGAAGGGAAGTATGAAAGAATACCTTGAAAGAAGTAGGGGGGGTGGAGGAGGGGCAGTCTTAATGTACTTTTTNTTTTTTTTTTTTTTTTCCTGCTGGAAATTAGACTAAGAATTTTGCTGTAACTTTTCTAACCAAGAGCAGCAGTTAATTGATTGTTTTTCTAATTAGGCACAGTAACACGCACATGCTGTGGATGCGTGTCTGAAAATTTTGCCCTAAATGAACTCAGTAGTAGAAAGACTTTTTTTTTAGTGCAGTTAACAAACCAAACAAAACCCCAAACAGAAAAATGCCCTTAACCCTCATTCATTTGTGGACAATTTAATTCTTAATTTAGCGATGTTACTTAAATTCTAATCTCATCTTCTGGTGTGGTATATGAGCACCTTTTAATTGTTGSGTCACTTCAGTGATGGTTTAGGAAAGCAAACCTGCTAACTGGATGCTTCAAACAGCATTTAAATCCAGTTAAAGTTGGGGTACCTTGGGCACATGTTGGTTATAAGACATGAATTTGACTGCTTTGCTGAATAAGAGTTGAGCATGGGCTTTCCAAACTCCTATGTCTTTAGAGCACCCATTATTCCTCAGAGAAGCAACAAAGGCAACAAAACACTTACTTTAGTTGGATAATGTATTAAAACCAAAACATTTACTTTAGTTGAATAAGGTATTAAATTGTCTACTGAACTTTTGGGAAATGGTTTTTACCCTTTTCAACACTGGAAAAAAAATAAGACAACTTATTTTCATTTTGGAGGGTTTTATAGTTTTAATAATGCAGCATTCCCCAATAATACTGCCATCCTGTTTTGTTCCCTCTAAAGATGATTTGGAAATTAAAACATAAATCTCTATATTTTTTTAAAATAAATCTGATCACACTAAGTTGAACATCAGTAGTTTTAACAGGAGCTGAGGTCTAGTCCATTAAAGTAGACATGAAGAGATTTTTTGAGTATTTTTTCTTTCTGTATCTAGAACTCTCCATTCAGGAGATGAAGAAGTTAAAACCTGTCAAGCTATGGAATTCCTGTCTGAATTTTAAGTAGGCTAAAAATTTGAGAACATTCTGCAGAAGAGATTGTAAATGTAAATAATTATTTCAAGATTTTACATGAAAATTATGCTGAAGAACTGAAGCTTTGAGCGCTTGGCGCAGCTGTAGCTCTCAAGCTGTTGGCTCATATGTTCCTTCCCTTGCTTATGGTAACGAGCGGCTGATGAGATGGGGGTGATCTCACAGGACGCCAGGTGAGTTTCTGCTTTGAACCTGTCTAGCCAGCCAGTCTGGAAGCTTGGGTGAGGTTTGTCAGATGGTGTGTTAGTATCCGTAACGTTTTGGCTGTGATGAATCGACTTCAAATTTAGACAGTCCTAAAKCATAGTCCTTCATATGTGTATTTCATGTGTATTGGGTGTAAACAGAGGAGCAAGGGACGCGTTGGTAATGGAGAGAGAATAGCTTTCAGTGACTCCTCAGGTGTATGAGAACCTGATGTCTGCTTACCCCTGGAATGTTTAACAGTGGTGCTGGAAAGAGTCTTCCAGAATTTGAGTATTTTATTAGTTGGGAAAACACTAAAGCAGTTTTCTTTCTAATCTCTGCTTTTATGACATCCAGTGAAAACGGAAAGGTATGATTCCTCTCCCTCCTCCTGACCCTGCCCTCTGACAGAAAGGTCAATAGATGTTTGTGATCTCCTGTGTCATTTGTATCTAAATTCACCTGGCGTGCTCTGTTGACTTGTTGGAAACTTGTAAYGCATCACAAGTTCATAAATGACAACAGCAACATAACATGGGGTAGAGACCTAAATGCAAAGGGATTTTGCAATGTCAACTTTATTAACATGTAAGCTTCTCTGTTATATTTGTGGTAGCTTATATTGCATGTCTTCCCAATTTTTCGATTCTCATTGACAGGAAATGTAGCTTGTGACTTTTTTCTGACTAAGTATTTTGATTATAAATGATGACACAATTAATTTCTAGGGAGCGTTACAGGGKGAAGTCACTTTTCCAATATATTGGCCCTTGAAAGCAAAGGCCCTGTCCTTAATGGTTCCAGTTTTATTAGTCAGTTAAAAACAAGCTTTTACAATATACAATTCTCCTTTAGAAAAGTTATTATTCACCCAAATGTAGCTTGTGGAGGTAGACAGAAGGCTTTGAGATGGAGGATTAAAGATTATTTGGAGACCTTACTCGATGTATTCTAACTTTCTGAGATGTAAAACTCTTTCAAGGATAGAAAATAAATGACTTTTCAGAGGTTGGACGGGAACTAATTCCATATGTTGCTCTGGGCAGTAAACATTGATTTCCTCTTCGATTCAAGAAGCTTAGAATGTGTGAAATCCTCTTTAAGGTGAAGAGCTCCCAGTGCATCAGTAGGGCCAGTTTTTCTGCAGTTTACTGCAACACTTACACTGTTGTGAATTTAGCGAGGACTTTCTTTTAGCTTTTCTCAGTATATGAGTTTGCAGAGATTAAGCTGGGAAGCAAAAGGTCTTCCTTGTGATACACTTTTGGAAGGTGTTCTGCATGTGGCTATTTTCCAGTTTTATTCTTAACTTTAAAATCAATAGAAGCTTATGGCCACAAACCTCTCTTGTAAAAAGATTAATTGATGGTCAGTTATTGAGAGTGAATTACAGCAATACTGTATAGGGTTTCTAAGGGAGACAGATAGGTGTCCGTCTAATATTTTTATTGCCATTCTATTTTAGCAGATGTCTTTTCTTTCCCTGTCTGTCACCATACTGAAAAATACACGGGGTTAGTAATTCTAATGAGCTAGGTGCATTCCTGAGTTTAAAAAAAAAAAAAAAAAAAGAATGATAAGTTTTAGAATTCCAGGACAAATAAAATGACTTTTTTCTTTCATAAGTGTGATCTAAAGTCTTAACTTTAACAGCAGTTGGTATCCCAAGTTCTGTGTCTAGTTCTGCCGTAGGCGGCCACTAAACCACCTACTTTAGCAGACTTTACCAAGGAATTGTACCACTAAAGCACTGTCATTAGTTAATATACTTCATCTTCTTCTGAAGAAGTGACGCCTTTTTCTCAATTTCTCTAAAGTCAGATAATATCAAAGCAAGAGCTGTAGTAATGATGGATGCATATATAATATTTGTTTGACATGTCCTTGATGAAGGCTGTCAAAAATACTTCACTTCCATGGACATAATCAAATGCCTGGATTCACTTGAGGTACAGAGAAACCAAAGCCAAGCCTGGCCTCATCTTTCTCAAGGAATAGAAAAGTTAATGTACAAGAACATAGTGCAATTGTATTCATAATCCCTGGTTTTGCAGGTTATAGAAAGATCAAAGGACTGGATTTTTTGGTGCCTTGTCAAAATTTTCAACACTTGCGTTTGTTAATAGTGTGTTCATTTTAACTGCCTTGCATGTGAGGATACATCTGCTCATATATAAACATACATTCTCAGATAAAGCTTGAGACAGGTCCTCTGGTGAGGAGTTGGTAGATTGCTCCGTTGATCTCTGCCAATATAAATTTCAATAACATGTTTAATAGTATCTGGGTTTTATTTTGGGAGCAGTTTGAGTGTCTGTTGTAGATCTGTTTTGGGAAATAAAGTAGAAGATTCCTGTCGTAGTATTTATATCTGGGGAAAAGCTGAGTCTCCAGTAAGAAGAGTGCAAAAGCAGTCCACTCGCTGTACCCGTTGATTCACTCTCAGATGGGGGGAGATAGCAATCTGCAGGGTCAGTTCTGGAGCAATCTGCAGGGTCAGTTCTGGACCAGTAATACTCAGAGCTTTCTTTCGTGCTCTCCGTTCTCTCATCTGGATTATTATTACTAAATTTGCAAATGTTATGAAATTGGGAAGGATTGCAAATATGTTGAAGGACACAGTGAGAATTGAGTATAATCTTGACAGGTTGGAGAAGTGGTTTGGGAGGAAGGTGGAATGACACTGTGTAAGGAAATGTGCAGTTTCCTAGGCTTCGGAATAATAAAGTGCATAAAATGCATGAAAACAGAGTAGAGAATAACTGGCTAGTGGGTAGTTTTTGTAGAAAAAAGATCTGACGTTAGCATTTAGTCTGTGATCCGCCTAAGTCGAAGTGTTAGACTTGCAAAAAAGGATGTCAGAGGGTGTATACAAGACAATTTATGAAATAATCCCTAAGACCTCAACTGGAATGTGGTGTCTGGTTCTGGGCGTGCTCCAGGGAGGAGGTGAAGCAGTGGAAGAGAGTGCAGAGGAGAGCAATGAGGATGATCAGCCTTGGATAACGTGGTGTTTGAAGGAGAACTGAAAGATCTGGGCTGGTTAATCTAAAGAAGAGAAGATGGGAGAGGGGACCTTAAGAATAATCTTCAAACATTTAAAAGACTCCTGAAGAAAG
The DNA here is from genome assembly GCA_035582835.1 of Phoebastria nigripes. Taxonomy (NCBI): domain Eukaryota; kingdom Metazoa; phylum Chordata; class Aves; order Procellariiformes; family Diomedeidae; genus Phoebastria; species Phoebastria nigripes. The sequence goes on along the minus strand of JAYKAV010003476.1, from coordinate 1,041,990 downwards.
AAAAGGAACATGAACTCTGTACACATAGTGGCTAGAAGAAGTGGTAAAGAGCTCTAAACTGCTCTAGTAAGGTAGATTCAAGTTGGGAAAATGCTTCTAACAGGAAGAACTCTGTCAAGTAGTGGAGTAGGTTGGGATRCTGTGGAGTCTTGATCGCTGGATGTCTTTCTCACCTGTTGTTGGGCTTTTTTCAGGAGTACCGTAACCCTTGCTTCTTCTGTTGGCAATGGGTGGACTAGATGACTTTTTTAAGATTCCTTGTAGCGCTGTGGGTGGTGGTTTTTTTTTTTTTTTTTTCTTTCTGCAATTTGTATTTGCAGACTACAGATCTGTCTCAAGTGCTTTTAAGGATGAGACATTTTGTAAACAGTATATGTCTTTGCAAGTATGTAAACTAGTATAAATTATCCTGCTGGTTCCAAATTTCTCTCTACAATTCTGTACAAGATCTAGTAGCAAAAATACTCTTATAAAGAATACCAACTTTTAGAGACTATCAAGAATGGGTAATTTTCCTCTGTGATGACTTGAGAATTATGGCTTGGGGTCACATCAAAAACTGCAAGCCAATTTGAGAATGAAATTGTTTCATTGTCCCTCTTCCTTTCCATTTTATCAAACTGACAATAGTGGAGAGATGTTTTAATTTTTCATATTTCAGTTTTAATTTGATCTATTAAATGAATTTTAAATATAAACTAGCTCCTTGCACTTACTTAAGACCCTTTTACAATCTGAATATCTTGGCACATTTAATGTAAGTGGAAAATTGTATAGAAATTACCTTAACATCTATTCTGTATTGCTTTTTACTGCCGACCTCATCATTCAAATACACATAGCACATGCCCAGCTGGTATAACTTAATTATGTTCAATTTATGTAACTTAATTATTAAAGACCAGTTTTTAGAGAGCTGATTTCTATGCTTCATCCAGCACTGTTGCTGGCTTAAAGGAACAGCTGTATAGAAAAACACATATTCAAGAAGACATGCTTTAAAAATGATACACTTGTTTTTACGTTCTTTTTCCCCCTTTTCTTTCTGGGATCCTTTTCTTTCTGTATTTCAATTAGGTCAGTAAAATATTACTTTAAAAACAAAACAACCTAACTTATGCAATAAGGAACAGAAGATAAAGGTGTAGTTTGTCTAAAATTAATTTAAAATAGTCTCAGAAATTAGACCTTATGGTGGTTAGGAAATCTCACAATATAATAGGATGCCCTTTTTTTTTTTTTCCTGCTTCTCAGCAGAGACTACATTGAACGGTTGTCTGAACATAGTGCTGTGAGTGCCAGGCTGAAAAGTTTGCTGCTAGCACTGGAAGATCACAGATSACCTGTTGTACAGCTGAATGGGCAAGAAGTTTTGTGGGATGGAATTAGGTTGCCTGGGAAGAGGAAGGGAACTGGAGAGCTGAGTGGCGTGTACATGTAGACATCACTCTCATGTAAACATACATCACTCTGTTCCTTCTGCAGTCAGTGAGGCACTTCACRAGGGTGATTCAGAACTGGGGATGAATCATCTTCTGGAGGTCTTGTTTGTGTAGGAARATAAGGAAAATTGGGCCTTTCATTCAGGGCTTCAGTCAACTGCTTAAAACTACGCTGGATGGATCTGAGCCAAGGTCTCTGCATTTTTGAAAAGTAAAAATTAAAGAACAAATGAGAAATCATATTAATATTAGCTGCTTCAGTCTGTCAAATGTGTTTCAGGATGTGAGATGACCTTTTAAACACGAGTTACCAGCRTGCTGAGACCCCTGTCCCATTCTGCTTGCACTCTTGGTGTGTGTGTCGTGGCCATGTTCCAGGCTTTAGACGGGCATACCAGTTTGCGCATGAAAACCTAAAATGGTTTGTGTGGTCAAAAGTCCCAGGTGGGAAATCGATTCACAGTAAGCCTTACTATAATAAAATAAGTAACATACATACACACCCCCACGCACTCACTCTGTTTCTGGAATTTTACTGGGGAGAGGAGAACCCTTCTCCTGCTCCAAGAGCAGTTCTGATCACCACTGCGGTGTGTTACGGACCCATCAATTTTGCACCACAGTGGCAGGAGTTGGTTTGGACCAATAAAGTATCCCTAAAACTCTCTGATCTGAGCCTCATTAAGTTCACTGAACTCCTTAATGTAGACACTGGGACTGTCCACATATTAAATTCACTGACTGAGCTGAAAACAAATAGAATTAACCTAAGCCATTTCATGTGACACAGAAAATGTTTTTGAGCCAGTATTTTGAATATTTATTTTTAGAACACGTGCCGTTTTAAAGCAGAAAGTCCATAGTGAAAATTTTGATAATTTTTTTAAAATTGTTTTGCTTAGGAGTTGGTTTTATTCCAGGAGGGAAGATCATTTCAGATGTTTTTCTTCTTCACTGATTCATTTTTTTTCTATCCATTCATTAACCACAGCAAAAATATTTGCCCAGCTTTGTTAGGTGTGTCCTTTTGGACTGCATCTTATAGGCTGTGTTTGGTCTAAATTTAGAGGGAGCTTCACCATTCGTTGCAGCCCTCTAATTATAACTGCAACAGCCACGAAATTGATCCAAAGTAAATTAAAACCCAAATTGCTGCTGTTGCTCCCACTGTTCAGATCACCTGAATATTAATTCAGCTACTAATACTTCTGAAATCGGAGAATTTTTTGGTTTTGAAGAAGGGGGAGAAAAATAGCCCAGCTGAGCCTTTTGGTCCTATTTCTGATGTTTTGTGTTTTGGGGTTGGTTTTTTTTGTTTTGTTTTTTAATCCACTCATGAACCCCCCCGGGGCAAAGTGCACTAGCCCTGCTGGCGAGAAGACGTCAATAATTCAGATCACATTATGCTGGCAATTCAATCAAATACAAAGTTACCTACGTTTCAGAAACATTTGAAATTCCTAGTTATGTCGGAAGTTAATTTGAAAGAGCAGCTGAACGCCTCCTGGAAAATGCTGAGAGTTTCTCTTTAGTACCCATTCTGCTTGCTTGCTCTTATTGAATATTTTCTGCATTTCTCTAACCTTGTTCTTGATGACAAAAGACATTTGCATGAAAACAGGATCTTTGTTTCTTAAGTGTTCATCTGTTCCTGCTGTTTATTTCCCACCTAAAGTCATAATCCTCTGTTTGTGGCATCACAATTGGTTGCAGTGGAAATTATTATGTCGTCACAAATGGAGGATTATGACTTCAGGTGGGGGGATAAGCAGCAGGAACAGATGAACTCTTAAAAGCAAAAATGCTGTTTCATGTAAATGTCCCTGGTAATAAAGAAGAAAGAGAGGCAAAATACAGAGTTACAGAAAATTGGTATGAGCAGACTTGTGCCTGAACAGTAGGGCAGCAGATTTTCCTTCAGGCAGGAGCAGCTATTTTAAATTAGGGACATGTCCATGTAMAATTTATTCTTTTAAATATTTTTTCCCCCAATTAAAAAAAATATAAATACTGATGCTGCCACTCAAATACTGAAATGACTACTTAGTTCAAGGAGGGATTTTTCATCTCTGTCAAGCATTCTTTTATTCCTTTGTGTCAAGTCACTTTGAATCTTAAGGGAGTTTCCCTTTTTGTGCCTGCTGATAGGTTTTTCAAGCCCAAACCCCACCATTTGGAAAGGAGCATCTGCCCTGTGTAAAGCAGGATGACCATGCTGGAAGCTCATCTAAACCACACTGCTGAGCCGATCAGGCAAATGCTTTTCATGGACTGCTTCCATTTAAAACCACAAGCAGCAAGCTGATATTTCTCTTCAGCATCATAAGATGGAAAGCTCTGAAATACCCAGTAGCAATCTCAGCTTGTACCTTATTTGGGTTTTATCTGAGCGCTTTTCCCCCCCCCCCATGTTACAGCTGCTCTAATCTTTAGTAATAGGAGGTTAAAAAAAATTATTGGTGCAAACCAAAAGGTTTATAAGAACAGAAACTAAAATACTGAATAGAAATGAGGGTAGGGAAAGATTAATAACAAAGCCTATTGTGTGCTTCCTGTGGTAGCAGCCAATTTGACTTGCTTTCATTAAAATTCTCCTTGTTAGCTTGGGTGATGTGTTGGGTTGATGGACTATTTGATGTCTGAGAAGTGGTGAGAAGTTAGCTGTCTAATGATGGACTAATTAGAAGGCCCATCCTAGCAGGATCCATGGAAATTGATTTGCACAGTGCCATTTTTGCTAATGAGAATCATGAATACATGTTTGCAGTCCTTTTCTTACTCTTCCTACCCACAGCTAATGAAAGAGAAGCAATCATTAAGAGCTCAGCTACCATCTACCCAGAATTTCCATTGCCTTGTAGGAATAGCCATACTTTTAAGAACTTCAGTTTTAAATAATACTCTTCATAGAGAAGCGAGCTCCACACGTCTGCCTCCTATAAAATGAGTGTGTTTTCTAATGCATCTCAAGAGTTATCCTCACTGAATAGGGAGTCAATATGTTCTCTGTGCAATTTACAGCACATTACCATTACAGCATGGGACTGGAAGAAACCATAAATATGTAGTCTGAGTAAAATTAAAATTAATTAGATGATTTTTTCTACAAGGGCATAACATGTCCATCCACAACTAGGTGAAACATTCTTAATATTTATGTGTCTAAGTCAAATAAAAAACTTACTACTTTTAGTATCTCATCCTATGATTTTATTTGAATTCACATTTACCCAGTTGCTTTCAGATGCCTTTAATCTGCCCAGACAGTATATGCCCAGCCAGGCCCATATGGCCAAGAGGAGAATATCCACAAAACTAAATTGTTTTTGCAAAAAGGTCTCCTGAATAAAATACAGTGTTGATCAATGCAGTGTGGCTACCTGTAAGCACATCCTCCGTTGTCCCTAGGACTCTAGCCTCTTATCACCTCACAAGCTTCTTGAGGCCTTCTCTGGCCAGTAATGATCTGGCATTGCATTGCTTTTCTCTTTCACCTGCATACGTTCCTGTAAATTCTACCATAATTAAAGAAAACTATAGAGCTATTCAATTATCCCTTAACTTAGCTCTTTTAGGTGCATTTTGRCTGATGTAACCGATAGCTGGGGATACAGCATTAGGCTCTAGGAGCTAGCTGTAGTGAAGTTTTAATGTATTTTCAGTGAAATGGATGTCCCATAAATGCCGTCAGGCAAAGGTGGAGTTGAAGACGTAAAAGCTAGAAGCATAAGCTGACAAGCAGCTGAGGGTTGAAAGTAAGAGGGCAAGCAAAGGAATGGTGAAACGTCTTTGTAGGCAGCAACGAAGGAGTCARAGCCTGAGATTGTGTAGTGAAGACTAGAAACAAGGGGAATGGGTTCCCTGAAGCTATTGTTACCTGGATGGATTAGAAGAAGGGATAGCAGAGKAATCAGAGTGAGTTATCAGAAGGGAAAATAAGAACGGAAAAGGAAGGAGGAAYGTATCAGATTTTCTTAGGTTTCTTCTTAGTTAAAAGAGAAACAAAGGAAAAAGGAATTCTTGAGGAGCGAGAGATCGCAAGCAGGTGGGGAAGCTTGCAAATCTTCATGAGAGATTCTAGGAGGAGGACAGTAATTTGCCCTGGGACAGGGAGATTATATGTAGACAGTATCACAAAACAACATGATATTGGTGTCAATGTCTGATTTAAATATGAACAAGAAAAGTCCAATTTATTTTAATGAATCTGAGTTACCTTGACATAACCAGGAAGAAAAAGATCTTCCATGTTGCCACAAAGGAATTTAGGTGAGGTCAGCACTTTAATTTGTTTTTGAGGTTGAGCCTGCCCAGTTTATCTCGTGCCTGCATTCACTGTTTTATTTCAAGGAAATTCCTGTGCATTAGTTCCCTGAAGCAAAAGCCTTACCTGATTTTAGAAGTGAAAACAACTGTAAGTGTATTCATCTAATGGCTTGCTTTTTCCCCTGAAAGAAGAGATTTTCTAATTAAAAATTTACTTGTAACTCCTCCATTCATGTTTTGTGATGTAGTATCTGTAAAACATATATGCATGTGTATATTCCATATGAAAAGCATCTAGATATGGTAGGTACAAGATTTTGAATTTCTTTGCTGTTCTGTGTTACCTCTCAGCATTAGCTACTCATTAGTTTTGTGGATTTTTTAATATTTATTCCTTTTTCTTCCTGTAGTGGAACCTACATAAGAGATTGAGAAGAAATGTCAAACCCTTACGTACTTTCTGCACTATTATTGGAGTGGGTTTTCAGTCATCTTATAATGCATACCATTCAACATCTAAATGTGCTAACACATAAAAAGAAACAAAAAACTGACACTTTCTTTAAATTAACCTTTTTAGACATTTTTTGTGTGCAAAACTTATTTAAAAATGAAAATGAACCTGTAAAAGCAATTGGATGGATGCATAGCTCAGATAGAGATATTCCAAAATGGCAGTCAAAGAAGATTATCCAGTGTAGCAGACTAGAGAAGGTTTATTTGTAGACCATATTAAGACTTTCAGAACTAATATTTCTTTAGAAAAATAAATGATGAAAGTATGGGTATATAGTAATGTGATCCACTAGCATCGCATAACATACAATATTGATGACTGATTATCTTTTTGAAGAAATGTTGCTTTATACGGGCTCAAACATTTGGGTTTAATTTAAAGTTCAGGTCATATAACTGTTTCCTTATAAATAAATAGTCRAGATTAATGACCTGTTGGCCTGCTTGGGACAAAAAAAAGATGTTGCTATGGGGAAGTGGTTTGTAGTGTCATTTACTCTTGTACAATTCTGATAAATGTATTAGTTAACTGTAGTATATTGTATAACACAAAGATAAAAACATTTTGGGCGACAGGATTTTGCTAAGACGTCATTAATGTTGGTCATGTAGATAAGTATCTATGCACTGCACTGAAGTCTGCCGTGTTCTTTCTGTATAGAAAACATCCGTGCATCCAACGAGCTGCTGTATTCTAGAGGATTTGATAGCTGTTAAAAAAATAGATGTAATGGGGAGTAGGCAGCCACTGGACAGTGAATTTGCTGTAATAATTATGGAACGCTCCATGAACAAACCTCTTACCCTTCCAGTGTTCAGGTCAGAGGTATAGTCTTCATCGGCACAAGAACAACTTGGCTGCGATGAACCAAAACAATAAAGGAAAGGCCACATTAATGAAAAAGCAATGAGTGATGTTAGAAACCTAAGACGCTCTGTTAGAAAAACACKAGTGATCTACCTAGCTGGTATCTGGTGTCCTGTCATGTAAAAAGGAATCACCTACACAGTTCAGTTCTCACCTAAATGCAGCCTTTGTTCTGCTTTACACTCTCTCCCCCATTACGTGTGCTTCTCATCTTTCTTCTCTTAACGTGCCCTTTCCATTTCACTTTCCCAGTGGAATTGCACTACCTCCTATGCAGGCTCCTTTTCCCACTGCAGAGAACCTCATATCCTCTCTTCCCTTTCTTCCTCGGTATATTGTATTTACTTGCCACTAAAATTCGCTTTTATGAGCTACAGTATTCTTGCTTTTCCTCAACTGTATCTTGAGAGGAAGAATTTGGTTTCATTTCATGGTCAGTCTTGTAAGGTGGATGCGTACCATGGGACTTGCATAGTTCTCCACTGGGAGTTTTCCTTAAGCAGAGCCAGTGGCCTTGTGAAGCCCAAAGGTTAGATGATCGCTGTCACTTCTTCTTGCTTAAGTTGAAGATAGTTGCAGTAGACCTGCTGAAATATCCAAAGATATCTAGCTTTTTATATCATGCTTTATTGGGCAACTTTTTTTATAAGATGTTTGGATTTACTTCTTAGAACTTCAAAATATTTTTATTGTTCTTGTCATCTTCTGTTCACTTGAGTTTACTGCAGTCAGAGTAGTGGCAAAAGCCTAGACAACAAGCTAGCTTTGGGTAAACTTTAATGCCAGGAACTTCTCCTGGGCTGCTATTGCTTATATTACGAATCTTTTCTGAGTTTTGCTCCAGGTTTTACTTTCCTTTAAGACGGTGTTAAAATGTAGCCCTTCACAACCAGGGAAATCAAAGCACTTGAGCAGTTGGTAAAGTAAGCATTTGTATTTTGGAGAGTCTGTCCTGGATTTCATCATTTATTTAAGACTGGTGAAGTATTGGAAGTATCGTCATTGTTTGCTGAAGTGTGGTTGGAGGAAGCAGTTACAGAAAGCCTTTTGTGCGTTTTCCGTGGGATGGTTAGGATTCCTAGTCAGGAAACAGAGAAAGTCTTTGGAATTAAGGTGATGAATCACAATGTTAAAGTTCAGCAGCAACGATTATTAGAATAGTTTTTGGGGAGCTCATTKACTGAAATATGTTTTTACTAGTCATACTTCATGTTACACACTTAAAAAATGGAAACCTTCAGATTTTTTTTAATGTAAGGAATACATATAGAGAATAGGTAAGTTATCTTGGTTTACAGACTGTGCTCGCCTATTTAGAAGACAGGTAAGTAGAATATTCTTGTGTTACCTGTTCATCAGTCGTGTAAATTTGCTGCATGCTCCGATTTCATCAGAGGGAAGTTTGTTTATCCCTGGGGAATTGGAACAATGAGCTTGTGAATCATCCTGCACTTGGGTAGCTCTCCTAATCTGCCCTCTCCCAACAACCTGTCCTAGCAAAACCAAAAACTAATCTGCTTTACACTTCAGGGTCCCCTCCCACCCCCCATGTATCCTTGACTGAGTGAAGTCTATTGTCTCTGGGGTTCAATAAACCAGGTCAGGTGAGGAAGAGGACCCCACCGGCTTTTCTTGCTCACCTTGTTGAGGACTAGCTTGGCTTATGCGCACTGCCTACCCGTAGCTGTGATGAGATTTTTCTCTTTTATTCCCTTCACAGTTGGGTAGCATCACTTAAAAAAACAACAGAATCCTCACAACAACTTTGAAAATCTGCAGTAAAGAACAGGATCCATAGCTTTATTCAAAACTTGAGACAGAATAAAAAAGGCATGTTTATAGTTTTCTCTACTGACGTTTTTCAGTCCAGGCTAAAAAGAAATTAAGACACTTGCCTAGGGAAACATCTTGGAGAAAACAGTTAGGAAAAAAAATAGTTTAGTTAACTAAATTTTTGATTCATTTCTTAGTTTCTGTATCTACCCTACAGCCTGAAGTCCCCCAGAGTATTATCATTGCATAGAAGTGGTCATGGGTCATAGAACACCAGGTTTTTCAGTGTATTTTTGTTAGGATTAAGTCTTTGTCTCAAGAACTCCCARAAGTTCGATACCCCACAAGATCAGTGTATGAAAGCCAAAGAACAGATACAATAATGTGTTGATCAGTGAAACCATCGTTGAGTAAAAGACTTTGCTCCTAGAGTCTCACTCGCTGTGTCCAAACAGCTCAACAGCACAAGAACAGGAATTTTGAAAACTGCAGCTCAGATACGAAACGTCTGTTAACACCAAGCAGTTAATTAACTTAGCAACAATTGTGGTTGGTTTCCCACGGCGAACGTGCGTTACATATACAGGCATTGTATGCATTGTCTCTGCAGTGCAAGAATTTAATTCTTAAAGCTAGGCATGTTTCCATTTAATTTCGACATGTACATTTTCATCCAAACTCAGTTGCACAGAGTAGCTCCTTAATTAAAAGGAATTTAATTTTGAAAGTCTTAGCCCTGCCTGAGAGACTCTGGACCCAGACCCACCCCAGGTCTTTTCCCCAGGACCTCACCTGTCCAGAGTTCCAGTACACAAATTCCAGGGCACTGGCACAGCAGACAGGGCAGCACTGTAGCCTTTGCTTACTCTCCAAAAAAGTGTGCTTATCACCTTGCAAACACTGGCTATTATTGACACACTATGTGGGTATTTAGGCAATTTTCTTGTTTCTGAGACTTCAGTGAAGGAACTGATGCTTGTACCCTTGTCCCAGCTGCTCCTGCACCTGCCAGTAATGACTGGATTCCAATTTACCACATGACTTAAAAATGCTCCCAAACATACTGGCTTTCATGAAAGCCAGGTTTCATTCCCACATGTCTAAAAACTGGGATACTCTCCTGGAGCTACAGAACATCTCTGGGCTGCAATGAATAGTGACAAAACAAGAGACTGCTTTATCGTTGTTGGGAGCAGAGGAGCGCACAATAACTGTTACTGAACAAGGCATCCAGCGTGCTATGACAGGCAAAAATTTTAGTTACCACAGGTATGTTTTCCATTGTATAATGGATGCAAAGAAAGATGTGGATGTAGAGAGAATAGTCTAAATACATTATTGTATTTCATATCTGCTTGAAATACTTAGAAATTGTTAGTAATGGGTAGCGTGCTTGGGGAATTGTATGGTTTAGCCCATATTCAAAGCAACAGGTGCATTCAAACCAAGTCAATGCATCTCTCTCTAAATAAATTTGAAATATGAGGATATTTTGCTCTGTAATTATCTATTTCTAATGTGTAAGGGGTATCTTCTTGGTTGAGTATTTCACACACTCCTCTCTGCGGGTCAGTCTCTCCTAGAGTAAGACCATTTTCTGCCACTGGAAAAAGACAGTAACAGATTTATATTGACTGACTAATGGCCCATCCAGTGTTTAAAGTTGCTGATTCTTCTGAAATTACTGGCTACTAGCAGGAGAAGCCAAAAGTGAGAGGAAGTGAAGGACTAAGCTAGGAGAAATACCTCTATTAACAGTAAAAATGTAGACATAATATTCTCACTTTACTAATGGATTTTTTTAATCTTAATTCCTCTTTGTGAGAAGGGACAGGCAGTAGACATCCATGCCTGATGCTACTGCAAAAATATGTTTTAATTTATATTAATTTATTGATGGTATTAATTTATATTCATGTAAGCAAGTAGAACGTGGATATTCTGCTTTACTGACTTGGAACTATATACTGCAATATTAATTTCACCCATCTGCTATGTTAGACAGCAGACGGAGTGTGAGGCAATCAAGAATGTACCATGAAATATTTTTATTGGACAACTTTAATCATAGGTGCATGTTGGGATGTAGCATGTTGTACAGTGTTGTTACTCTCAGAGTATTTGGGTGCATGAGATGCTGCTTTAAGTCTGCAGAGAACAGTAGGGTGAGGGAAGGAGGGATGAATGTTTGTCTTTCCTCCAAGTTTCTCTGTCAAGATTTTTAGCTGTACTTTTATATCAAGAGATTCTGGAATTATGCATAGCTGTGTCCACAACAAAGTCTTGTGTTCCTTAGTTTAATAAGCTGGCTTTGTTGCAGCAGTGTTAATGCTAATCTTGTGACTAAAGCCTGCCTTCACAAGATTTCAGGTCTGTCTCTGCAAGTCTAGAGACCTATGAAAGAGACTAGAAAAAAAATGGAGACTTATGTGGGCTAGACCTCCAAATATTTGAGTTTTTCACAGGTAGAAATCGAAGGATCAATAAGGTGAGAGTTCAGAGCATGATTCTCTACTGCTGTGTTGTGAGTCAGAGCAACATGAGAAATGCTTATTCTTTCCAGCAGTAAAAGTAGGTGAAGTACTTTGGTGAAATAGCAAGGAATGCTTAATGGCAGGTGTTATGTTAGCGCAAGTCTYGACCTGAAAGTATTGGGGTGGAAAAATTAGATGAGATTAAACACTTCACAATATTGCTTCCATTGGAGCTCTGTGGAGGTGGATCGATAGCTGGGACCGCTATGAAGAAGTGCCAGATGAGCTGAAGAGCTCTAAACCAGTGTCTGCTGCTGACAGTGGTGAGAATAGTGATTACTTAACACATGAGCTRAGCTCTCTACTAGCTCTGCTGCTAGGGGCTAATGACTTCTTATGAAGACATGCTGTAGAAAGTGCCATGGTTTTAGCAGAGTGAGCCTAAGGTGTCCTGGCTGTGCAACACTAGCTAGTTCATAAGCAGGACTTGGTACACAGCCTAATCCATGTAGATAGCTTTGGAGCAGAGATGTCTCTTCCTTTTTGCATGTGTCTCCAAAGGCCACCAGTAGCCTGTATAATTTGTGGAAGTGCTTACTTCTGTCAAGTGACTAATCACCATCATTTGACACCCAGGGTGTCACACCTAGAATGTCTGTCAGGTGTTGGAGAGAGTATAGGCAGGCAGATTGATCCAGGTTCCCCCCTCCTCCCACAAGGAACTTTAGGACAAGATTTTTTGAGGTAGAAAAAGGATAAATACTAACAAATTGCTCTTAGGTATTACCTTTGAATGTAAGGTAATAAGTTAGACTCACTGGTGAAATGAAGAAAAGCCTGGCTGAACTTAACGGCCATCAAAATTGACCTTAGGAAGAAAGAAGTTTGCTGAGAACTCGGGGCGTTGTAATAAGATTTGAGACAAGGCTTTCTATTTTTTATGAATACAAATAGCATTCAAAATTACCACTAAATAGGCTTCAAAAACCAAACTTCGTGTTAGGAATGTTAGTGACTGTTAGGAGAGGAACAGAGAATAAAACTGAAAACATCATTGTAGCACTGAATAAATTCATGGAGCATCCACATCTCCGATTTTTTGTGTGGTTTGGGTTCCTTTGTCCCTCCTGTCATCACTCCCTCCACCTCAGAAAAAAAAAAGATAGAAGGACTAGAAAAGATGCAGAGAAAGGTGGCAAGTATAATTCAAGGTTTAAAACAGTTTCCGAATTGAGGAGTGACTGTAGACTGAGTCTCTGCGCTGTGGAAAAGAAACCACATGGAGGAAATCTGGGATACAGGCTTCTTAAATCATGAGTATCAAAACAGGGAATAGTTGTTCACTATTTCTCCTTGTACAAGAACTGGAGATCATTAATGAAGTTATTAGCTGGTAGGCTCGAAACAAATGAAAGGCAATATTTCTTTTCACAGCGTCTGTAAACTGGGATCTTAGTGCCATGGGTTGTTTTGATGCAAAAGTTTATATGGGTTTAAAAAGTGAGGAGAGGAATTTGAGGAAGAAAAATCCATCAGGACCTTTTAAACACAAGGTTACCAGGTGTAGCTGAGTTCAAATGCCTTAGCTGTAAATAGCTAGAAACTAGGAGAGCGTACAGAGGAAGTACCATTCATTATAAACTTGCCTTGTTCTTCCCTTCATTTGTGCCCAGGTGTTGTTACCAAGAGAGACAGATACTGGACAAGGTGGGGTTTTGGTCTGATCCAGTTTTCAGTCATTCTCACTTCAAAAAAAAAAAAAAAAAAATCCAAGGTTCTTGCTTTAGGACATAATTGATGTTTCCTTTAGGCTAGTTAATTCCTGTATGTGCTTTTCAGAATCTGCCTGTAGAACATCTGACAATGATTGCTGTGGGAAGTTGTCGTGCTGAATCATACCCGTTGTCCATTTCAGCCAGCGTATTGTATCTCACTGTGCCTATGAATTCCAGTATAAGTTTATTTTTTTAATATAGAATACTTTCATAGCTATGGTGTTCAGCGCAATTGTGGGAGATGATGGAATTATTAAAAGGATACTGTGAACTCTGAAATCATACAGGTGCTTAGAGACACTGGTGATATGGTAATTAGGAGTACTTTACTGACAGTGTTTAAATTCCTCTACCTTTTCTTTACTGCCACCTTTAATGTAAAATTGAAATCTAGAGCTACAAATGTTATGTAGTGTTACTTAATGCCTTACGTTGACTACAGAAGTTCAGATCCTCACCCCACATTTGCTCTCTTTGTACTACTCAGGAGAAACAAATGAAGTACCGAATATACCCAAGCATGGGAACACCTCCAAGGACATGTACTGGCACATTTGTGTTGTGGTCATAAAAGCAGCAGCAGTGTATTGTACATGCGGCAAGTAACAACACACACAAGCCCACTTTGAACTCCGGCTGCTCTGGATGTCCTACACTCAAACTAGCTAGCTTAAAGATGTACCCTCAGATGGCCTAAGCAGATCTGTGCTACGTCCTGCAGACCTCTCTCTGTCTAGCATTTCCACCACCCCTGACTGGTAGGTAGCCTTTTGGAGAGCACTGCTAGCCTGCTGATTTATGTCATCCCCAGGTTGCTTCAAGTTACTGTGGGACACACTTAGAATATGCTGTACAATGGAATAAGCAGCTTATTTGTCAAGTCATACAAACATTTTATGGTCTCTTTTTATTCAGTGTAAAGCATTTTACAGAATTGTAGGTAAGCAGATACTCAGCTAAAGGAGATTCTTCTGCCTTCCCCTGCTGCCTCCAGTTACATGCATCTCCTTAACCTTGGTTAGGATGGGGTAAGCAATCTCCTGCTGTAGTTCTCCTCTACTCCCTAGTGTCTGGCTGTGTGGAATAGAGTATCTAAGCACCTGTCACGGACTGTTTTGCACACATGGGTGCAAAAAGGCAGGTTAGTGGGAGGTACGCAGAACTGGTGACACACTAAGTTACTGAACAAATGTTGGTTGCTTCAAGGCTGTAGAAGGCAACACATACAAATGTTAATTCATGATCTTGATACAAATGCTCTCCTCTTTAAAGAAGCCTTGGGATACCCTTAGCCATGTGGTTGTCATGTAACAACACATGGCCCTGTTTATCTTCTTGATTAGTACTACAGTTAATTTGCAGAGTTGGAGAATATTTCACTTGAGTTTCAGACATGTACTCCTTTCCTCACTTTTTCATTTAAATAGTTTGTCTGTCTCACTAAGGCCATTCCCGATGATGTAGTTCTCCTTGCTTTTGTGACTTTTCATCCCTTTGTAGAAGTTGCCACAATGAGACTTTTGTTCTGTCATTGGAGAATTTCTTCTTGTCATAGTAACTAAATATGAATAATGCAGCTATTAGTATTTTCAGATATAGAAGGGTGACTGACACAATTGAGAGAAAACTGATGCTTTTCACCACAATTTGAGGGACAACGTATTTGGTAAGATGGTATTCATCTCGTCATCTGTCTGGAAAGGGAAAGGAGAGTTTGTTTTTTCAAAACTGAAATGAGTTGGTTGAGTCTTAGTCTGATCCACACCGGGTACTCCGCTAGGTGATGAAACCTAAAGTTTTTGCAGACAGAGGAGGAGATAAGAGGTCAGTGGCATCTAGGACAACACTGAGTACCTGCTGCTACTGGAGAGCAGATGGGTGTTGCAAACAAGGACCAGTGGAGAGCAGCATGGATGGCCCAAGCCAGCCCAAGGCTATTGAGATGGTTGTTTGGCAAGGACAGAGGGGCGTTGGCATGCTGGGCTGTATTTGCCTTGGGTCAGTCTTTCTACCTTCTTAATTTGAGCTCAGATTTAGCTCTAAGTTTGCCTAGATTTAAAAACAAAACCCAGAACTGCTCGGCTGATTTTTCATTTTAATATGTCTATCTTTGTTGCTCTTCTTTTCTGAAAGTGAACAAAACAGGTGCAGTTAAAAATGAGTTGCTAGCTCACTTATTTGGGATTGTTCTTTTCATTGCAAGCTCAGAAAAAAAAAAAGGTATGGTTGGAAACTGTTCTGAGCTGTCAGCTCAGATTGAGTATGGTCTGTGCAGCTCAGTGCAGCATGCAGTGTTTACCACAGACAAAAGAGAGGGAAGTATTGTTAATTCTTGCTGCACCGTTTTCTGTGAAGCCTGAAGAGAATGCTGGGAGGATTTTGATTTTGTTTCTGTTTTTGTAAAAGACATTTCACGTTTCCCAGGGTGATGTTCGCAACAAGCCAGATGTCAGCAGAACCCAGACCAGAACTCAGCCCTACTTTCCCCAACACCTTGTGGTGCACTAGGAGCCTGGCAGGAAAGTCTYAGTCATCCATCCTTATCCCATCCTATTTTGCCACCATTTCCTCTAAACAGTAACCCAGCAAAGTCCTGCCCCACGCTGGTCTCGGCTGCAGGCTTTTCAGTCAGCACCGATAATTAGACTTTGAGATAAGCCATCTGCTTGCTGGCCCCCGGTGGTCTGTGGGCTTGGCACCGAGCTGCGGAGGCCAGTGACAGGTCTGCTGCAGGAGAGGCCTGGCAGTGACACAGCAGCTGCTCGCTGAGATACCGAGCGCTCTTGCAGTCGAGCACCGACGTGCTGGGGGTTTTAAAATGTCACTGGCCAGGAGGAGCAAACCGCTCCCATAAACAGCATTTTCTGTCTCTCCGAAGCATTGGAGAGTAAAGGGAAGGGAACGGTCTGCACTAATGAAGGAAAGTCAGGGTGGGAGGGCAGAGAGGGCTGAATTCGGTGATGAATTCATGATTTCATCATGCTTTTGAGCATCTGGGCAGGGAAGGGAAGGCATGTTTTGCCCAAGTTAATTCTGGCTGATTATAAATGGAGGAGGGCAGGGAAAAACCTGCCTTTAGATGTTGTTTGTTCTGTGTTTTTGGCAGTCTTGTCCCCATCATACAGATCAGCAATACGTGAAGCTGTATTTGCAATGGGATAGACAGCTCAAATTAACACCTTATTAGAGGTTTAAAAGTACTATGCATCTATATCAGGCTCTATACTGTGATTGAGAGACCTGCTTACCCCTAGAGCCACTTCCAATTCTTCCTTTTGTTTCTCCTCTCGCCGCAACATTTGGCTAGAAATCCCTTCCTTATTGCAGGCTCCTTTCTGCTATGACTCTGACATTGGAGTGCAAAAGCTTCATCATCATCATTATTATTCTTCGTTATTATTAAAGCCCCAATCTAGTCCAGTTCTTTTTGGTGAACAAATAGGCTGGGTTTTTGCTCTTTTTCCTGTTGTGCAGCGAGCATCTTGTGTGAACAGAGAGGGATAAATGTTTGGTTTCTTTTCTCTCCAAAAATGAGTGGAAGCTTAGCTCAAATCAGTCTCTTTCTGCCTGGCTAGATTAACAGCAGGATACCTGCAATTTTTGTTTYATTAGGCAGGAAACTTCTTACTTATAAGGGTAATCCCATGAATTCCAGCTCTCTGGGTCGGCTGGCTTCAAGGACATCCCGGAGGGTGTAATGGCCTCATTCTGGACCTAGGAAGAAATGGAGGTCTTTCTATTCATTTAACGGACAGAAGCTTAAATCCTAATATTTAGAGGCTGATTCCATTTACTTTTCTAGTGATGAAGTGAAATTGTCAACAATTGCAAAGAGAGGACTAGGTGCCCACCTCTCCCTTCAAAAAAAAGGAAACAGAAGTGTTGGAATTTTAATTACTTGAGAGGTACTTCCGATTCTGCAGCGATGGAAGCTGTAAAAACACCCGTGTTCAAAAGCAGATGCAGCAGTGACTGCCGTATGCAGCGCGGGGGCAGTGTGGCGTGAGCAAGTGCCAATCCATCGATTCAATTACAGCTGGTGTCTGATACCCCAAGCAGCAGCTTGCCTTTCTGCCTTCCCTGCTGGATGAGATGACACTGGTAGGAAGAGAGGAGACAGACTTGGGAATAAGCAAAGGATAACAGGGCAAAGAAAAAAAAATGAAGGACTATCAGTGGAAACCACATCAGATTAACAAACTTTAATTACATTTAATTTTAATCCTTAACATTTATCTAAAAGGTGATTGAAGGAAGGTTTATTAGGATTCTGTGTCCCTATAGCCCTTCTTTGAAAGAACACTGAACAAGATGATTGCTTGTGTCTCTAATTAGAAGTTTTTCCCCTCTTGATCACCTAAAGTCAAATTCATTTACTCTGCTTGAAACAAGGATTTAATTTGATTTTTTTTTTTTTTTTTTTTTTTGCATCAAAAGGTGTCTCTCAAACTTGATAAGAACCACAGCCTGCTAATCAAGACAGAACCCATTACCAGCCCAGTTTTATGAATATTCACATCAGAGGGCAGCACCAGCCTCATTAGGAAGGGTGTTGCAATCATTATTAAACTGTTGGAGTCCATTATGATTCAGAGTGCTGTAATGATGACTGATACCCACTGAGGGCAGCTGAGAAGAATACCGAAGCATAATGACCTCACTTTTTTTTCATAAGCCTATAGGGCTTTTAAAGGCTTTCAGTTTATGTAGTTTGTATTCTTTTCATCAAGTGTGTGAAAGTGGTCTTAATATCCCTGATTCTCTTGCACAAGTAGTGTGAAGAGAAATACAAGAGCAATTAGGGAACCTGGAGGTTATGTTTGGGTGATGTGGTAAGTCAGTAATGCTACTAATTCTTTCAGATCTTAGGTCTCCATTAATGAGTTGCTTCTTGTCAGTTAGACTAAAAGCTCAAAATTTATAAGCTGGATCAAGCCCCTTCTGTTCCTTCCTTGTAAAGTGAGAAGACGGTACTGCTGTTAAACCTGAGTTTGATCATTCGGGCGCAGAACTGCTGTAGTTAATGGACCGTCAGCACTGTCAGCATAAGCCCTTTCTCCACTCTCTTTTTGCTTTCCTGCTCTGAGAATAAAATCCACTTGAGGATTTTAACTTGAGGTTAAATGTTACTACAAACAATTTGGTACCCCTGTCTTGCTTTCTTCGGATCCCTGCTTTATTCAGGCACAGTGAAAAGAGGTTAGCCTGAACTCTCAACTCACAATCCCAATCCTGCCTTGGTTATATTTACATAAATTAATTTTTTGCAAATTAGTATAGTATTGGTGGATTTTTTTTTTTTTTTTTGCATTTACAATAATCTGGAGGATGTGTGTAGCTGTTAGTATACTTTCTGAGCTCAGAAACAGGTTTCTGATCTCAGCCTTCATGTAATGATGAAGTAACTATACCTAACCAAAGAAATTTGTACGATTCTTGCGGTCTCCAGTAGCTGAGAGAGATGTCTACTGCTTTTTTGTGTCCTCAAGACAATTTACTATCTTCTTTCAACGATCCTTCTCTGTTCTCCTTGCATCCTAGAGATCATCTTTCAACCCAGAAAGAAGCTCTCTTTGGAGTCCTTTGGGATCTCTCTTTGCTCAGCCCTGAAGTGTGCTGAAAAAGTTGTGGAGGCTGCATGTACCACCTGCTTCTCCTGCAGGTTGGGACTGGAACCTGGTTGTCTCTTGTAGCACTGCGGTCTCAGTGCATCTGTTTTAACATGTTTTTAATTGACATTTCTTGCTACAATGTTCTTTTTATAAACTTGCAAGAGACTGTTAATGCAACTGGTGAGGCTGATTGTAAATTATTCTGTGATAATGATGCTATGAAAAGGAGGCATTGTGGGAAACTAATCGTAAATTTCAAAGCAGGACAGCTATGCGCCACCAAAGAGCATCTCTTTCTTCATTCTTCTTCCAGCTTGGCTTCCACACTAACTTGTGCGAGGTCTCTCTAACTTGAGAGTTCTCACTTCTTCAGCTACCATCCTGTGAAACATGAGTGAACGTGTCCTAGTTGGTTGAAGCATAGTTGTTATAGCTGTTCACAGCAAAAGTAACATCGGTCTTTGTAGGATAGAAGAGGGAGGAGCTTCAACCAACTACAGTGTTAATTAAATCTAGTGAGGGGAGTGGAAATGTAAGGGGTCTTGTAATAAGCAAGGCAGAATCTGCCTTTGATTAATGATATTGCCAAGTGGATTAATCAAAGATTAACTCAAATACTATCTAGAGGAGTCTGTGGAGAAGACTGTCTAGCATTTCAACAAGAGAAACTGCAGTAGGCATCTTAACAAAGATTGGGACACATCTCCTTTACAGTGATTTGTCAGAAATACCAAGCTGTGAAGCAGCTTGCCTCTGGCAGCAGAGAACGTCTCCTGATTAGACTGTTTGCACAACACTTGTTGGCAGGAGAACGTATCTTATTTAGGATCTTTGGGGATGCCCCTCAAGTAAACCTTTCCAAGATGCGTCCTGATTCACCCCAGTTTCCAGATTTTATTGCTGGTAGCATCTACCATTTATCCAGTAACGCTTGTGTTCAGCAAAGACAGGTCTGTGTTCTGAGGTAAACGTGGACCTTGTGGGAGGCAGATTTTGGGCAAACCATCAGATGACAAAATGATTGTCACCACTTCCCATGTGAAACTTCATATTTTGCTGAACGATGCAAGGTCACCTTCTCAGGTTGATGTATTTCTTCATTATATGTGGCAATAAGCAACAAGTGGAAAAACTGCAGTTCAGGCCTTCCATTTCTGTTAGAATTATAGTTATAATTTACGTCTAAAACAAGTGTAGAAAGCTCATCAGAACTTGGTTTGAGAAACAACCATTTCTTTAAACAGGGAATTTCCCTTGCCCTGGATTACATTGCATGTGTCCTTTTAAACAGCTTTATTTCAAATAAGTCTATCTTAATTGATCCCCTGAGAGCCTCTGAGAGGTTCCCTGCTGCACCAGCTCTTGCTCATTAATACGTTTTACTATTAATGAAGATATGTAAATACCAAGTTGTTTAAAAAAGGGCTTCACCTCCATTATTGCACAATAGGCCTGCCATTCCTGCAGATACTTGCTGATGTTAGTTAACAACAATGCCTGTTCGTAATGATCTTCTTGCCCTGCAAAATAACTTGTGATGCATCGCATGGAACTGAATGAGAAGCAATATATCAGCTCTGGTAGCGACATCCAGTGCATTGAGGGAAAACAGAGACTGCTGTTCCCTCAAGGCTTAAATTTTCAGGAGACACTAAAGATGCTAGCTTCCCACCTGCATTGACTTTTGATAGTATTTGAGTACTTGACTCTTATTTTTCTTTAAGAATCTCCACTTAGGTGATTTGTGCAATCCTGAAATTGTTAGAGAAATTTTGTCCTTATACACCTCTGAAACTTGAATTACTGACTTTTTTTTGTCACTCTGAGTACAGCTGCCATTTATAGCAACTCATTTTGTTTGGCCACTGACAGACCCATATAAACCCCTAGCCAGAAGAGTGAGGAAAGGTGGAGGAAATGCACCCACCTTCTGAGAGATGATAATTGTATGCAAGACAAATGATAGAAGAGTCTTTCAAAGCAGGTGGAATTAAAGCACTGACACAGTAAGTATAAAGACTGAAACAGTTTTGTTAACATCCCTTCAGTATCCATCACGATTGGTCCTTCTTGCGGCTTGTCCGGTTTTCTCTTTGTTAGGCATCAGAGGATGACTAATATGCTGCGAGTCAGAAAAATGGGGCTTTTATTGGCAGTAGTCATCTTATGCAGCAGTAATGCTATTTTTAAATTATAACATGCATTTTGCACATAAAACTGTGCTGATTTCACTGTACCTTTTTGATTATTTTCCACAGAAAGCACAGCAGCCTTATTCCTCCTCTGATACTTGGTTTTAAGTTATTGTTGCTCCACTGATATCTAACCTGATGTTTTCAGGAGCACGAGACATCTGTTTCTCATATTGGTTTTAGTGGGATCTATTCTGTGCTTATGAGGAATGGGTCACTTTAGGTGTCTAAACTTATAGCTTGGAGTTCAGCTTTTGCCATCTAGCTTTGGCAGTTGTTAAGATCTCCTGAAACTAACGGCGAGAAGTTTGTCCCTACTTAAACAAACTGATATTTAGCCAGGAATTTTCAAGGGGCTTGGTTCTTTCTGAAAACTGCAGGGGCGGTGGAAGTGCAACTCTGCCTGTTCCCTTCAACCAATCGCAAGGATGATGTGACAGTTGGAATTTGGGACCATGTGTCCCTGAGGCACTCAGAAAAACAATCCAGTGCATTGCCCATCTCCTGTTTCCCCTACAAAACAAGTGAATCTTCTTTGGGATTTCACAAACAAAAGGTGTTCAGAAAGTAGACTCTAGAAATGGGCCATGTTTTCCTTTGTTTCTCTCTATGAAGTGACCACACAATTTCGGCTCGTCTGTAAACCTGGTTGAGTAGGAGGAGGCTGGTTTGTGGTATCCTCTCATGTTTATGGGCTCTTCAAGTGATTTGTCGATGGACAATTACTTTTGGACAGGTATTGGCTTTTCGGCGTTGCTTTAGATTGAAACAGTGGTTTTTACATGTGCAACTTCAGTGTAACTGTTGGAAAATCTGTTTCTGACATGTTCTTTTTGATAAACCCCTTAAATACTCATTGTCTTCAGGGATAGGACACATTCCCCACATATAATTAGCCTGTCTCATTTCAGACTTCACAAGAAAACGAAATGAGTACTTTTCCATCGTATTGAAGTTGTCCTCTTGCTTCCAACGCACACTCCAATTTTGTATGTCAGGCTTTCTCTGTGAAGCCAAAGCTCTGTTCTCAAAGAATAGAAAGGAAGTGCGTAATGAATCAAGAATAGGTTCATTTTATAATGTCTTATGTTTAAATGCACAGCTGGGTATGTTGTTTTAGTACTTGTGTGTATATGTTTAACATTTGTGTTATGTGTAACAGCCTCCCCTCTATTGAGCAGTGTCTGAATCCTTTACCAGAGTGAAGATCTCTAAGGCATGGCGCAGAGGAAACTTCAGCCAGCTGGAGCCGAAGTAGATTCCTACCTGTGAAAAGGGGGAATGGCCCACATTTTTGTCTACCTGTTATATGGATCTTTACATGTGTGTATTTGACATACATATGTGGTGTCAGTTCCTTTAGGATCTACAGTTACCTAAGTGTTCTCAGTTTAATAACCTGCTTTCAGTCATTTAATTTTGCTTACTTTGTCAGCCTCAGCATTAAATTCTTGGGCTTCCTCTCCACTGAAGGTAAATACTTCTGAGAAATCTCGAGGGGACTTCTCTGAGTACAAGAGGGGCAAATAAAATGTCTGAAGACAGTGTGTAGGGTTCTTCAGAGCTGTGTAGTATCAGTAGGTTTGCACGAATAGGAAGCTGAAATTTATCATGGAAGTACTTCCATGACAAGAAGGGATTTTGCATCCTCCAATGAAGACTGGCTTGGTGCTTACAATATGAGTCCTTGAAGACCTTTTATCTGATTTATTGTATGACCTCTGCAAGAAAAGGTGTCCAGCTCTGAAAAAACATGCAAGACAAATACTTCTGATTTGTAGTCTTTATAGTTCAGTAGAAAAAGGGCCCTCTGGACCTTGGTGTTATATATGGCATCTTCTTTCTAGCACTTCTTTCTACGGTCTGAGCATGCAATGTGAAAAAAAGCCTGAGAATGCTGTTCTCCACATATTTTTATGCTCAAAATTCAGGCAATAACAGCATTAGCGCTGCATACACAGCCTTGGTTTTTTTTTCTTTATGTGAGTGTGTTTGTGCATACTATAATCTAAATGCCTTGTCGCATAGTGCCTCTCAGACATGTGTGCATTTTTGTACAAGCCTTAGATCCCTTGGATAGTATCTTTTACACTCCTTTAATCTTGTCTGTTTTCTGCTCCTCTCCCTATTGTTATGGTTTAGAATCTTTATAGATTTTTTTTTTCCTGTGACTCTGATCTTGGCATCAAATTCATTATATGCAGAAAGGGTGACATGTAGAGAGTAGTAATGAAGTGAATGTGATTCTTCAGAGGCACAAATATTTGCCCAAGTGGTTACAGCTGTGTAGGGTTGGGGCTACAGACCATAAGCACGAGTTGCACACTTCTTTTTCAAATAATAACCTTGCCTGCATTAGGTAATTTCCAGAATTACAAGGGTTACAAAAAGACACTTTTATTGGAAAAATAATGTTGCCAGGATACACACATTTGCTTCTAATCCTGGAAAGTGCCAACATATCTGGAATTTTAATAAAACACCATTTTTATATGTTTAAGAACTATTTTAGGGATGTTACAGGTTTTTAAATTGAAGCAGTTACAATTTCCCTTTGCTTCCTGGGCATGCACAGTTGGACTTAGAGTATTAAGGTGACCTGGTTTTATAGGCCATATGGAAAATAGTACCAATAAAATACCTCAGAACTCTTTAAAAGAGCCTAAAATAGAGCAGCATGGTGGATGGTATAAAAATTTTATTTCTATTCTGTTTGAGATGGCCAGTATAATTTGTTTGCCACCTATTTAAGTCTTTTCATCATGCCACGCTACCTTGTATTTGTTTGGTTCAAAACCTTTAGAAATTCCTGGCTTGAATGCAAGCACTGGATAGTAAAGAGAGATTATGGGTGATGAATGGATTGAGAGCAGCCCTGCAGAGAAGGACTTGGGGATATTGGTAGATGAAAAATTAAATATGAGCTGGTAATGTGTGCTTGCAGCCCAGAAAGCCAACCGTATCCTGGGCTGTGTAAAAAGAAGCGTGGCCAGCAGGTCGAGGGAGGTGATTCTGCCCCTCTACTCTGCTCTGGTGAGACCCCACCTGGAGTACTGCGTCCAGCTCTGGAGCCCTCAGCACAAGAAAGACATGGACCTGTTGGAGCGGGTCCAGAGGAGGGCCACGAAAACGATCAGAGGGATGGAATACCTCTCCTGTGAAGAAAGGCTGAGAGAGTTGGGGTTGTTCAGCCTAGAGAAGAGAAGGCTCCGAGGAAACCTTATTGCTGCCTTTCAATATATTAAAGGGGGCTTATAAGAGAGATGGAGAGAGACTTTTTACCAAAGCCTGTAATGACAGGACAAGGGSTAACAGTTTTAAACTAAAAGAGATTTAGATTAGATATAAGGAAGAAATTTTTTACAATGGGGGTGGTGAAACACTGGAACAGGTTGCCCAGAGAGGTGGTAGATGCCCCATCCCTGGAAACATTCGAGGTCAGGTTGGACGGGGCTCTGAGCAACCTGATCTAGTTGAAGATGTCCCTGCCCATGGCAGGGGGGTTGGACTAGATGATCTTTGAAGGTCCCTTCCAACCCAGACCATTCTGTGATTACACCCAGGGCTCCACTGTGCAATTAGTTAAATGTCTTCTGCATTCACCAAAGGCAGAGGAGCGGCAGCTGGGCAGTTAGGACTCCTGTTCTTGGGACCTGTGCTCTTTTAGAGGAAAATTTTTCAGAAACATTGCATCCTGGTGAGATATCTACCTTTAGGGATTGTCTCATGGATTATTCAGTTTAGTTACACAGAAGTAATGCTTGAGCTGGGATAATACAAGCAATGGTGACTCAGTGCCCTTTTGGAGTAGTGTGACATGACGGGAGAACAGCCAGCTGTTTGATAGGCATTTCTAACTGACGTGTACCACAATAGCTAAAACTTCTCAATCCCTTCAGCGAAGGGTAAGCCCTGATGATCAGCTCATTTATTTTGTTTGTGAAGAAGGGAACATCTGAAAACAGTTCAAATTATGTTTAATATTGATGGTGAAGGAAAACCATGCCAGCACCAAACACGACCTAAAATTCAACCAATTTTAAAAATAAAGCTATCATTTCCTCTTGTGATTTTTCATTCCTGTCTTTAGCAGAGAATGTAGGGGAGGTAGAAGGTGGCAGGTTTTAGCTGACATGTTGGCATCATCTAATAGGCTCAGTTGCAGTGAGAGAAAAGTCGAGCTGACCGGGAACCTCTGTATTACTCTTTTGCATCAGTAAATGTACGCAGATGTGCAGGTGGGAGGTTACGGCTCTTCTGTTAGCAAAGCTCCAACAGTTGGGTTTGTGTCTCACAATTCAGGAGGTAAACTAATTTCCAGTAGTAGTGGGATTTCAAATTAKAATATGAGCATGTGAAAGGGACAAGTCACTAGGCTTTTACATAATTGAATAGTTCAACTTCACTTGTGGAGCACTTCTACTGGGGCAGTCTGTCTAGTAGAGGTGCACCAGCAGAAGTGTCCTGTGTAAGGTTAGAAAAGGATGTGTGAGACTACTAAGGACGCATCTGATTTTGTTCTCTTTAACTCAAGTGTTGCGTGGATGGTTTAGTCAGCTGGAGAAGGTGAATCTGAAGGGGCCGCTTACCTCAGAAAGACCYGTTATCTCAGGAACAGAGGGTTCATGTGAAAAACTGATACTTACTGTGCATGTTATCCTGAAAAGAAAGAGATATAAAGGCAACTTTTCCCACAAATCTTGAAGTCCCAGCATGTTAGTCTAATATAATGGATCAGATTAGCAAACATGGCTGCTCATACATTAACTAAAATAAGCGGGTGTGAAGGGTGACAAATTGGATTAAAATGCAGAAATTTTTAAGTGTAACTGATAACCTTATTGATACACATGCCCTTACACTTCATGCAGGTAACAGGGGAAGCCTAATTGTCATTCAGAGTGGGAATTTGCATGGGGAGAGAAAGGCTGGTGGCTGGTTTGGGATTTTTTTAAAGGAATACACCAGAAGGATGCGTGTCTACCAAGTGCCTATCCATTTCTAGAGGATTTCATAGAAACCCAGTGTGCTACATCAAAGACAACTGGAGGGGTGGCTGGGAAGGATTGTCTACCAGGTAATGCCGGCTTTTTATGACATTTAGCTACAACAGAAAACAGATCACAGACCAGAGAGGAAACAGCCTAATGAGAGTATTCAGAGGTGTTGAAATAAAGATAATATTGTCTAGCTGGTGACATAAAAGACAACTTTGTGTCTAGAATGGTAATGAGGATGCTCCCACCTCTTAGGCTCCTGGCAGACTTTGAAGTAAAGAGGCTAAGAAATACAGAGGAAGGGGAAGAGTCAGTGGTGGCTAGAAGACAGGGTTGGAGAGATTGTAAAATGTTGGCAGAGAGCTCTACCAGCAAATGCTGGAAATGCACCCATATGCATATACGTATATTGTAAAAAATAAACAAATGGTAAAGGCATGGTTTTACCATCTGCAAACAGGCTGAYAGTTAGCCCCAAATGAGTGTAGTCTAAATAAAGATGCTAAAGAAACAGGCTACAGAAGCCTTTTATCAACACCCCCGGCAGACCTTTCCCAGCACTGYTGCAGTGGATCTGTGAGCACCATCACATGCGCTGTGATGTTTGTAGCTGTCTGCAGGCACTTCCACACTGGGTCCTGGTGCCTGCTGAGAATTTGGCCAGCAGCAGGGCAGGTTTCGTCCTCCCGTGAGATCCTGCCCATCTGATCGCTGCTGCCTTGAAGCTCCTGGATGGCTTAGCTTACTGTCTTGCAGTGCTTCCCTTGCAGCCATCTTTTGAACAGGCCTTTCTATATGGTAAGTTTGTAAAAGCTGTGGTTGATTCATAGCACACGATTGCTTGGAAGCTGTGGTAAATCCCSTCTTTCGGTTAGCAGAATGAAACCTGATAGCTTGACCTAGAAATTCAAAGAAGAGAGGCAGAAGGAAAAGGAGAGTTAATGGATTAACTCCACAGAGTAGCCGAGATGAAGGCTCTGTGTTTCATTCTGCTGCTGTTWCAACAAAGAGGGGGTTTTCTTTAAGTGTCTGCTTTAACCCATGTGGATGGATCTCTGCTAGTTGGTGACCCAGGAGAGCAAAGAACTTTCATCTGTACCAAAGGAGTGTGCAGGTCATTTTTCTTCTCTTACAAACACATTTAAAAAATACAATTCTCTTTTATTTAGTCAGAATAATGAAAGGCAGAAGGTGAGAGGTTAAGAAGACAGAGGTAAACAACAGAGGGAAGATGTTTTCTGGTTAGCCTAATGGAGAACACACCTAGGAAAGGTGTTGCACGTGGCAGGGGTCACAAGGGGAGATGCCTCTGCACAGTGGAGAAAACTGATGCCAAATGAGCAGAAGGAGCAATTCAATGACCAAATCTTTCAGATATCTTTTTAAAATAAAATGTACAATTATTACTTGGATTATGAAAGTACTTGAGGCTTCTGTGTATTTTGTTGGGAGGCTTGTGGTTGGGTGAGTAGTGGTCTAATCTCCACATTATTCTGAAGGATTCTAAAAAAAAAAAAAAAAAATCAGTATTTATTTACTGCCTTGCAGGTGGCAAAGGTCTGCAAATTTCCTCCAGACAAGCCTGTTTCCTATTAAGAGGATGCTGATCATTGACATTTAACATCTGTGCCCAATAGAGAGCACATAGTTCTCTGAGGGAACTTAGAATTGGAAAGGAGGCAGGGACCTAAATTGTTTGTGCTCCGCTGAGACATTTATATATACTGATGTCTGAGAGGTGCTTAAAGGGGTTGCCTGATAAATTATTCTACCGTCTTGCTTGACTCTGTGGCTGAACATTGGAAAGATAGCATTTTTCCATTAAATGAAAAATACAGGGACAAGAAGATGTCTGTCTCCCTGGTCTGCCTGTGTGATGGCTTTGCTGGCACCATCCATCTTGCAAAGCAGTACACTTGTTTGTGACCTAAGAGATAAACCCTGTGTCACAGAGTGTACCCTGCTCCTGTCCAGCTGTAAAACGATCATTAAAAGAGCTCTGACCTTTCAGTTTCTTTCTTTGTGTAGTTTCTGGTGTGATCTAACAGCAGCAAAGTAACAGCCGTGGAGTCGGTAGTTCCCCAAATAATTTTCTTCCCTTCATTGAGAAACACTGCTCCCCTGCCAAGAAACTCACAACACAGTTTGTAATAGACTTTACATACAATTCTGTATTTTTTAAAAATTCAGCAGTTTCTCTTTGCTCGTGTTTTGACACATTCAGATCCATGCGATACAGTTATTTTTAATTAATCTTTTTTTCTTCCAGAAAACTGTGATTTCATTCTTTTGTAACTTACAAACTTGGAAAATTATTTTTTTTTCTTTTGAGAACCTTTTTATCCTACCTGTATAGTTTTAATCTTTTCAAGTCACAGGGCAGTTCAGGTACCTGCTCGCTCTTCGCATTTAGACACTGTTTGAGGTGCAGATCTGCCATTTATCAGAGAACTGAGATGTGATGCCCCAGCTGCTTGGCCCTGCGAGTAATACTGATTACCTAGACACTCAGATGTTTTAACTGCCTTGCTTCCCTTAGCAAGCRTTTCAGTGAGGGTGTCCAGGATCATCTTCCACTTACGGTTTCCCGTCTGAATCAGGGAGGGAGTCTGGCTGTCATCCTGAAGTGTCATCCTTACATTTGTCCAATGACCAATTAACAGAAGGTTTTTAAATTTCAATAATCTTCTATTTGCAGAAATGCACATTAGGTAGAGAGCTACATTATCATCCAGAACAACTGGTCTACGCAGCTAAGCAGATTGCCTAGTTAAGGGATGATCATAGGAGGAATCCAAATGGGAGAAGTGCCACCTGAAACAGGGCACAAACAAGTCATACATTCAAAAATGGAGGTTTTAGCCTGACACATGTACAGAGATGATCTTCAGTACCATGGATGATTCTTTATCTGTAYATTGGCAGATTTTCCAAATCATGACACAGCTTAAGCTGGGACTTTTCCTTTTTCTTGTGCCACGACATGTTGCCCTACACTTGTCAAGCAGGATATAAAAACTCAGAATATTAGAGTACAGACATGGAGAAATTAAATAATACGTTTATAATCTTATCCCATCTCATAATACCCAGTGTCTGTATTGCACGCTTTGAGATAGATTTATGACTGAATGTCGTGGTTTAACACCAGCCAGCACCTAAACACCACGCAGCCACTCGCTCACCACCCCGCCTCCCCCCTCCAGTGGGATGGGGGAGAGAATCGGGAGGGCACAAGCAGGAAAACTCGCGGGTTGAGATAAAAACAGTTTAATAATTGAAATAAAACAAAGTAGAACAGTAATAATAACAGTGATAACAATAACAGAATATACAAAGCAGGTGACGCACAATGCAAYTGCTCACCACCTGCCGAACTGACACATTGCCTGATAYGCGAGAGCCCGTCCTGTGACGCCAGAGCCCCCCTGCCCCACCCCCACTTAGTTTTTATACTGAGCATGACGTTGCATGGTATGGAATACCCCACTGGCCAGCTGGGTCAACCACCCCGGCTGTGCTCCCCCCGCCAGCTTCCCATGCACCTGGCAGGGCATGGGAGGCCGAAAAGTGCCCGGTGCAAGCACCACCCAGCAACACCCAAAGCATCAATGGGCCATCAACGCTCCTATTATACCAAACCCAAAACACAGCACACCCCCCAGCTACTGGRAAGAAAGTTAACTCTGTCCCAGCCGGAACCAGGACACTGAAGAATAAATTTTACACTTAGTTGGCTGATGATGCACGCTTTTGATCCTGAAGTAAGAGCGAAGGCTTGGGGCAAAAGATGTCAGTTTTGTAATAGCAATTAATACATATATAAACCTAAAAGAATTGCAGTTACACATTCGAGACCTTCACTTGTGGTCTGTGGACAGGACAGAGTCTTACCATGAAAAGAAATGAGATTCAGGAATGTCAGATGGCAGACATGGGTGGGAATGAAATCTATTTGTAGCCTTTGCACCTAAATTCTGAGGTTGCCATAATAATGACATGATACAATTGCAAATCTTCCATATATATTAAAGAATAAGAATGCATATCATTTATGGTTTTGTTCTTGATGATCACAAACTCAAGCTGTTTTTTTATTTATACTCCAGATGAGGTTCTCCTCTCATCACGTAACTCTGGGAGCTTAAGCTTTATACATAATACTAATATTGCAAGCTTTGTGACGAAATCCAAAATATAGGCAATGTTATGGGTAGAAGAAGAAGTTGCTTCAGATTATAAATRTAATGAATTTGCAAGATCTGTGTGGCTTTCAAGTAATCTTTTGTTGTTCTGTTTTTTTGAAGGAGGTGTATGAAAATGAACTGAGAGCAAACAGCATGTAGAATGGCACAGGAGGGAGTTTTTCATTACTGTTGTATTTATCATTTAGCACAACCCTGAGCTCTGTCAGACCTAAATGGCAAGCTCATTGTTAATTTCAAAGTTCAAAGTGTTCTTTAATCTTTCCCTTATTTTGCTCACTCATAAATAGCATTATGGTTTTCAGTGCCCGATTCCAGGGTTCTCACCAGTATTATCAGGTTGTCCTTGATAGGTGGGAAAATCCATCTTGCTAAAGGAGCCATGATTCAAGAGGTCAGAGCATTGTCTGTCTCTGGAGACAAGGCCCATAAAATACTGCTTAACAAAGGGGTCTATTTGCAATGTGGAGCCTCAACATATATCTGGTAAGTGCCTGGACGTCAGAGCTGAAGAAAGAAATGAAAATAAAGAAAATAAATACCCAGCACTACTAAACACTTGCCAGTACACTGAGGAGAAGAAAGAAATCCATAAAAGGAGCCACTTTTTATTAAGGAGTTTTCTTAACAAGGATTATTTCTTACTTTTGAAATGTGCTCGTGGTGTTTCACTTTCTAGCTAAATGGAAAGAGGAACATGTTGTGAGAGGCTCTTGCATTCATCCCTCCTTCCCCTACAGCTTTCATGCTAATAAGCTACACAGATCCCAGATGCAGTTTTCTGGGTGGCTGTGGCAGGTCTGTTAGTAGATTAAATGGTCAAGGTGGATTTATAAAGGGATTTAGTATCTTTGGAGTTTGTGAGAGATTTTGAGTTTAAAACCCACTAAGGTTGATTGTTCCCGGAAGAGATAAAGGTTTGGCAAAAATGAGGGAAATTTCCCTTTCTAGACCACCTGTCGTCATCCCTCAAAATCTAATATAGGTGGAAGAGAAAGGTAATAATGACCTTTTCAATCCTGAAAATGCAATCAGGTTGGCTAGCTTTGGTGATAATTCAGCAATTCTGTCTAGGAAGTGGGTCTAGAGCCCCGACTCCACGTAGACCTATGAATGTTTGGCTGGATTCCAGTCTAAATTGTATTCAGATTGGTAAACTAGAAATGAAAATTTCCATTACTAATATGCTGAGCTGGCCAGCTCCCTTTATTATATTATTTAAGGGTGTGCTGCCCTATTGACCAAGTCCATGTCAAACTTGAATGAATGCTCATAAAAGATGTTACGTCACCCCCTTCTTAGAAGCCACTGGAGTTTCGTGATGCCTGTCTGCCTTTCAACTGATAATCTTACTCTTCCACACAGGCATTCTGAAGTGTATAATCTCTTTGTCATTGTAGTAGTCTTGAAGTAGTTTTAATGATTTTCTGCTTTGTGTTGTCTGTATTAGACATGCATGTTCTATATGGGGACCACAGGACTGAAACTCTTGTTGTCTTTTTCATGGGATCAGTATAGGTTACTATTGTTGGAGCTATTTCACAAATGCATTTTTTGTGAACTTTGGTTTATTTTTTGTTAATACGCAATACCAAAAGGCAAAGGTAGCTTCACAGCGATAGATAATTTTCCTAACTTTTAAGGGCACAGGCAAGATAATACTGAGTACAGTCATTGTGCTGCTCTGGCTGACGCCATGACTTCAGCAGTGGTGGGTCAGTTCCTTGCTACCCATCACCATGCCTCCTGAAGGCAGCAGAACCAAATAAATACACGTATTCTGGACTTGCTACCATTGGGGCAGAATGTCAGCCTCAGAAGACCAGTGATCAAATAACTGATTTAATTCAATACTGGAAATGCTTATTGATTCCCATCAAAGGTTGTCTATTCTGCCTTTATATGAGCAGCCACAATCAGCAGCATTAATAGCTTGTTTAAAAAAGACAATGATAGAAAAGTGAGATTCCCCTGACAATGCATCTGTAGCAGGGTCACATGTACTGAAAGGCACAGTGGGGCTGAAGAGATCTCCTCAACCTTCTGAAAGATGCAACGGCATTAATTTAGTCTGTTGTTATGTATGATGTACCACTCTATGCAAGCAGATGCAGGTAGAGTTACTGCTGAAAATAATCACTGATAAAACACTCATCATTTTTTCATGTGTCAAAATTATATTTGCAAATGGCCTTAATTTCCCTTGTCCGTGTGACCTGGCCCATATTCCAAGGTCTCAGCTCATAGGGCCATTTAAGGCCACTTTCCTCAGAGCCTTTGTGTTTTAGGAGTCCCAGGAAATGGAAGAGCTCCTTTAGGCATTTATCTTTCTGCTGTATCAGCAGCTGTTCAACTTACTTGTATCCCGGCCCCCTCACTCTTTTTGTGCTGCCCACCTGCCTGGGGCAGCGCAGGGGGAATGCAATGGGAACCAAGGGGAAGGGGGGCAAGCAAACAGGTTCCAGCAGGAAACTGCAGAAGAAGACATGGTACTTTTGATGGAGCAAAACAACACCTTCCACAAAAGAATTGCTAAATTCGGTGGTCTTTTTATTAAGTGGTTGACAGTTAAAGAGCCTGTGGGGCCACACAGAGTTCTCAGGAATACTGTTTGGGCTCTGCAGAAGGTCGGACATGGGACGGTTAGACTGGTTTGCTGCTTTTAGGCTGTCTTTATGTTGATAAGGCCTATGTATTTTTTTCCTAATCCTGAGATTCTACAGAATATCATTCATCTCATTTATGTATATAGCTGCCTTCTACTTTGATTAATTGTAGTTTGAGGAGGGGCCTGAACCGTTACCCTCCGGAGGTCCCTTCCAACCTGAATGATTCTCTGGTTCTGTGGTTCCATGTTGCAGGCTGCCARTTCAGTTCCAGCCTTGCCTCTCTTTGCAGTCAGCAGCTTTGCCCACGTTAACTTGCTTGTGCTATCTGGGGGCACCAGCTGGAGTAATTTGGAAACACCGTCTTTATGAAGTAATTCATGAGGTGTTTTGTTTCTTAGCATGAATTTAGTTTTYGGGGCAGTGGCCATTTCCAAAATGATGTCAGTTTGTCTTTCATGCAAAAGTTCTCCTTCGCCTGAGACTTCATATGCTTTATGATGGTTATTTCTGGGTTTGGAAGTTACAGTTGTAACAGTTCTTCAGGCCAACACTAGCTTTGCCCTTGCATAAATTTTGTGGTGGTTTTTGTTKGTTTGTTTGAAAGAAAATTTCTGAAATTCTCAGGCTTCCATGTTGTGATGAAATATAATTGTTCTCAAAAGCACAGATTATAATGTGGAAAAGAAGCCAATTCCTGAGAATGCTTTTGGTTGAAAGTAAATTCATACTACTGCATGTAATTTGTCTCGATTTACATAAGGTCGCTGTTCTATCAGTAGATGCTGCAGTACCTTGTCACAAACTCAGGAGATGATTTAGTTTATGTGAAATGGAGCAGGTTTTATTTGTTGTTGTTGCTGGGTTTGGGGCTTCTGCATTTTTATTTGTGGCTTTGTTTAAGTAAGCACATCATACAGACGGCAAACTGGGTTTACAGTGTTTTCTTACTAAGGACAGCTATGCTGCCGTCTGTTCTCGGCTTTTATGTTAAATACACTGACAAATGTGAAGCAGATTCCCTGTTTTCAGGAGGTGAAGCTCAGCTGTGGCCTGTACTAGAACCGTCCTGGATAGGCCTGCCATGTAGGTATGTAATTGTATGTATACAGTTATGTATGTGCGTAGCTGTTTGTAGCCAGCTGTTCTCATAGGTCTGAGGAAAGATGCGCTGATGCAACTGCTTTCAGAAGGAGCCCAAAGAATTTCTGCTTTTTGCGATAAAGCGATTCCTAAACTTCACTGAGTATTTTAGCTGTGATTTGACTCCAGTAAGATAATGTCTCCAGTCAGCTTTGCCTCTGACAGAGTCACTTCTGCCCCCAGCCATTCGTTCCCTTGCTCATCTCTTTTGTCAGTGTAAACATTTGTGCAGCTTTATGGTAAATCAGACTGGGGAGCTGACATGGGTTTTTTGGCTGGGGCAGCCCAAGGGTGATAAGAAGAGGCTGGGGTAGGGAGGGTAGGACTGCTTTCAGCAGCAATGTCAGCTTATGCCAGCTTTACCCATTAGTGATACCGCAGCCGGAGGCTCTGGGAATTTTCAGAAAGGAAGCATCAGCCATTTCCTGAAACCGAGTTTTGCAAACCAGTATAGACTCGATGTAGTGTGTGTTGGATAAGAAAACTTATCCAAATCCAAGGAACCAGTTTCCACTTGATAATACCCTGGATGGATTAAGTGCCTGTTTGACCTTTTAAATTGTCCTGTGCGCGTTTGCCTTCAATGTGTATGTGCGCCTGCTTCAACGCCAAGAGATTATAAACTTAGCTTGTTTCAGGCTCCTTAGTTCTGCTCTGAATCATGTCATCCATGGGCGTGACACAGCTGTAATTCAATTGGGGGCTGAAGAATATCGAGCCATTTGCTCAGGGAGAGTCTCCAGATCCACTAGTCAGCTGTCAGGTAACCAGTCTGGGAGGAACTGAGGAGCCATGCCCTGGCAATTACTTGTTACGAGGATAATGATTATGTTCAAGAGGGTAAAATGTACATAAGATGACAGAGAGAGAACTCTTTCCGCTTTACTTGTAAAGATGTTGGATTGCAGCTGGAAGTAAATGATAAGGAACACAGCAGAGCTGGAAATGAGCAGTGACCGTCTTGCCTTCTTTCAAGTGTGTTGTGCCCTCTTGGGACATCAGGGAGCTTTCTGCTTTGTAAAGGCCAGTAAGTGGCTGATTAGTGAACAGAAAGAAGCTGTAAATCCTTCCAAAAACATACTTTGCATATTTATTAAGTAAAAAGTCCCCTTGAATGATGTATGATCAAATGTTTTTGTATTTCCTATCAACTAAGCTAATTGACACGACGACTCGCTGTACAGAAAAGCTTCTCTCCTGCATTTCATTGGTTCATCTTAGTCTATATTAGCTAGAAAACAAATCCTTCTTATAGACTGGCAGKGACCTTCAGAGCCAATAAATGAGATAAGTTTTTAAGCAGAAATAAGTGTGTCGTTTCATTGTCCTCTGCCCTTTTTCCGCAGCAAATCTAGATGCCCTCTAATGCTGCCCACCAATATAGCATGGAGCATTTGCTTGTTCAGTGCTTTTGAACTGAGGAAAGCCTTAGAAAGGCAGATTAACTTCATGCAGTGTGGGTTGTCAATACAGTCATGAATATGGTCACCAAAAATAGTGAGTATAGCAGAAATAGGTAGCAGCCGTAGATGACCACCAGTGCCTTCACAACAGCTCTTCATGCTATCAACTTAGTTTCATAGAATCACAGAATCATCGAATAGTTTGGGTTGGAAGGGACCTGTAAAGGTCATCTAGTCCAACACCCCTGCCATGGGCAGGGACAATCTTCAACTACATCAGGTTGCCCAGAGCCCCATCCAACCTGACCTTGAATGTTTCCAGGGATGGGGCATCTACCACCTCTCTGGGCAACCTGTTCCAGTGTTTCACCACCCTCAGCGTAAAAWATTTCTTCCTTATATCTAGTCTAAATCTACCCTCTTTTAGTTTAAAGCCATTCCCCCTTGTCCTGTCGCAACAGGCCCTGCTAAAAAGTTTGCTGCCCTCTTTCTTATAAGCCCCCTTTAAGTACTGATAGGCTGCAATAAGGTCTYCCTGAAGCCTTGTCTTCTCCAGGCTGAATAACCCCAACTCCCTCAGCCTTTCCTCACAGGAGAGGCGTTCCATCCCCCTGATCATTTTCGTGGCCCTCCTCTGCACCCGCTCCAACAGGTCCATGTCTTTCTTGCACTGAGGCTCCAGAGCTGGAGGCAGTACTCCAGGTGGGGTCTCACCAGAGCAGAGTAGAGGGGCAGAATCACCTCCCTCGACCTRCTGGCCACGCTTCTTTGATGCAGCCCAGGATATAGTTGGCCTTCTGGGCTGCGAGCGCATATTGCTGGCTCATGTCCAGCTTTTCATCCACCAGTACCCCCAAGTCCTTCTCTGCAGGGCTGCTCTCAATCCCTTCATCCCCCAGCCTGTATTGATCCCAGGGGTTGCCCTGACCCAGGTGCAGGACCTTGCACTTGGCCTTGTTAAACCTCATGAGGTTCACATGGGCCCACTTCTCAAGCTTGTCCAGGTCCCTCTGGATGGCATCCCGTCCCTCAGACATGTTGACCGCACCACTCTGCTTGGTGTCRTCTGCAAACTTGCTGAGGGTGCACTCGATCCCACTGTCTATGTCATCGATGAAGATATTAAACAGTACCGGTCCCAGTACGGACCCCTGCGGGACRCCACTCGTCACTGATCTCCATCTGGACATTGAGCTGTTGACCACTACCTTCTGGATGCAACCATCCAACCAATTCCTCACCCACCGGCCAGTCCACCCATCAGATCCATACCTCTCCAGTTTAGAGAGAAGGATGTTGTGGGGGACCGTGTCAAAGGCCTTACAGAGGTCCAGATAGACAACATCTAGAGCCCTTCCCATGTCCACTGATGTAGTCACTCCATCATAGAAGGCCACTAGGTTGGTCAGGCAGGACTTGCCCTTGGTGAAGCCATGCTGGCTGTCTCGAATCACCTCCCTGTCCTCCACGTGCCTTAGCATAGCTTCCAGGAGGATCTGCTCCATGATCTTCCCAGGCACAGAGGTGAGGCTGACTGGCCTGTAGTTCCCTGGGTCTTCCTTTTTTCCCTTTTTAAAAATGGGGGTTATGTTTCCCCTTTTCCAGTCAGTGGGAACTTCACTGGACTGCCATGACTTCTCAAATACGATGGGTAGTGGCTTATCAACTTCATCCACCAGTTCCCACAGGACCCACGGATGGATCTCATCGGGTCCCATGGACTTGTGCACCTTCAGGTTTGAGGTGAGGAAGTAAACTGGACTGGAATTTCAGGGCTACCAGGGGAACCTGAAGCAAGATCCATGGAGAAGTGGCTCTGACCAGCTCCAGGACTGTGCTGACCTGCCCTTACTCTTCTTCACTGTGAATGGTTTTGAAAACCTTCCCCATTTTCACAGGAAGTAACATAACCAGGTAGAGAGTAATCTGTCTGAATCCAGGCTTTTCTTATATGGTTGCTTTAACAAAATGTGTATTTTAATTAATCAAATTACAAATGTAATTAATTTTATTGAATAACTTTAGTTTCTCCAGTCCTGTGGAGGAAATACATGGAACTTATGAACCTGATTTTTTAAGCKTCTGGAGTTGAGGTAATCTTTAGTTCCAGTGCACAGAACAAAAATAATTTGAGTTCAATTAATTCTCTGTTTTCTAGACTGTACCTTTAAAATTCTTAGCAGCTGGTAAAAGAGAAAAAATACTTCGTTGCCTTATCTTTCCTTTTGCTTTCTGTGCTTTAGCTGAATTTGGGAGGGTGAGGGTTGCTCCAGTGGCAAGTGATTAGCTTGTCCCTGTGCTTTTTTTTTATCATTACTTGCCTGTCATTTTCAATCCTCTTCCCTAATTCTTTTCTTTATAACATCTCATACGCATTTCTTCTATCATCTGGGCATCCTCTGTCTCTCCTCTTCTTTGCTTACCAATTCCTTCGCTTTTCTTTCAAGTGTGCTTATTGTTAGCCTGTGCTGACTGGAGTCATAAGTATGCATGTTGCTTAGTTTTCCATGGCTTAGAGAGACTTGGCTAGCACCTTATTAAATAGTCTGTGACTATTCCTTGCAGACGGACTACGTGCTAACTTTTAGAAAGGCTCACTATGCTCAACTGGTCCAATCATCATCACCACACTGAAGGATCCTGCTTTGTAACATGTCAGCATAATTCCTTACTTTGCTTTCTGTTAGCTGAGTAGTTTTATCTCCTTTCTGTGGATTTGCTCACTGACGTGCCACAAAACGTCTCTCCTGTCTCTGATATTTTTTTCTTCTCCTATTTGGGTGTGTTGGGATACAGAAGAGATTCAGTGTGCGACAGGGTTATGTTAGTGCTTGGATGCTTTTACACAACTACCTGTGTAAAACTGAGCTGCTCTTTAAACTGAATCACTGCACTCAAGTGTTTTTTGCTGTGCCAAAAAGCTGTGTATCTGGGCCTGGTTCCCCCCCCCCCCCCCCTTTTTCAATTGATGGCACAACAGGTAGGATAGCTGATTTGCTTTACTTTCTCAAGTCACAAGTATGTGCAACCAACTCCCCGAGACAGAATGCTAGGTCCTACGTTGCTTTGACGCAATCCTGATTTTCAGTTTCAGTTCAGTATACATGACATTAACTTAAGTTTTAGTATACTGAAAAGCAGCAGGGCTGTAAATCTAATAACAAACACTGTTCTGTTCTACCACCAACTGTGCTCTTCCCCAAAAGAAAGGAGAAGAGAATGGAGGGAAGGGAAGCCATAGACCTTTCCGGTAATAAAATGATACTGTTCATCTTGGGTTTAATACTCTGTTAAGGAAAGGATCTGATGATAGTGCTGGTTTTGGAGATTTTAATCTGGTAGTCCCTAGGACGGATGAATCTTCACTTGCATTTTTTGTGACCCGGTGAGAGAAGAAGTAGCTGGGACTTTGGATTGCTTATTGAGACAGCTGGGAAAAGCGTGGTTGCAAATCCATGCTGGTTTGTTTGTGTTTTTTTTTTCTCTCTGCTTGAAAACAAGAGTTACTTCTAATTGGTTTTCATAGATACAAAAGCAGAGGAACTAACCTAAAACTTTGTTTCTTCCTTCCCCCCCCCCCTTTTTTTTTTTGTACTTTGTTTTCATACACCGCAGCCTTTTATTTCTCACTCTTATAATAACTAGCGTTACCTCCAAAATGCCACTTCTAGTACACAATGCCTACAACTAGGATTGAAAGAAGGAAAACTGACGATTTGCAAAATAAAGCCCAACACTGGCAACATCAGCAGATTGATGGTCTGTCCTGCTCCTCCCCTTCCTACTTCTTCTAATCCAACATTGTATCATCCTTCAAAACCTGTCTTTGATTAGGTCGTCATCTGTAGTGTTAATAAAATCAGCTGTGGATGCTCAGTGCTACCTGGAAGGAGAGGTAGGTCTGCTGGGAGAAGTGCTGGCTGTTGGCCTGTTTCCTCTATGCTTGGAAGGAGCCTATGCAGAATATCCTCTGGTGAAAGCCAGCATGGTCTGTGGCCCATCCATGGATGTACGTGTCAGTGCATCTGCTCGTTATCCAGGTACAATTGCAATAGGAAGTGTGACTTGAAGATAGAGGAGAAAGCTTTGTGTGAGACCAGAGAGACTGTGCTGCCTGTCGTGGTGGTTGGTTCTTCTTGCCAGCTCATTGTCACATTGCTATGAGGTGCATCCAGTTTCAGTAGCATATATTGTGTCGATGATGACATTCATCTGCTTCTTTGATGAGCAGACTAGAATAATCACTGGAAAGAGCATAAGAAAATGGAAAACGTTATTTGGAAGGGAGAGATAAAAAGTAAAGGAGAGGACCACAACTTAACTTCGTGAATCAGTAGAAATGCAGCATTAAGCAATATATCTGTGTAGTCAGACAGGATCTTCACTGGGTACTGGAGATTATTTAACACTTTCACTTTGCTGTGTTGAGGTTGACTAGAATTTAAGAAAACTCCTTTACTGAAAAGAGTTGATCTGGCRTTTCAATGTGGTTGGTATCATGTAATACTTTGTTTTCAGTCCCAGGAAATCCTCAGAAGGTTATAAGACACAAGAAGATAATTTATTTCACTGAACTTTCACTAGTCTGAGATTATAGGAACTCCTGCAGTAGGCTGCTGAGGCAGTGGAGAGTCTCATTTTCCTTAATACAGGTAAGACATCTCCCCTTTCTCCTTCCTTCTGCTAAGGTTTGGAAGAAAAGGATGAGCTACAGTGAGGGGTGTTGCATTCAGAAAGTTTATTCTTAAAATATCTTGTGCTGTATCTGTTTAAGAGTTTACAGAAAGCTTGGTTAAAGCTTCTGTGTGTGTTTTGCATACCTTCACTGCAGGGCGAGAGCACCCTGGTCCTACAACCATAGATAATGGGCCTCGAGTGTGGGTATTAGCCCTGAAAATTTGTCGTGTCCAAGTGGTGTGGTTGGAGTTGTTTGGGCTGGGGAAACTTGATACATGTGAGACTGAGAGTGAGAATGAGTCTGGCACTGGGCACAACCAGAAAGTCTGAGACTCAAACCGCAGGTTCTTGATAAGATCTATGAAGTGTGTTTCTCTAGTAATAATTTTTATAGACTGTCCATGCAGCTGAGTGGAAAATCGGAGCACGAGTGCCAGGCGTTAGTTCTGGAGGATTTTGTTACATGAGAGAAACAGGGTGGTTCAGGTGGCATCTCATCTGTTTCTTCTGCTGACTGAGGAGGAAATAGTTTCAGAGATGGATCCACTCAGTTGTTATCTAAACATTTTAAAGTTTCTCTTAGGCTCTCGATGTCAGCAAAATCATCAGGGCAACCTACTTGTAACACAGAGTCAGCATGACAATGCCTTGCAAGGGTTTGGGTTATAATAAAAAAAATAAATGTAATATATCAGAATTCCTTAAATACTATGGTGTTGTTTTTATTCTAAATGTGCATAGATGTCCATTTGTAAGAAGAAATAAACCAAGGATATAATTTTTTGGTATCCTCCAGACTACTTCATATTTGCTTGAGGTACTTTAGACTTGGCCTGGAAAGAGGGAGTGGAACAGTTTGGTCCCACGTCTGTTCCAATTTTGGTCTTTTTGCTGACACAGCTAAGAGGAGGGTAGTTGTGAATTGTTGCTGAAGCTTCATAAATTGGAAGTCAAAGACACACTATGAAGATATTATCTTACAATGTCCTGATATGTATTGAAGAGGTGGTCGTGCTGTACGTTACTTTCTCTGTTAGTGTGCTGCCTGTGTTGCATGCAAGAACCTGTAATCTCCTGCAGTCAATTCTTTATCTTAAAGATTGTGAGGCACAATGCAATCAGAAAACATAGCTGGTGAATGGAGCACAGGACTTCTAGTCAAGTGAACTAATCCCATTTCCAGCTCTGCTGCTGATTCTTCATAAACTTTGGCACATCACTTAATTTTTGCGCCTCAGTTTCAATATCTTTAAATGCCACCAGTCCCTAGAAACAACTTTGGAATAAAAATGTTTGCTGCTTTCTCAGGAGGAAACCTCCGGGTCACAGCTGTATGGGACCCAGTTTTTATATGACTGCAACACATCTGTATGAGAGCCCCTGCATTAGCAGAAACTAAATTTAACAACTGCTGAGTGCTCCTTTGACGGTCATCCTGTCCTAAATATTCACCGGGTTCTGTTACATATTATGTCTGTCAAGAAATCTCCTGACTCCTATTGCTCTGTAACCAGCATTTTGAAAACTGGAGGGGTTTTTTAAAAAGCACTCTGCTCCCTGTGCTACCTGGTCTCTCTCTCCATCCACTTCAGGCTGCTGTCTTTCTTGGTCTCCGTCTCTGTACTTCTGGTATGGCTGGCTGTATCTTGCACAGCGTTCTCTCCATCCCTTCTAACTCTTATTAAATGCAGTTTATCTCTCTCCTGTTAAGTAGTCTATTGATTCACTTTAGAGTTTATTAGATTATCGCTGTCTGGGTTTTGAATTTTTTTTAAGTGGTTTTTCAGACACGTATGTGTGCACGTATGAAAATAAATCAATGAGCAGGGACAATGCACAATTATTTACACAGCTACAGCCGCCACTCTAATGTAATATTATCATTTAAATGCTTGCTGAGTATTCAGACAGTGAAGGTCTGTACTGCATGCTCTGCAGTACTGGAGCCCTAGGGTAATGTTTTTCATAGCTGTTTATTCCTAAATACTCTTGATGGAAATACAAATGCCACCAAAGCTCCATATGTGGTTTCAAGTACTGGGAAAAGGGGGAACAGAGGGGCCTGTATTGTTTCAAAAATGGCACTAAAACTTTAAAATGTGTCTGAAACAGATACTGAGATGCAATGGGTCTGTTTGAGAGAAGAGGGTGATAAAACCAAGTAGAAAATTGATCTGCAAAGCCTGCAAGTTTATTTGTAAAATTCCCCGCCAGCAGAAGCTTAGACACTTGAATGAAAATATGCTGCCAGTGCCAAGGTTAACCCTTAGCAGCCCGGAGTAGTTTTCATCACGTATGCCTGCCTTGGGAGACCTTTACTGTTACCTTTGCAGGATTTCTTTGGCCAGGGAAGGCAAACAATTTATCTCAGCAGTGCCGTACAGTCATGTCTCTGAAATGGTTCATATTTGTTTAAATTTACAAGTGCACTGCACTGTTTTATATTGTGGTGGAGCTGTGTCATGCCCAACGGTGTTATATTTTTCATTGTGCTGGCGGGGGTCAGACTTCCTCTGCTGGATGGGTTTCAGTTTCACCAGCTGGTGGGAATAGCGACAGGAATTTGGGGATTACAGATGTTCATGCAGCTAAAAAGGAAACAAGCCAAGTTTAAAGCGACATTGTTAAATTCTATCCCAGGGGCCTGGCTTTTATTTTCCTGAAGATATGAAGACCTCAAAAGACTTTTTAGTGTCATAGTTCACCACTCCCCCCCATTCTTGGTAATCTATCCTCCGTTAGGAAAGCATTCATCTAAAAATCTTCAGCTCGCCAAAATGACATAGTTGCACCAGAAAAGACTCCATCTTTTCATGTAAAACTTCCAGTTCGCTGTGGATGTATTTGTACAGGCACAAGCCCCAATTTAGCAGAACACTTAAACACATACCAAAACCCTGCTGATGCTGATTGAACATTTGTCAAAGTGCTTTACGCTTGGGGCCACRCTCTTTGTGTGAGAAAAATATGTAAGTATACACACATGCATGTATGCTCGAAGGAGGAGATTTCATATCTAGTATTAAAACTGACCCAGAGCCATTGATGTGGGCTCATAGTTTATTTGTAGGGTAAAGTCTCTTTCAAAGAGCCTTTTGTTTGTCACCTTATTTTTTAACTGATTTTTCTTTCTTCGCTGAACTATTCCTTTTTCAGTCCCCATTTCAGTATGGTTTTTCTTTTTGTGGCACAGCCTTTGGTGTGGTACAATCAGAGCTCCTCTGTTCCATTCTTCTGCTAAAGGCTTCCTCCAGCTTGGCTTTATTTTACCCTCAAAGGCTGCTGAAAAGAAACTCCGTTGCTTTCCTGCTTATTTTAGAATAGTTCCACTGTAAAGTTAGCATTAGTTCAGTTGGAGGAAAAAACACCTAGTCCTATTCTATACCAGATTTTTCTCTACTGCCATATATACTGGTGTGTATTGTTTTGTTTTAGTATGGTTCTGCAGCTAGTGCTCTCCCGCGCAGCCTCAGGTTTTCATTTCATTGTCCCTTACCTGTGGTTTTGTTGATATAAAACCAAGGGCAAATTGTTGATGTTATCCAAAATAGATTGCATTATTGGAGGTGCACAGGTTTGATTTTGGGTGTTAAGAATTCCTATTCCATGCACCACGCGTCTCCCCTTTTCTGCACCTGCTTTGCTGGAGCAGTTTCCATAGCAATAACCTCTTCAAGTTTTCCAGAAGTGCTACAGGAGTGATTTTCTATCTCCTCCTCCTCAACAGTTCAGGAAAATGGAGCTTATTAGAGATACTTTTTTGTCCTCTGTGCCTTGATAGGAGCCTAGCAGGGACACTCTGCAATTCCAGGTAAAGCTGTCTGCAGTGCGCAACTGCTCTTCCGTGATGAGGACCCCAGCCGGGCTGCCCACTGCTGCAATTTGCTTGACC
The DNA here is from genome assembly GCA_035582835.1 of Phoebastria nigripes. NCBI lineage: Eukaryota > Metazoa > Chordata > Aves > Procellariiformes > Diomedeidae > Phoebastria > Phoebastria nigripes. Next base: position 998,149 of record JAYKAV010003476.1, on the reverse strand, counting down.
TAATACAGGTTGTCTTCCCTTCTCTCTTGACTCGGGCAACAGTATTTTTATGCTGCTCCGACTTCTTAGAAGAATGAGCAGGACAAATTAAAAAAAAAAAAAAGTAAGAACTAAGTATTCTGAAAATGAGGAAAAACTATTATATATCCTAAAGACTGAGAGCCAATAATTCAAGTTTCCATCACGTTTCTTTCTTCTGCCAGGCATGTGAGGTACTACGCAACAGTTCAACTTGCAGCTCAGTAGCATATGGGAAAATATAAATCCCTGGAGAAGGAAAGCATTAAGCAGCTGCCTGGAAACCCTCAGGAGCCTGACAAAAGCGGGAGGTGGATGTTAACATGGGACAAACAGTGATTATCTTAAAAAGTAATGCATTCAGGGACAGATACGAAGTTGTGTTTGAAAGTGAGATGTAGGTGATGGGATCTGTAGCAATGTGACAAATCCTTACTTTGTGACCTACTAGGCCAGAGCAGGTGTGGATAGGACCTGATGAATGCAGGTATCCGTGCTAATAACGTCCGAGGAGCAGTCCTGAGATACAGCCTAGACCTACAGCACTAGGACTGGGCATTAGGATACTACTATTTCTAAATTGATGAGCAAGCTGTTACACCAAAAAAGTTGTTATCGGGTAGAAATATGCTGAAAGCTGTTTAYGGACAAAGCGGTTAAGTCTTCTAGGGTGACACATGCAAAAATAGCTCCCAAGCATGGTGGGGCTAAGTTCATTTAAAACTAGGTTTGCCTAACAGGGACCTTGGAAACAGCTGACTTTGTCTGAAGCACTGTCTGAGACATGAGTCTGTATGGCTCATGCTTAACATTCACACTTGGAATTGAAATAGTAGGATGTAAGTTAGCCTTATTTTTACATTCTCCCTCCAGATTTGTGACCAGACAGCAGCGAAGTTGTGAAGTTCATGGGAAAAGCCTCTTTCTCTGGACACAGGAAATGAGCCCCATGCCAATGCTAAGATCCTTTATGATCTCCATGTGCCCTTGGGGTTTTACTCCATATCTGAAGTCTGCCAGATGCCTCGCTGTGTAGGCTTTCTATTTCACCATTTGTTTCAACCTTGAAAAGACCTTTTCGAATGTTTTAAAATAACCATGTTGTCATTCCTTAGTTAAAAAAGAGCTTTTCTTCCCTGTTTTTTTCCCCCGTCAACCTCAATTGTTCAGACTTTTTAATAATTCATATCCCTTTTGACTTCACACACTTGCTTGAGCTACCTGTGGTGCTCAGTGAGAAATGTGCTCTTTGCAGAGCTCGAAAGATCAACTGAGAAATTAGTTAAAATGAAGTAGGTGGAGGGTTATGTTTCACTTGCTAAATGAAGTACTAAACCTACAGGTGTTAGGGCTCCTACAGCAGCCTGGCCAAAATGCCAGTGCTAAGTTTATCGCTGACTGATTTCTCCAGTAAGCATGGATGCTGGTTTTGTAGAAGTGAGCTGTTGCTGAAGAAACAGTGAATTGGAAATTCCCTATCTCTGTGTAGTACATCTCGGCTGCAAAATTGTGCTGTTGTGTTTTGCACAGAGTTGCATACACAGACTAGTAGAGGGAAGGTTGGGGAACTTGACTAGTCTTTCATCCCTTTTGYAGTTTCTTTAAGCTTCCTTTACTTGAAAATCCCAGGTGGTGTGCTCTCTTACTGACTTAAAAAATTTAATTTTGACAACCTAATCTTGCAAAAAGACAAAGTCAGAGTATTTCTTCAGGAAAGTGTCATAGCCGCATACATACAAGCTTTGGTTTTTAATTATTGCTACATCCTCTAGCTATAGTAAAAGACCTGTCAGTGTATTCATGCTGTCCCTATTCATATTCAGAGGGTTGGAAAGTAGAGGTTTAGATTCATTCTGGATTGAGGTTAGGCAAGCGAGGTCTTTTCTTCAGCATGATGACTTTCAACTCAGTTTGGTGACTGATCAGTTCAGTTGTCCGAATTGTGTATGCGCAAAGAGAAGCAGGGTTGTGCTTTTGCATACATTCAATTTTCATATTTATAAATCAGAATCTGCCTCCATTTAAAAAATGAAGTGTCGTTGCCTTCAGCTTATAAAGAGCAGCTGCCACTGCCATTAAAACTTCGAAATGTTCCCTTGAGAACTCAGAGTGCATCTGTCTGAGGCTCATAGTGGTCTGAGCTTACAAGTGGGAGCAAAGTGTCCCTTATTACTGGAGAGTTTAGACAATAGATCAAAGACTTGAGGTTTAAGGGGATATCTTTCTTGGATGAGCCTGTCTGCAAGGGTAGTTGCAAAGTTCCAGCTGAAAAGGATAGTCTTGCTGCTGCCAAACTTAGGCAGAGTACTGCTGTTGACTTCTTTAGAAGCAACACTGGGTCCTAAGCTAGCAAAACACTTCACTAGCATAAGAAAGACCTCTGGTAGCTTTTGGCAGAAAGCTTTTTCTCGTCATCCCAATGGCCTAACTGCAGAAGTAGAAGTGGTGTTCTGGAGCTCTGCAGATCTGGGCTTTTACTTTGCCTCAGAGGTGGTCTGTAGAGTAAGGCTCTCCTGACTATTTCAAAGAGCACATCCACACCTTATGATATGAAAACTTGCGAGGTAGCTGTGGGTGGGTTTGCTCCAAAACTGGAAGCGATCAGGCTACAGTGGCACAGTGTGAGTGAGACACAGGGCTGATGAGCTCAGGCACACTCCCTGAGTGGCATGGCTGTGCTCCTGTCAGGACTTACGCTGGTATTTCCATATGGCATTGCACTGCGCAGGCTGGGATTTATGAGGGGAAGGAGGAAATGTAAGAGGTCATTGTCATGTTCGTTGGGCTTCCTTAGCTTGCTCCTACATGAGTTTGGCACCACGGGCGGTGCTACACTCTGGCTGCGGTGATGCCAGCAGTGTGAGGGGCGTGTGGGAGGTGGCAAGGGCTAAGGTCTGTTCCCTGGGACTGTGCTGTCTCTAAAGCTGTCTGCCCATGCCGGAACGCGGTTGCTTCCCCATGGCTGGCAAAGCTCTGCTGTGGCCGTGCTGCAGTGCAGAGGCTGCTTTCTGAGCATCTCTTCCCACCAGGTTTCAGCTTCTGGCAGCCAACTGTGCCCCTGTTGCGCACATCACACAAGGAGGAGGCCTTAGCTCAAACACAGACATTGTTTGCCATGGCTGCACTGTAAGGACACAACTGCACACTTGGAACTAGCTTGGACACATTACACTTACCTTTAAATATTCAGCACATGAATAAGAGATGTAGTTGTATACTGTAATATCACTATGCTGCAGCTGAAGCCATGCCTCAGTTTCTGCAACTGTGAATTGATGTCTACACATCAGGGATCTTTAAAAAGTAATTTGTAACTACGTCTTTCTCAGCTTTGCTACATCTTGCTGTTGCCTATACCTCTTGTTTTGCAGGTCCCAGTCACAAACACCCTCTTGTGCTGCAGGTTTGAGTTAATAATCAAATTAGTTCTAAAGACTTTTTCCTCTGGACTTTGCACACAGAAAATAAGAATGGATAGAAGAGCTAAAGTTGTCTACTTGTGTAATTTCGTGGTGTCTTTTGGGTTTCTGGGTTTCACATCTAATTAATGAACTCCCTTGGTATCTCTGTAGGTTGTACAGCTCTGAGCTCATTATTGGCACCTTCCAAACAATGACTGTAAAATGCTCTGAAGAAAGTGGTAATGGTTGGTTGTTTTTTTGTTGTTGTTGTTGGGTTGGTTTTTTGGGTTKTTTTTTTTTTTTGGCAAGTAAGGTCATCTAGATTGTCTTCCTTCTTATGTCTTTTCCTCACTCTCTTGTTTCTTTCCTTCTTTATTTTTGAAGCTATTCTCAAAGAGTAGCGTGTGACAAAGAAAGACGGTGAGCGTGGGTGCTTCCTCTGCACTGGGCATTGGGCAAGCAGAATTGTGTTCTTTCCTCACGGAGCATTACAGCGCTCTTGTGTTGAGCCATTTTAGCTTAGGAATAGGGTTACTGTTGTGCAGTTAGACTCCCAGTGCCAGAGAATTGATCAATGACACTTACTTGAGCCCCCACTCTCATCTCATCTCTGAATCATGCCAGCTAAAGCGGGATGGTGTTGTAAGTGGGTAGGTTTTGGCCCTTCATACCACAGCTGGTCTTGTGAGGCCGGTGGCTTCATACACGGTAAACAGCTTGAATTAATACTATGTGTTTGGCCAGATAAGAAGGATATAAAATAAGTGTAAGCTCAGACCAAGAGTTTGGCTGTGACATCAGTTGATTTCACCTTGTGGATCAATGAGTGTTATCTGGAGCTTGGCAGCCAAGGTGAGGCAATGGCAGCGCTGCCTGTGTGTGAGCTCCAAGCTCCTTGTGCAGCAGTGTCCTGGAGGCCAATGGAGGACAGAGCAGCCCACAGGGCAGGCACGAAGGTGTCTCGACTCAGGGGATCAGTGGAGTCACAGACTGGTAAGTGTCAAGCCTGCAGACCTTCCAAGTTCAAGTGTTTGACTGCACTTGAATTCTCTTCCCCTGTGGGAGAAGAAAAAGCTTTAATTTATGAAGTGTCACAACACATTACAGCACATCACATCCCAACACGCCGCTGCATGGAGCTGACATTTGTTTGCTTTAATTCCTCAAAATAGCTTTTATTTAGAGCAAATGTTCCCTGTTAATTCAAACAGTTCTCATTTTCCTGTGCTATGTACTTGCCAGTTCCCATGGGGACAGTTGTTCCAGCAGTGCTTTGCCCTGTGTTGGTGAGCTGTCAGGCCTTGTCAAGGGTTTTAATTATTTTTCTTACTAGTAATGGAGAACTTCTTTGTTGCCTCTCAACCCAAATACTGGCTAGACAGGGTACAGTGATGCTTATACTTTTTAATTTTAGTACTCTGACATACCAAGTGCTTTGCAATCCTTCAAGGAATGGGGGTGGTTTTTGGCAGAGGAGCAGGCTCCAGGTGTTTGGTAGTCACCTTACTGGCTGAGGCAATGGAAGCCGATGTGGGCCCCAAGCACTGTTCTAGATGAGCTTGCTGTAGGGGCCGGCTGTGGCAGAAGCCACCTACAGAAGGTCTGTCTGCAGACTTGTGGTGCTGTGGAAGCTGCTTTGCTTGCCAGGCAGCAGCTGCCTCCCCGAGGGAGGATGCAGCCTCCCCGAGGTCAGCCAGCGCATCGGGATGAGCAGCATTCCTGTTGTGCAGGGCAGCGTCCTGCTGAGCTCCTCGGGATGAATGGGCAGCTTGCTCTCCTGAAGCTGTCCTTTGATGGGGCTCTGACAAGCTGAAGTTTGTCAGCAAATAGGGGAGCCTCAGCCCTAATTAGGATCGATACCCTGTTGTGGTGGGGGCTACGCAGGCACAGAAGAGGCACCTTCACCTGTGGTGAAAAACTAGAGAAGATTGCAACTTGTGTATTCAGCAAGGAGTTTTCATCTGTTTTGTGTACGTGTTTTGTGGGAGGACAAGGAGTTGTTCTCTCCTGAGAATAGCAAGTACTGCATGTCATGTGAAAGGCTAAAAAGAAATGAGAAGGGAAGTTCAGCCACCCATCTCCTAGTGTGCAGTACATCTTTTGCCTCCTGCATGAGCAACGTCTGCGGCGGTACAATATTCCAAATCTCTGGGATTTGTCATTTAATGGCCATTTTCTAGAATGGCCAATTTAACACTTACCACATCTAACTTTACCTAGAGATTCAATGTGGCTTTTGCTTTCCAAGTGATGACCAAAAGATGGGCAATACCTATTTTGGATGTGTTTATTTTCTTCAGGAAGATACGTATCTTGCCTATTTGGCAATTAGTTGCTGGACCGTTTTCACAGGTATATGTGGACTCTTGCTCTTTTTTTAACAACTTTATGACAGTTGGGAAAGTTCTTGGAGGAGGAATGTTTTTCCATCTTTCTTCAATTGGAATAAGCAGACAGGTCAGGTGATTGTCAATGGTGTTGCTGTTTGTTTTCTTGAAATCTTTTTCCTTTTCACCCAGTCTCCTTCACTGTCCTTCATTTTGCTGTATCTCCTGTGAGGAGAGAGCCAGAGCTGCCTGTACTCAAAAAGGATTTCTGCCACTCACTTCTCCAAGTGGTTCAATGCATTAGCAAATCCCAGGTCTATGTTGCATCAAGCCCTATAATCACACTACTTCTACTGGAAACTGCTGCTGTCAGAAAGTGTAACTACAAGCGAGGTGAGAAGGACACTGAACAAGCAGTGGAAAGCACTAAAATTCTTGATCCTTCCTGCTCTATGTGCATTCCTGGAAACTTTTCTGCTGTTTCCTTTCTTGATCCTCTACTTGGAGCCATACTCATCTCTAGCTAGGTACTGCAAAAACAAAATGGAAAAATTTCAATATGACCAGCAAGCTTGCAGTGGGTAAGCATAATATGTGAAAGAGTCTCCATGAAGAGCTGGTGTCTCTGATGCCTCCTTAGATTACTGTCTCCTGGGCTTTGGGAATCACAAAGAAATTGGCCCTTCTGCAAACCACACATCATGCAAACAAATATGCCTTGACTTCTGAGCATATTTGAATACTCTCCTTTGGATGGAGCAGTGGCTCGGGCTGTTGGGGAATGCAAGAACTTAAGATCTCAGAATAATGTCAGAACTGTTTTATTTTCAGAAACGTTTTCCCTTATGGTTGAAAAAGCTAAATGAGTAAGGGAGGCTGTTTTGGAAGAGAGAGTGAGTGGGGTAACGATGTGAAGCAGGGGGGGATAAGTGAGCAGGCAAGTTTGTCTGTTGATAGGAGAGTCTCAGCACAATCAGAAGTAGTGTTTATATAATTTAACAGCAGAGTGTGCCTCTTGCTTTCCTTTTCCTTGCCTCAAAACTATTTTATTCTATTATGTTGTAAAGTAACCTGCATACATTTAATCGTAGGTGGTTGTGATTTTTGTTTCCCATAGTGTCTCCAGATGTCCATGTAGGACTTGGCTCCTCTCCTGAAGTGAAGAACAAGGCTGCAAGGAGACTCTGATATGTGATGGCCCAAGCTTTGAGCATTTGGAGCAGTCCTTTCTGTAGCGGAGGGATCAGCTAGAGCTACTGCCACTCTAAAGTTATCAAAATGGCAATGAATACTCACTGTGGGTAGAAGGCCTAGTTGCATCAGGTGCCTTCCTCCCAAGCATTAACACCACAATGGTAGACTGCCTTTAAGCAGGGGCTAAGGGATTGTTCAGGTACAAATACCTATAAAACTTATGTATGGTATTTTTTCCCCCTTCATAACAGCATGTTATTTCCCCACTGTCTGTCAGCATTTCTGTGGAGCTGATCTTGTTCAACCAAATAGCATCCTCCTCCTCTGGGCAGAAACCCAACTTGCTTTCCTCCTTCCCCTTTCCTTCATTTTTATTCCTCACTATTCTCCATATCCAATGGTAGATAAATAATAACTTCAATAGAAACCACAACCGCCCAGTTTATTCCATGCTGCTTTGTGCTTTCTTTTCTGCTCATTGTGGTGTTTTGTTTTTTTTTTTTTAATTAGGATTATTATTTATGAGTTAAAACTCAGAGAGCAGAAAGCTTTTCCAAGTGCAAAGAATGCCAGGGTTTTCCCTGCTTTGGGCATGGAAGCTTTAAAAAAAGTTTTAGTACACAAAAAAACCCCTCTCAGTTTATGAAAAACAGCTACTATTTTGTATTTGGGAGACCACTGTGTTACCCATTGATTCTCCTAAACCCAAGAGCCATGGGACAAACCTCAAACAGTGTTGATTTTCTGTCTGCAAGGATTATGTGTGAAACTGTTTTTGACTGTGKTGTTCCTTGTCCGAGATACATTTCTCTCAAGGGAGCATGTGACACTTCTGTCCCATGCCTGCCTTGCATTCCTCGTGTAATTTAAGGTGTTGGCTTTAACCTTTAAAGCTTGAAATAGGATGAATGGTGTGTGGTATAGCACAGGTGCATCTGTTGATTTCCCATCCTGCTAACAGCCGATTGGTTTAAGGAGGAACAGTTTAACTTGAGGCCTTTGGTTCTGTGATACCTTTCATGTGTTGTCTTGCCAGTGTCTGAATGTGTCATCCTTTAAGGTGAACGATGGATTCTCCTGTGTGTTGGGTGCGGAAGACAAAAGGAGCATTGGCTGGGGTGGGGCACAGCGGGGAAAAGTCCCTTACTTGCAGAGCTGTGTGGGAATGTGTGGAGTATGGGTGTAGGCTTTCTGTACGTGTCTCCTGATGTTACACAAGCATGAGATAGGGAAAATCATAAAAGCTGTGAAAGAAATTACTAAAATTGAGTATGAAGAGAAACAAATATGGAAACTTTTCCTCTGACAGGTCAAATGAACAAGCCAGGGTCATGGTGAAGTACATGATGCTTTGTGCAGCTGCCTCTCCCTTTCCTATTTTCACTTTCCTGGGAAAGGGTTGGAGCCAGACGGGAGGTTCCCTTGGCAGCTGTGCTCAAGATCAGTTAGACAGAGCCCATGGATTCACTTCATTTTGTGTCCTCTGACCTGTTCCAGAATCTGTACTTCATTCTCACCTACTCCTTGCTACCTATWGTAAGGGATAATGTGAACTTTCTGGGAAGCTTTCTCTTTAAGTGACATTTATTTGTATTGCCTAGTGCCTTAATGCATTGCTTTGCCTTCAGCGAAAGGAAAAGGTACTTGAATGAAAAGAAAGGGGTAATAGCAGTGAAAGAAGAGGGTTGTTATGTATCATAATGTTAGCATTCTTTGGAGAGATGCTACTGTAGTTGGAGGAACTAATCTTTGCTTGCATAAGTAGACAGAAATGCTGGCAATTTACAGCATCCGCTCATACCCAGATGTCAACTCACATTTCCAAAGAGAATCATCAAGTCAGGAGATAAACAGCTGGTACAGGCGAAAGGAAAATAAGCATGTAAGCGTTTAAAGAAAAAAAACAGTGTTAATTTTTATGAAGTGTAGTGTGCTGGCATCTAAACAAATGAAAGTTAACAGCCAAGAGCAGGGAAGTGAAAGGGCTTCTTTTTGTTTTTAACATCTGAGAATTAAATTGGTTCCTCTCATAGCAGCTTCAGAGCACCCCTGTATTTTTGTATGAAGTTCCTTCTAGTACAACTTCATGTATGCTAGCAACAAAGAGAGCTAGCGTTGATGGGTTTTGGACATTCCCACAGCCCTGTCTTGATGTGCTTTAAACTGGTCCAGGCATCAGAGTATGGCCACACATGCATCTAACTTTAGATTTTAACCTGACGCACATGTCTCATGATCGGAGGGAGTCTCAGTAGCTGCTTCAATGGCTTCAGGAGCACTGATGGCCAAAAGACCATGTAGGCCTTGGAGACAAGGTCTGGATGCCACATACAGGGTGCTCATAATTAGAGTCCATTTCTTCCTGAGAAGTGAGGCATTTGCCTAAACTTGTAAGTGTTGATCACTGGATAATTATTAAACAGTTATATGTAAAAATAAAGTGTTTCTGTGGTCAACAGGCATAGAATTGTAGCTGCAGAGAAAGTCAGTGCTGGAATTATTGCTGAAAGAGCATCTAATAGAGAATGCTGACTTGCAGCATCCATTGCAGGGAATGAGAAACAGCAGGTCTGCTGCTGTCCTGCGGACGTCTTTCTGTACAGGCAGAAGATAGGTTTGCATCCTAGTTGGGTTGATAACAAAGCAGAGTAAACAAGTCTTAAAAAAAAAAAAAAAAAAAAAAAAAAAAAAAAAAAAAAAAAAAAACACCCCAACCTAAAAACCAAACTATAAATTCTCTACTGCTTGAAGGAAAATAAAGTGCAGAGTATTTACTGTCTTTCTCCCTCCCTCCCTTCCTCCCTCCCTCCTGTTCTTTCTCACTCCAGTCTTCTAATGCTCACAGGGCCTAGCAGGGTTTTATGTGGAAATCATTGGGATTATCTCCCAATTTTTTCTCAGATAATTCAGTTGAGAGGTTATACAGAACTGAACGGTTTGGAGACTGGGAATCACTAAGCTAGAGGCTTTAAGGTGTTCGCAAGCTCCTATCCGGACAGAACAGTTCGATATTTATTGGATTTGCTGCTAATTGGCTGAAAAATCCATCTTTCCTATTTTTTTTTATTTTTTCTCAAGGTCGTTTTCTGAGGTTTGAGAAGGGCAGGAGGGTAAGTAAGTGTCCCAGCTTTCTGAGATCTCCATCTGGCAGAGTGTACTGAAAATTGCTATGGCGACTTGCGATTTATACTGTAAGGAACACTGCGTGTTTCCATGTGGTGCTTCCCAAGTGAACAGGGGCTTGCTGGCAATCTGCGTACTGTCCTGGGATGGGAATCCTACGGTATAGCCCAGCCCACGCAGTACCTCCGAGTTGATTGTCTATCATAGTAGGTGACAGTGCATGCAGAAAGCCAGACAGCACAGCCTGAAGAGCAGACCTGGAGACTATTTATGTGTGTGTGTTATTCGGAGAAGGTCTCCTGGTTAACAGGGACAAAAGGTGCGAGTACAGATTCCCTGCCATAGCTCACCCCCAACAGCCATGCCTACAGCAGCAGACCACCCCTGCGGCAGTTCTGTCCCCCATCTCTTCCAGTAACAGAACCTGCAGCTGCCAGCCCTTCCCTACACTAGTGTTTGAAACAAATAAATTGTAATGAGATGAGCTGTCTTAGCAGTTACAGTATTTACAGGATAAATAGTTTCCGCTTCACAGACATCAATACCTCCGCCCTTTAAATCCATTAACTTCCTGACTGCTATACTCTGCCTTAGTAATGGGTTGACACTGATTTAAGGCTAGAAAAACCCTGTTTAGAACTCTGCATTAGGGAGAGTGAATGTAAATCGTGACCACACCATTTGGCTTGGGACTAAAAATGTCTGCAAAAGTGACACATTTCAAACCGTGCATTGGGTTGCAACAGCAATGGTGCACAATGTTCTTCTAGTCTTAGTTGGTGGATTAGCAGGAAACCTGGAAATTTGCAGTGCCGGCTTTCCTGAGTGTCTGTAATCTTAAAAACTAGAGAAATATGGCTGGTATGGGCTGCTCTGTAGCCTCATCTAAAACCTAGCTCTACCCTGGACCATTGTGCTTGCAGATGTTGGTGACGTTGACTCCCCGCCTCAGTGGAAGTCTTCCAGAAAGATAAATACTTTATTTGAGCCATGTTCAGTTCCTCTCTTGGACCTGTCACAGTAGCATCAAATGGTTACTATTTTTAATCTTTTGTAGCTGATTGTTTTAGAGGAATTGAAGCAGACTTCACTTATTTATTGATGGCTGGAAATGGATACCCTGCAGCCTCCCTCTTGCATTCCTAGTGTGACCGAGAGAGGAGAGGTGTAGAATCAGAATAGAAGATCTATCACATTCAGCCTGCAAGGCTGCTATTTGAGCTGTCTCAGAAATGTTTAAGTTTTTTGCTGTTGTGTTAAAGCATTGGCAGTTGGATTTTGTTAAAGATGACACAAGCGGAGAGGTTTTATTTGAATCCCACCCACATGATCTTCAGGGATTTATATACAACAGAATATGAAGCTCCTTCTCATTTTTACATATCGCAGATTGGCCTTATCTTGTGATGCAGGGAGTGTATGTATTTCAGAGCCTGGGAGGGAGGAGAGGGGACAAAAAAAAAGAAGTGCGTGCTTTTTATCTTCCCCTGGTATGTTTTGTGTGTGTTGTTTAAAGCCTCTACAGACAGATACAGCTGGACACTGAGTGATGTAAGCTATGCAAGGACAGTTCAGCTGCATACAGGCTAGTGATGGGATGCCATTTCAAACTCTCGCTGGCCTCTCCACAGCGAGAGATTCTGCATCATGCTGTATCCGTGGGCAGTGATTTTGCAGGTGGAAGCATGTGACCCTGAGCAGCTAATACAAGAGCGGCTGTACTGGTTTCATCCCACATGAGCCATCAGCACTGAACCCATCTTCTCCAAAGGCACAAACCTCATGTAATTTTGCTGCTGATGTCTTTCTCATGGACCTTTCCTCTCCTGCCTAGATTGTTTCGGTCAAGGATATAGGACAGGCAGTGAGAATATGATTTCTGACACTGTATCCTGCAATACACAGTGAGGACCAGTCCAAGTGTCTTTTTTTCTACTTGTTTCCTTCCCATTATTATAGTACTGATAGGTGATTGCCAGTCTCCATCAGAAATAAGCCTCCTGATTCCATTTGAGGGAGGACCGTGTAGAGAAAATGTACGGCAAGAACTTGTGAGACGCAGCCTGTCACTTCCAGGAGGTGAGAAATAAAAGGGCAGGTTGCTCTGCAATCTGCCACCTAGTTCACTTGTGTCTGCTTTTGGCATGAACGAGGGTGGGAGGTTTCCTACGGGGCTATTCGTGCATAAAGCAGCCAAGCGACATTGAGCATCTGTTTCATTATTAAACCATTATCATTAGCGAATTTCACAAAGCCCAGTCAGTGGAAGAAGGGAAGCATCGTGCTTTTTGCTGTGTGTATACCTGCAGGTTACTTCATTTTCTTTTTGGCTATGATTAGTCTATTTGATGGTCGTCAGCTGAAAAACAGTGAAGTCATTAAAGGGCCATAGGTGCCCTCTGGAGCCACTTGCTGTACGTTGATAAAGGAAAATGGCAGTGTAATAGAAAATATAATCTGATCACTGCATCTAATTACAGACAAGAGTAAGCTGCTAAAGAATGGTTCTGTAAGAATATTATAATTGTGTTCATACAGCATTTCCAACTTGAAAGCTGTGAGCAAATATCGACTAATCCTCCCAACAGCCCCTGAGGGTGGGAAGGTAAATCTATTACTGTTTATTAAGAACTTGTTTCAATTAACTTTAACCACTGTTAAAATAACTATGAATTGCTGAAAAAATTAACAGCGCTTGCCTTGCAACAATTTTGAACATCTTTGATGTCCCAGTACTGAGCAGCATTTCTGGTAGCTCAGATAGAAGGGCATCATTTGACTGGAATTAATGTTTGGAAGCATCAGAAAAATGCCTATTACTTTTTATTTCCATTAATCTTTAGTGTCTTATTAAATACTAAATATTCTTGTTTGGTAAATATTTAACAAGTGCTCTGGGGCTTTGTAGAATGTATTGTTTTCAATAAACTTATACAGCACCTTATTATTATTATTACTATTATTATAATTCGAGGAAATACTTTTTTGTGCAGCATAAAACTGTGGATGTTAGTAGTAATGTCTCTTTTACAACATAGAACCACTGCGATTTTGCTCCTTTAATTGGTAACATTCTGTCCCAGCCCCAGGCTAGGGGACAGGGGTAGAAATTATACATAAAATCATTAAGCATAGCCTAGGCACCTGCAAGGCACAAAATGGACAAAACATTGTTTTGGCTACTTCTGGTTTTGGGGCTCTAGATGATAGTGCTTGATCATCTGGCTGACGACCACTACAAATTTCCACTGCTGTCAGGTTGTGCTATGGGTGCTCAAACCTTCTAGTAGAGGAGTGGCATTTCCTGTGAAAGGCTGCTCTTCGAAATACAGTAGTTTTAAACTTTTTCCTCATCTTAGAGGCTGAAGAATTCATGTTTGGTTTTATAATGTGTGTGTCTCAATGGCAGGTCAAAGATGGGGAGTCATTCCATAACTTTTGCTTTGGTTTTTATTGGCTTCTTTTGGCAATGAAGCTTTATTCCAGATTTATACCTAACGTATAGGCTAAAAAATTGAATATTCTGCGCTTGGAGGAGAAAATGGAACATTTTTATTAGTTGCATGAGAACTTGGCTTAGCTTAAGCCTGTTCAGGCTTCTGAGGATTTATGCCCTGGGCAATCTCACTCTCAAAAAAAAAAAAAAAAAGGCATAGTTTGTTTTTTTTATTATTTATGTATATTATCATGCATATTTATCATCTTTTTGGAACTATCCCCTCCATGCAGAAACACGCTGCAAAGCTGTAGAGTGTGTACCGTATTCTGTAGCTTTCTCAGTGAATGTTTTCTATGTCATTTTGTTATATAAAACTCCTGGATTTGACTCAATGCTTAAATAGTTGTCAGGTGCTTGCAATAGATGGCTGAGTGTCTTGTGCCCCTTTTTTGCTCATGTATGCTGAATAAAAAGCTGCTGTTTGTCACTTGTTTGGCAGACTCTCAGCGCCCATACGCAGCTTGCATTAATGCTAATGGGAGCTGCATACATGCTGAAGAGCCAAAAGAGCCAGCTTCCTTCTTAATCTACACTATCAGATGGGGAATACCTTGTCATAGTACCCAAGGTGGCCTTTTGCCGCCCAGAAATTCAGTCTACCATGCCCTTATTGCTTAAACTGCATCTAGAAGCTAATCGGATTCCTCCCCCATTCTGACAGGTGAAATATGGGGTAGTGTATGAAAGACAAAGCTTGAACGAGCAGTAACAATCGAGTAGGCAAATGGTGCGTGCAGAAGATCACTAGATCTTTCTTCCATTGGCATTGGAAATTACTGGGTTCAGGTAGGTGCTGGGAAAACATCAGCCTGTGTGGCTGAAGGTTTTGGGCAGCCTTCCTTGTTGTTTGATCCTCTTCAAATGTAGCTCCTCACCCTTCTGCTTTTGTCTGTAGCTGTTGTGCTGGGTACCTGGTACCTGCAGCAAACGGTCTGTCCAGGAAGGTTTAATGAGAGAAGACCAAAGGTGAAGGGTTGAGCAAGCAGCTGATTCTTCAGCAGCGCTGGGCTCTCCTGAACTCCTCTCGCTTTCCCTCTTCTTGATCTTTTCTTCTTTTAAAGTAATCTCTTACTGTATGTCTGATAGTTAAGAATTGCCTTTTCTTCTTCCATGTCTCACGATAAAATGCCAAAGGAGTTGGGACTAGATAGACATTCTACCAGAAACTGCTTGGAAGCAGAGTCAGGACTTCTCGCCTGAGCGGTTCTCTTCCAATTGTGTTTCCCCTACCAGCTTCCCTCTGAAACGTCCCCTCCCTCCTCGATATAATACAGTGTTTTGAAGTTTGGTCATTTTTGTACTTCACTGGATTTCCTTTTTATGACAATTGCAGCCCTTAAGAGCAAATTAAAGTGATTGGGCTTTTTGGTGGCTTTTATTTTTTTTACTTTATCTTTGGAGGCATTGATTGAGGCTCCCAGCTGAGACTCTAGGCATGCTTTGTGTGCTGCCTGCTCCTGCTCTTTTCTTGTCCTGATGTGTTCTTGCTGCTCTTGAATGCCTGAGCAGCCCTAGAGTTGCTTTTTCCTTAGCCAGAGTTGATTACAGCGATTTTGAGACAGGAGAGTCTATTTTATTGCCCCTCAGCCAGCCTGAGTGTAGTCCTCCCAGTGGAGCTGCTGACCTGCTTTGTATGGACTGGCTGGCAGAGACAGCCAACTGTGGGTCTTCATCGGTTGTCATGCACCTTTTACAGATTAACCTCTGCTCTCTTCCTATGACATTATTTTGTAGGCATGTTGACAAGCTGCTTTGATAATAAGGATTGCATGTGTATTAACCGGGAAGATGCTTTGGCTCACCGCCACTTATTGTATGAGCCAATTAGGCAGTTGCCTGCCTGTTGTTGTAACTGGAATCTGGGTGAATAAAGCCAACAGTTAACTATAGGTGGCAGCAGCTTTCTAATGCTGTTATTATGTGTGCATGTTGTTCAGTTTCTCCAAAGTAGAGGTGATGCTTCATTCAGACCTCAGCTCCTATTCTTCTTTGTTTAGCTGAAGCTTTTTTAGCTTAAGCTTTTATAGGAAAAAACCTAGCTAGCTCGACAAGTCGTTACTACTCTGAGAATTTTCCATCTGCAGAGCAGGATGTGCTCTAATTGTCACACTCCTTGATATTTATTAATTCGTAACTTATACCTGTCTCCAGAACTACAATGTTTACGAAGATTCCTGTCTTGGCCTGATTTCTGGCTGCCTTCTCCTCTCTGCTCTCACAGGTTTTCTTGAACTCGGTAGAGATGTATAGCTTCCTACAGCAGCATCATACTAGTGTTGCATTCTCTGTAATCATCCCTTGAACTGCCTTGCTGTGGCAGAGCAGCAGCCTCCAAGCTGCAGTTGGCAGGCCCTTGGGGACCCATATGATACTGCGGGAGGCGGGGGGGTCTGGTAAAAGCAACTAAGAAAAATCAATTGTCTGTGGACTTAGGCTTGCTTATAAGGTTCTACACCCTCTCTGGAAAATGCCTTCAGGGGTCTGTAAATTGCAAAAGGCTGAAAAACACTGAGTAATATACCGTAAAGAAAAACAAATCCGTGCACTAGGAATCACTGTTAAATCTGTCAGTATTAATGTTGTAAATAGGAACATTTTGGACAGTGAAGCACAAGCACTTCTCTTAACTGTGCTGTAATACATTGGTTTGTGAGAGTTGTAGCAAATGTGGTGATAGGTGTTCTGCTGAAACAGAAGAAACATGCATCTCTCTTAAATCCCTTGAATTGAAAACCAAATTAACTTCCAGTTTTATTTGCTAGATCAAAACTTTGCACTTGTCCTCACACCTGATTTTTCTTATGTTTGCTGTAGGCTGCTTCTCAGTCTGGTGGGCAGGATTCCCCGAGCAGTGTGGCACTGATAGTGAAACAGGGACTGCAGCAGGACATTTCAAAAGTCTCGTACCTGAAGCTACCTGAAGGCATTTTGAGAAAACTAAATACTTAGGAAATGATGGTTTGTCAAAAGAGAGTGGTTTGCAATATGGAAACTTTCATGGGAAGAGTATCCTGTTTCCAGGAAGGAATTTCAAGTAAAACTCAAGAAGCTCCCTTCATGTTCAGTACTGTCACTTAAGATGTAAGAGATCAGACTTCAGCTTCTTCCTCTCCCTGAATTAAGACCAGGGCTTGAACTTCATTTTTCCCATACCAGGTGAGAGTCCTGGCCGATGACTTGGCAGCTCTTAGATGGGGGCTTTCTTGCTCAGTCTCTTTTGGAGCAAAGTCTGAAAAGCCTCTTGGTTTCATTCAGAGGGGGAACCGGAGAATGTATGGAATCCTGGACTGGCATGGGATGAACAAACCRTTGCCACTCACCTGTAGACATGACACATGTTGCCATCTGGACGTCTGTTGACTTCTGTAGGTTTTCCTTCAGTATTCTGGCAGGTGAGCATATGCTTGTTCTGCACAGTGCATAGGCGAATTTCCCCATGAGGACCTTGGTGTTAAATGCAGCTGCACAGCTTTTAATATGCAGGATAACTGATTAAAGCTAGTTTAGCTGTCATCTCTGCATAGTACCGATTAGGGCACTGAGAAATTAAATCAAACCATTCTTGTACAGCTGAGAGGGTAATGCTTCCCATTCCAAGGGGCTGGGTCTTTTCCTTGAGTCCCCAGTGATACTTTACTAACCCTTTATGTCTCATATTGCTCCTTTCACCCCCAGTGTTACACATCCTACCTTCATCCTGCAGTCAATTAAAAACAGAAGAGTACTTGGTTTCCCAGGAGTTCAGTGTGTTCAGTCAAAAGCCCTTTAGCATTAGTCCGTGAATCAAACCATCGGGTGGTAGATGTGTCTCTCTTGCCCTTATGCATGTACACACTCTGCAGCTTTCCACCGACCTGGAAAAAGCAGCAGCATGTCTGACCCATGATACTTCCAGTTGCTGCTGTTGCCTAATGAAATGCTTCAAAGCTAGAGGGATAATGTTTTGGTTTGTAGCCCAGGCTCAGAAAGTGGTGGTTGTGAATGAGACTGAGTTCATAAGCTAATACTTTTTGTCTACTGGTAGAAATTACAGAGCCCCAACACTGCTCATTTTTTTTTGCAGTCATCTTTCCCTCTTTTTTGTTTGTTTGCTATATACTTTTGAGAGGAGACTGTAGTGGGACAGCAGATGAATGTAACCATTAAATTTAGCTGGAAATGATGAAATGAAAGTGCATATTATATTCATACCTGATGCATCATTCTCCCGCCTCTACCTTCCGGCCCATCACGTTCCAGTCTATTTCAGAGATTTAGTTGCATTTATGTCAGATTTCCCATCCCAGAATACGATCTACATCCAATTATCAACCCTTAGGGATACATTAGATGTAACTATTATATCTTCTTCTGTCAATAAAATTATAATCACGGAATGCACAAATGTCCTACTTTGGTTTCTAAAAGCATCGCGGAAAAGAATGAGACAAAATGAAAGGGCTGTTATGCTGCATCTTACACATGCTTATATGCAGAAGATTGCCAAAAGCTGAGGTATGTATCTCCTCTCTCTGTCTGCTGCTGACAAATACTCAGCCCTGAACAAGCAAGTGCCTGCATAAGATCTGACAAAATTAGGTGCAAAGATGAATTAGGCTTTTCCTCCATTTGTTCACGTGCCGTGTCCAGGAGAATCACGAGGGCCTGAGTGACTTGTAGAGCTTCAGTCAGGACTGTCACGTACAGATTTTACAGGCCTGTCTACACAGAAATACTCGGTTAAGTGAAACCAAGTTAATGAAAGAGTTGAATTTCAGATATATTAGAGCTCACTAAACCTCTTCAACACTCTCCGCGAGAAATAAATTACTCTGAGTTCTCGTTAGCTTGCTCAGACCCCTTTTACTTCTGTCTGAAAACATCTGTACGGGGATTCCTTAGTTAATGCACCTTAAACTTACACCTGTACTTAATTTGGCTTAACTTGCTTAAATTTCCCTTAATTGCAGATATACCCTAAGTGAAACAAGCCATATTTAATTAGCTTAGCAGAGCCTAGAGAGCAGTAGTCACTCTTTATCAGATAAAAGTCCTGTTCTCCCTTTCAGGCAGGCATGGTTAGTTACCTGTGCTCATGAAACAATCATCTCTGATTGTAAAGAAAGAATTTACTCTCCTTAAGAAAACTGCACCACTTGAAATTAAAGGAGTAAGGGGAAAGGGAGAATTTATTCTGTGTGCAGATTATTCTGTAATAGTCTGCTCCAGTGTGTTTTTGCACCTTCATTTAAACTTTCTGATATTGACTACAGTCAGAGATGGAATAGAAGGCTAGATGATCTCCCGCTGATTCAGGAACACGGGAATTTCCATACTCTGAGCTAAGTCTCTGTGGCAGGGCTGCAGGCAGGGCTAACAGCATCTCTTTCAGCCAGTGCATAAAACAGAATTTCATTTTCTAATACTTACAACGCAAACATTTGAACAGCCAAAAATACTCATTAGAAATGCTGGTATCTGGCAAATACTATTTTAATTCTCAGTTTTTAAGCTGGAGCTCTTACCTGAGTGCCAAGGAAATGGGAAGAGAAGGATGTCCTAAACTGCAGAAATACCTGAAGGCACAATGACTTGGTTAAGGATTTGGTGGTCACTACCAGTGAAGGGAAAACATATGGGCTGAGTTACAAAAAAACAAAAAAGCAACCAAACACAAAGTTCTGTTTCCCTGGAAAGTAATTAAGGTTTGGACATCCACCACACCACACCACACACACCCCCTGCCTCCAAGAGGAAAGCTCTCTTGTCTGTGTGTCAACTTAACAGCTCATACCTTGCCACAACTGAAAGGAGGTGGTAACAGTTGCTCTTCCGTGTAATATCCAGGAGAAAAGTTTACCTAGATTCAGAAACATACTGGGCTATCAGTGGGATTTGTGCAGTAGCTTGTACATAGGCTTAATGGAAGAGATGGGATTTTAGGAGGGATCAGGAGCACAAATCTGGTGGTTAATGTTTTAGGAGCATTGAGTTTAATGGGTAGTCAGATTTTCAATTCAGTTCTCCCATGGGATTATATTCACCAGAAATTTTGCTGAGAGATACCGTGGTGAGCATCTGTAAAACTCAGACATCTATTTGATACAATCAACAAGCTTGCAAGGATTGAACAGT
Source organism: Phoebastria nigripes (assembly GCA_035582835.1). Classification (NCBI taxonomy): domain Eukaryota; kingdom Metazoa; phylum Chordata; class Aves; order Procellariiformes; family Diomedeidae; genus Phoebastria; species Phoebastria nigripes. The sequence goes on along the minus strand of JAYKAV010003476.1, from coordinate 978,473 downwards.
ACTAAATTTCATCCCTGTCTGTTACACCTTAAAGGGTTTGTTGTCGGTAAACCAGGTACAGGTTAGGACTGGACAAAGGAAGTTTTAAAATGAGGAGGCTTCCATCTTTTTTTTCCAAATTGCCCTGTTGCTGTACACCATTGCCATATTGAGGTGGAGGACCTATCACGATCAAAAACTGTGTGTGTATCCTTCCAGTTATCACCGTTACACCCTTTCAAGGTACTGCTATTTCTAAAATCACCAACATTTCTGTAAGATGAAGATTAGTTGTGTGTTTACTTAAAACTTCCTTGCAGAAATTGCTTTCCCTAGTCTGCGTATGCATGCACCTGCATGCATGTCTGCACACTGGTATATTATATAAAATAACTGGCTGCTTTGGAAGGGTACTCTTTTTTTACCCTTTTTCCTTTCTGTGACTCTAATTTACAGTGTCCTATGCGCTGTTTGTGCTTGAGTAGATGACTGCAATATAATTTCAGGAAGAAAACAAATGAGACTTGGAAGCAGCAAAACAGGTCCAGTTGCAGGAGGATGGGTAACAAAGGAAATGTGCTGAAAAAATGCTCTCCTCCTTTCCGCCTTTGGAGGGCTATATAATTTATAACTGTTCTCTGCAAAGTGTCTAAGGCAGTACCAGGTGGTGGGGAGTTAAATTAACCCCTGTGGCGTGGAGTTATCGGCAGAGGCCAGACCTGTGGATCGATACCTCGGTGCAGTGAGTCACCGTGTCAACTGGGGAAAGTGAATCTGTAAGCTCCTTATTTCTCCATTCTTTTAATCGCAGGCCTGTGTCTGGCAGCGATGAAGACGGAGCAGACGCAAATGTCTGATGCTTGAAGCTCTTTGATTTCGGAGTTGATGGGGTGAAGCCAATGAAAAGCTGTGAGAGACTCAGAGACCTGATAGTGTATTGCCTTTTTCCAAGTCTCCTCAGTCCCCATTCTCCTTTTTCCTCCCTCCTTCCCCGCAGATCTGGTTACACTTAGTAGCTGCACGGCCTGTGCGTTGCTTGACCAACACAGATAATTTCTAGCATCACTAGTTAAGCCTATTTTTTATTATTATTAATAATAAAGGCTGCTCTAGTCTCGCTTAAATGGATTAGCCTTGCTCCTGCCTGCTTTTTGATTGTTTTTGCTGCTGGGGGTTCACTCTTCTGATGAGAGTTCTTGCAGATAGAATTATTGCCAAGCTGGTCCATCACTGAGGCATACCTAATATGGATCAGTCCAGGGGCTGGTGTAATTGGGTTTTCAGAGAGCTACCACACCAGAAGAACGTGTCTCACTCCAAGAATGAGAATTTTTGTTGTAGCTATGGAAGATAACTTGCACAGCTGCCGAGTCAGCCGCCTCCGTTCACGTGCCTTCAAAGCTTGTGGGCGCACCCATTTTCTTCATGCAGCCCCCTGAATTCGTGCCTGTTGACAGCTGAGTCTTCATGCTTCCCTGAAGACYGTGTGTGTCTTCCAAATCTATTACCACCCCCTCCAACTCCCTCTTTTAAAAAACAAAACAAAACAAAACAATTCCATTCTTCCCTGTTAATTTTTTCTAAATTCAGAGTTACCCATTAATTGCCCATGTAGAGTGCACTGGTAAATCGAGTAACATGTTGTTCTTTCCTAGGTGCACCCACTCTCTAGAGGATTGGAAGATTGGCATCTGTAGCCATCACCTAACAGAAAAATTAACAGGATCAAAGAACTGCAACGAGTTTCTTATAAAGTCGAGCGTAACGTGCCCATCAAAACGACTCCCCTTCCTTCCTCTCATAAGTGTATTATTTTTGCCTTTTGAACAATGATAGGGGTCACTGGCCTTAAAACTAGTTGTCCCTCAGCTGAGACTTGAAGCGGTTACAAGATAAGCTAGCCTTTTAGTTGAWCAGTGGTAGCTGTGGATGGGCACCTTGGGTGATTGGTTTCCATGATTAATGAAGGCTGAATTTACAGTGGCTCCCCAGCTTAACAGCTGAGCTTCTGGCTATTGTTCTAAATCTTCTCCTGTCCCTCAGCTTATGTTCTGACTTCTAACCTCGCTTTCTAGTTCAGTTCTGTCCTTGTTCTGCATCCCGTTGCAGACATTGATCCTAACCACTGAGCATAACTGTTCATGCCCTGGTCTCTTTCTCTTAAAAAATCATCTGAGCCAGGACTGAGCTTTCTAGGTTTCTTACTGCTTTATTCTCAACCCATTGTCATCCTCTCCCAGCCGCGGAGAGTAAATACATATGTGTGTATTTCTTCATCACTGTTCCTAGCACAGCTGGGGACATTCCTGCATAACAATGGGAGGTATTACTTATCTCAGTGTGCTGACCGTGTTGTCCAAATTGGTTGTCCCCATCTGTCTTCTCCCCAGCTTCTTGCACATGGTCAATTCTTTATGCCTCAGCTCTCTTCCTTTTTATTCATATATGAAGGCATGTTTTAATACTTACTTAATTCAGGTCAAATAAAAAATTACTCTTATGCTGAAATAAGAATGTCTAGAGAGGGATTTTCACTCCTTAGTTTTATTGGGAAAACATTAGATAAGGCTTTCACTAGACAAGTACATGTTGGTTTTAGATATTTTGATTGAAAAATGTCTGTATGAGCTTGCACAGAAATAACAAGTTTTAATTCTTACAACTTCTACTTCAGTGGAAGTTTGTTTGTGGTCCCAAGACACTGGGTGAGGCTCATGTGAAAGACTCTCAGGGTGAGTTTGTGGGTCTTTGAGCTCTGATGACAACACCATGCTTCATCTCAGCCGTAACAGAAAAGTAACTGTGATCATAAGAATTGTGTCAGCCACAGGCGAAGGGCTAATGTTGCAGCAGAACTACGTTAAAGACATTTTCTTTGGCTCGCTGGCACTTGAGGAGGGATCGTAAACAAGCCACTGCAAGGAAGCCAGTGCACAAACAGGTAGACAGTAGCTGATATTGTCTGGATCCTGCAGATGGGAAGTTAGTGGCTTTACTGCTGTACTTCTGACTTGGCATTCATTATGCTTTGTGCATTAGCACAGAGAAGGAGTGACTGAGATTGAAAAGTATTGATACGAAATAACGGCGAGCAGAATCAGGTGCAGAAAAGGGAGAGGAAGGATCAGTGTTCCCTTTCTTCGTCCCAGCATGATTCGTGTTTGGAGGACTGTCAGGAGAGTTGCAAATGAGTTTTCCACAGACTGACTCCAACTGGCTAGGTGAGGTCACTGGGCTTTTGAAATATTTGAGGTCGTGGTTTTAAACAAGTGACTACCTCAACACAAACAGGAATAAAGCAATCTTGTAGAGTCTTGGTCATACAGTGACCACTTTGTTCTGCCTTCACTGCTCACAGTAAAATGATTTGGCTTGTTAAATTGGAGACTTTGCATCCCTTCGTGGTCATCTACCCCCATCTGAAGTCTGCCTGAGTCTGCATTGCAGATGTGCTGTGCTTTTGCTCTTCCAGAACTGAATTTATATTTTCAGTTCTTAGAGTGAAAGTATTGAAGCTGTGGTGAAAACAAATTGCTGGAATCAGAAAAATCTTTCGATTTAACCCTGACGCTGCCAGCATGTGATCCAATACAAGTGACTGAGGGGAAACTCCCTGCATCCCAGTTGATGCAGAAGGATCCAGCAGCTGGGAAGCTTGCTGAAACCAGATGCCTTGTGGTAGCAGTGCCATGGTTACAGTTGTATGCTGAATGGAGTTTTAACTGGGGTGTATTTTTACCTTTCTGAAAGAAGGTGACTAGCCAGGGACAGATTACACATAGATTTAGTTCTTGTGTTCTCAAATGTTTCTCTGTAATTGTTGTTTGGCTTTTTTCTTTATAAAAGTTTAATATGAAGTCACTGAGTTTGGGTTAAGGCTGAATTATGTATTTCTTGGCAGTCCTGGTTTTCATTATTGACCAGAGAATTTAAAAAGATACATTGCCCACGTCTGTGAGGATCCCTCAGAAGTGCATCTTGAGTAAATTGGCCACGGTGTATATATATATTTTTTTTATGCTGGATTTAGGATCATCTTTTGTTTAGGCACATTGTATATAAGCCTAAGTGCTGGAGGGTTGGAAACGGACAAGATTGAATGGGTCAATTGTATGAATTGGCAAACACAGGATTTCTCCCTTTACACACTATGCTTCTCTGTTAAATGTTCTGCTGTAACAAAGAAAGATGAAATGTTTGGTCTGTACGGTGTACGAAGGCTTTCTCAGAGGCACTTCAAATAAGTAAATAAAGCAGAAGTTTCAAGTACAGACCTTACTTGTGAAGCAGAATGATGCTACATGCACATCTAACACAAGCCTGCAAAAGCAAGGAAATGAAAAGCTGAGTCCTTGTTAGGTGGTTAAATAGTAGCTTTCCAATAGTGGATCAGAGCCCTTTGCCATCACCATACTCCTGGTGGATTATACTGGAGGTGGGGTACAGTCACTGAATCTAACTGCTTCAAAACAGGTTTGGGGTTTTTTTCTTTCTTTGTAACAGGAGCAAAAAGGGGAAAACCCCATCTTTTACCAACTCTTTCATGCAAAGAAGATCTGCCTGAAACTTTCAAATGTTGCTCTCATTTTCCCYTCTTTTCTATCTCTCCCTTCCTGCTTCATATTTGATTTGCAGAGAGACAGGGTCAGTCAGACCCATCGCTTCCCCCAAGACATACCRGTATCTTTCTGTAGTGCAGAGGTGAGCTGCTTGGGCAAGGGGAAAGCCGTGGCCCCAGCTCTGCACGCCCATTTCTGTCTGTCAACAAGCTCCGAGAGGAGAGCATTAGTCATACTTCTGCCAGAAATACATGCTTTTTGCCTAGGGGACCTTGCCYTGAATCACCAGAACAGCTCCACATTGCCCTAGACTTGCCTCAGAAGGACACCACCACACTTTGGAGCAAGGCCACAGTCTTGCTGGCTATGTGGGAGCCGAGTTTCCCACTGCTGAAGTATAGCTGCCTCTCAAGAGGAACATAGCAGCTGTTTTATGACAACACTATTCGACAAAACTGCTTTTGCTAATGGTGAAGGGTTGCGTTTCAGCATAGTATTAGTATTTCTTCCCAAACATGAAATGTAAGTGCAGCCGATAGATCTCCTGGGTACTGATGAGAGAATAACTCACATGGACTAACTTTCTGCACTGAAGAACACTGGCAATGGGCTGTGAAATAAAGGCAGTTTTGGGGTTGTGCAGCTCAAAGTAATGTATTTTCATAGTAGGACGTGTAGTGTCTCCGGGAGTTGCACGGCATTKCATGGGCCAAAGGTATATTCATGGATACATTGTGGGCAGCATCATACCTTCCACATCATGCACTGTTCTGTCTTCCCACCTGCAAATAAGCTTTTTTAGCCTTTGTGGCTTTGAGTATCTGGTAGTTTGAGATGACTGATCTGCAGTTGGCGTTGTTTTGTTGGCAGCCTACATCAGGCATCTTGTCAGAGAGCAGCTGTTCTTCTCTCCCCTCCCCATCCTATCCCCACCCACTTGCATGTCAACTCAGTGTACTGTTGTCTTATCAGTCATCTTGCAGAATGGGTGGTTTGAATTATTTTCACCAGGAGTGTTGTGCCTGCTACAGTTTTCAGTGAGAAAAATGTTCATAATTCCCTCACAGATGGAAGAAGGTACTGCCTTCTCCCTTGCGATGTCCAGTAGCAGCAAGACACTTCAGGTTATATTTTCTTACCCTTCCACCTCAGAGGCTGTCTGTCTGATTTGCTGTGTTGTGTAAAAAGACAAGGTGACCACCATGTGCCTGCATTGTTCTCCTCTGACTGTGTTTCCACTCCTTGTGTTCTTCTAAGGATTGAATTTGCACACAGCTCAGCATGCATGTTATTTCCTGCTTCCCGCAGATGTGAACCCAGCAGAATAATACRTATGACCCAGGTGTCTGGATACCCTGGTAGCAGGACCTAGATGGATGGGTTGTATGCTGGATGTCCCAAAACCTCACATTTTCACATAGCTGATCCAGTAATTTGTGAAATGCCCATGACTCCTTAGTCTGTGAGGTGTGAGCTTTACAGGGTGATAGTGTTCACCAGAGAATAGCTTACAAAAGGATGAGAGCTTTCTTTGAGAGAAAACATTGGAAAAGGAGCATGTGCAGTATATTATCACACTCAGTAGGAACACAGATTTTCTGGAAATTTGAGCTAAGTAGAGCTAGAAGTCAGTTGTGTTAAGTCATCCAAACAGGGTTATGCCACCTGGTTGGGGATCTTACGACAAGCTGAGCCATGTGGATTTTTTTTAACTCATCACAAGAATCAGGACTTACACTTTAATAAATAACTTGCCAATGGCTTGATTTTGATTAAAGGTGTTTCTTTTGCCATCTTTGAGGTCAGCAGGGGCTACRAAGAAAAAGGTATAAAATGGAGGGACTTGGAGCAGTAGATTGAGTCAAACATAACGTAGGTAGGTAGCATGCCACATTTAGAAATCGGGGTATGCTTAAGATGCAGACCAGAGCAGTCCCTCTGTTGCCAGTTCTAGGCTTCTCTTGAACGTACTGCCAGGTAATCAGTTAATACAAGCAGAGAGCTTAAAGCCTGATTTGAGGGCTGAACATTGTGATGAGGCTGGTATGCACCATGCTGTCTGCTGGTATGAAGACATTATGGTGTAGACTAGAGTGATCTCAATTACTCCTCCTCCCTTGCTGCCCTACTTCTGAAATTAAAGGCTGCTGCTCTAAGCCATAGTTCACTCTGATTCTTCTCCTTGTGGATGTCAGGGCATTCACGTATAATTGTAACGTAAGGTTTTGTCTCATGCCAGCCATCTGCATTATCTTGCTCTTGTGAGCATCACCAGTGAAAACCACCAGTTGGACCATGATCTACACAAAACCTCAGCAGGCAGTGGCACTCCTGCCACTCTGTTCAGGCAAGCCCAGGCAGCACACAGGCAGGAATGTCATCTGCCATCAGCATCTTCACTCTTGTTTCTTGTGATGCTGTTGATCATGGGGGTACACAGCAACGATGAATATCTCAGGAAAAACAGAAGTTTTTAGACAAGTTTTCAGCAGAATGATAGAGGTTTGACTCAGCTCGTGTTCAAATGGCTTGTCCCACTTCCCTTGCATCTCAAGAGTTTTCTTGCTTTGTAATATGAGACAGCTGGGTGTAAAGTTAATCCCAGGGTTTGGGGGCTTTGAGGGCTTTTTCTTCCCCTGGCAAACTTGTGAGGGAAGATCCTTCAGAAATATTACCCATTGGCTGTCACTTGGTAGAAACTATAACAGTTGATGATGGTAATAGCATTGGTTTGAAACTAGGGAAACGCAGGTCTGGCATACAGACATCTAAAATCTACAGAGTGATGGAGCTGAGGAACACGAGATGTTCAACTAGCTTTTGAGTTGAGGGCTCGGAGTTCAGGTTTTACAGCATCAAGCTGTCTTGGAACTTGGCTGCAGTAAGCAGTTAGTGCTTCAAKAGAGAAATTTCCAGCTAATCTTTTTTCCTGCATTTGCCGGGCAGACTGCCCTGAGTCAGCTCAGCCCAGTCCCCACTGTGCAGCGGCTGCAGCCAGTCTCACTCCATCACTTTTAATGAAACTGAGTCTCTGTGGTTTTCGCTAATTCACTCATACGCAAGAGAAATGAGGAAGTATTTTCCTGTCTCTCTCCGATAATGAATGAGATATGAAAGAGCTTCATGGCCAGTAAGCACCCTGGAGGGACTTGAGTTTGTCAAAACGTGCAAGGCGTCTTCATCAAAGTAACAAAATTATTTTCCTTTCCCCTTACTCTATGAAGTGAAAATTCACATGACAACAGCCAGAAACGTGCCCAGTTTTGCTTAGGCAATGGAATTGATTTTGAAAAACCGAACGTGTGGCAAAACTGATAACATCTTTTGCATCGGTATTTTTCAGAGGTGTATCATGCAATAATAAACGGTTGCCTGAGGCAGACTTTAATGTGGGGCTTTTGCTGTAGTCCGGCTTGGTGTCTGCACTGTGAACCCCCACTTGCACAATATAGTGTGTTGCTCTCAGAGCACAGCGTGGGCAATAAATATGTTTCCTTCAAGGGATGTGTCGAATTTTGTTTACCAAGAATTCCCATTTCTGTTTGCTGCCCTCCTCAAATGTACATTGTATACATCATAAGGACAGAGATAAGAGTTTACAGAAGATTAAACAGGCGCAAACACATTAAGAGAGACAGTAAGGGATGCAAATTGTTAAACAAAAATATTAAAGTCCACTTTAGATGTCTTCAGGGCTTTTCAGTACCCAAGCTTAATACAATTAACCAACTATTGCAGCTTAGCTCCTGTGCTTAGCATTGCTATCAGAAGCAATCAATAGGAAATCCAGCCTTATATGGTATGGTTTTGGGGTACAAATTGTAGATTCCGCTCTGAAGTGGAGAACAACTCCCCAGGAATATTGTCAGCTGTGCAATTTCAACAAGGTAACTTGTCACAGTACTCCTTAGTGCACTCCTGTACTTCAACCCTTTTTAAAATGCAGTCCCCTTTGAAAGGAAGAATAAATAATTTGAACTACTACTCCAGGTTCATATGTAAAACAGACAGTGCTGGTAGGAAATACAGACCTTGAAAAGTGAGCTGAACACTTGTTAGTCCAAGGATTAAATTAGCTGACCAAGAGAGAATTATCACCCTACAAACCTCCCATTGAAATCTGAAGGGGTACAAATATTTTTTGCTGTTTCATTTGAACATATGGTTATTCAGTGGTGACAAATGTTCACTGAATCTACTATTTAAACAATATTGTGTATAAATTGAATATTGTGTCTGTAGCATGCAATTTGAGCATCACTCAGTAGTCCCCTCTCTTGTACTCACTACTTCACTTTGATTTCAGCGTTTCCTGGGCTCTTAAGCATTTGTCGTGTATCGATTCCCATGGAGTTCCCAACTTCTCATCCCCCCAGGGAGCCTACGCATGTTTGACTGTGGCGGAAAAGGGGAATATCTTAGTGCTGAGGTCTTTTTGTTCTGGATGTATGCCAGATACTGACTGGGTGTGATACTATTTCAGATTTGTCCAATTTTTGTGATTTTATTTCTTGTATCAGGTAGAACCTGGAGGCTCCCAAGACATTCAGGAGCCTGTTGTGGTGTGTGCTTTGCGCACTCATGACAAGACACAGTTTCTGGTCCAAAGAGCTTGTCTGTGTTCTAAGATGAAACCCATCAAGTGAATGCAACAAGGAAGCAGAGGAGAAAAATTAAGATAATCATGACAGAAACACCTCAATATGAGGATTGCCTTCCTGCATCTTTCGCCAGTTCAAAATCCATTTTTTGTACGACTAAACCATTAATAACATTCAACCCTGTTAGCAAAGAGGAGAGTGTCTCCAATGCCTTCTTCTGTATGTGCAACAATTAGCGTCACAGCAGTTAGTGTCCTGCAGTCTGTGGTTTGTCCCTCTAGAATGGAGCATACAGCAGAAGCTCTTCTGAGGAGAGCTGAGTAACATCAGGTAACATGAAGGAAGCTCCATTGCTCCTGCAATTTATTAGCTTACATCTTAACCTAGCTTCATCCTAAAAAGCAGGTCTGAGGAAGCAGCTCCTTTGAGGCCGTTTGGGCTCTTGTGTGCTGAGTTGTGGTTGTGCCAGCCCATCTCCCTGGCCCATGGCCTTTGTGAGGGATGGCTGAACAGCAGGAGGATCTATTGAAACAGCCCCCCGCCAGCGCAGAACGATCCCTGCCGTTGCTGAAGGCAACTCTAAGGCACTCTAAGGAAAGACATGGGCTGGCACATATATATGACCTTCTTCTGGAAGGAGCCAAGTGTGGGGGAGGCATTTGGCCTGCGTTGGCAGCCTGGTGCTCCCTGGATGCCTGTGCCCTATCAGTACACATCAGCAAACTGAACAGACTCGCAGCTGGCGACCTTTAAGAAGTGATCTCTGAGGTGGTGTTTTCCTCACAGCCAGATCCTGAGCAATAGACCTGTCACCTGCGATACCTGTTGCAAAGCTACCTGTTGCAAAGCTGTGCCGGTGTGAGTTTGAATTTCAGGTGTTCCGGTGCTCTACACAACATCTCTAATTCATCGCTCACTGTAAGGAAAAGTTTGCACAGTTCCTGTGSCGAGTGAAGTTCTGTGTTAATCAGGAGTATGAAATATATCTCACCTATAGAGAGAGAAGTTCCTCCAGATAAATATTCGAGTCATTAAGAATGCATTACATGGAGCAGAAGCTCCAAACACAGTTTCTACTGCTGTGGGTCCTTTACCAGCAGAAAGAATGATTCTAAAAATCTATTTAAAATTAACAAAAAGAATCATTAAGCAGAGTAAGGTTTTAAAAAATGCACTTTCAAGCTGGGAAACCACCTCATTTAGTATAATGAGTGAGCAGATCCTTGGGCCCTGAAGAGAAGCAAATTGAAACAAAATGGCTCCAGCACTGACTTGCATAATGATGGACTGAGCACGTGTCCTGGCATGTAATGATCCCATCTTTCCCACGGGGCTTCAGAAAACAGCGCTTATTGTAACAGAAGGCTCTGGCTGGGACACTGTTTCCATCAGGAAAAAGAAAAGGGCTGGTAACAGTATGAATATGGAGTGGAAGAAGAGGAGGAGAAAAGTTAGAAAAGTTTAAGGACACAAGCATTGGAGAGGAGAATAGTGATAATGCTCACAGAAGTAGAGTGGGAGGCAGGAAAAGGGGAAGGGCTTGAGGGACAGCACATTCAGGAGGAAGGATGAGTTGGAGTGGTTGAGAGATGCTTCCAAAGAGTTCCCGGTTAACTGGGTTAAGAATGAATGAGCAATCCCTGGTGGGATAACGAACCCTCACATGATCCCTTGCCAGTCCTAAAAGCTTCTTTTCATCTCATCTTTCCAAAGCGGCACAAGGGTGTTTTGAGATAGAAGGAACCGACCTGCCAAAAATGTAGTGGTGCAGCACCGATAGCAGCAGTGCACCCAGCAGGTGCATGTACTTGGACCAACCCCACGCTCTTCTGCCTTCCTGTGTAGTGAAGGGTTTCCTTAAGTGGGAGGAAGAGTAGGCTAGTTTCATCCTTGGCCTTTCTGCTGAAATGTCAGCTACAGGTAAGAGAGTGTTGAATGACCACATGAGATAAAGAATAATGAGAAGTGGATGCCATCTCCTGAGAACTGGACTGGATCTCTCAACTGCTATTTCATATTTTCTGTGCTGTTTCATAGAAGTTACTGGGAGCTGTGAAACATAAATGGAGCAGTGGATCTCAGCTGACAGATGCTAAGATTTTCCTCTGCCACCCCCAAAGTCATTGGAGGTCTTGCTCCATTTGTAAGTTCCAAATGCTACTTAGTCTGTTCTGGCTAAGTAGGTTTAGTGGGTCACTGTGCTGAATATTGCCCTGCAGCAAAATCACTTGTCCACTTTGCAGGTACAGTCTGGAGAGTGGAAGATCCTTAATTAATGACCCACTTTGTGAGGGAGGCAGTGGGATTGCTTTCTCCAGAACATCAGTCAGCTGGCCTAAATGAAGTAACGGTCACAGCGTAGGTAATTTAAAGCTAGATTACTACCCTTTACAGTAACATCAGAAAAAGTGCAACTGTCCTCATCCATGCTAGCTAAGAATTCAGGAAAAGCACGGGACTGATGTAGCAACTGCATGCATACTCATCAAAACTTGGTGGTCCCAGTGGAACGAGGCTGTACACTGTCTGTTCTGCATGCAGCCTGCCTGCTGCCTGATCCGTCATCCATTCCCTTTCATCTATCATTGTGCATGGGAAGCAGGGAGGCTCTTTGCTCCTCTGTCTGTGGCTTCTGTCATTTTTTTATTATTGCACGCTGTCAAAATGTTGTCTCTCCCCACACCTCCCTTTTGCCTGTCTCCCTTTGGAATTTGTGCTGAAAGATGAAAGCAAAACCATCTTTCCTGGCTACTAAAAAGGCAGAAAGTTCATTCTGACATGTGCGTGGCCTGTGGAGACACAGAGATCACACTGGGGATGAAGAGGAGAATATTCGAGTGGAGAGAAGACATCTGTTTCTCTGGCTGGAGCATAGCCTACCTTCTCATGGGCTCTGGGAGGTTTACTTACTGAAAGAGCACCTATTGTCTTGTTTACCTAAGCCTCCACTCTGCCACTTGAATGCATCTGTGAACCAGTCCAGCACAATATTACCAGGCAACACATCAACTTCATCTGTAGATAAGGACACAGAGATCTGTGTTTCAAACTCCTGCAAATCTCCACTGACCGCAAGACTGTCCTGCCCCCTAGCTAAAGCCTTTCCTGGGAAGGCAGGCACACATGAGTGTCTGTCCCTGCATTTGCACTGCATGCAGCATGTAGAGCCAGCTCTTTCTTTCCAGAGTCTCGTTTCCAAGGCAGAGACTCCTTCAAAATCACTCAAAGAGGAGGAGGGGCTGTGGGAGCAGGCTGATGTTGGCATTCGATGTGAGGGCCCCTGGAAGAACCGACAGGCTCTTTAGCTGTCTGAGGGTAATGCTGGGAACTGCGAGGGAAACTGTGGTCTCTTGAAATATTGGTCTTTCCGGCAACTTTGCAAATTAACAAGATTTTGAGTGGGGAGTTGTCTTCACCTTTGATCCAAAATGAGATTTGTGCGTCCCCTCACATGTGTCACCATCCCTGCCACTCTGAGCAAGAGCTGTGTTGATGAAGACACTTGTTAAGAAATAAAATCTCTAACGTGACCTTTGAAATCTGGCCATGCTCTCTCACTCTTTTTCTTTTTTTTTTTTTTTACTCTCTGCCTTGTTTATCTTTTCAGTAATTGTTAGAAAACTTGTGTCCCTCCATGTTTAAATACATTAAGGCTGGGCTGTGATGGAAGGGACTGAAATACCATTAGTGCCACATGGATGTTGCAAAGCACCTGAATGTAGTAGATACAGTTTTAGCTTTTCAGCACTCTTCCACCACCAGGAGCTTTGGTACTGGAGAGGGATGTATAACCGTGGCTTCAGATTTAAGGATATTTAAGAACTCCAGTGTTACTATTCGGGATTCCTCATGCCTCTCCATCCGAACCACCATCCTAAATCTGGTTGGATCCTGAGGTCCTCTCAGACATTCAGGTCTCTCTTCAGAAAAGCTGAGCTGTCGAAACCTGGCGCTCTGGTTGGATTTCAGCGCGTGCGGTTCTGACAGCATGCATCTCTCTGCAGTTTCAGCTGGATTCTCTCATCATTGCTTCCTTTCTTAAATGTTTGTGTAATGGTGTTATGTCTGTTCCCTCACACATCGGAGACCACTGGAATTTAGGGTTTATAAATTGCTTTTTCTTTCCAACTACTGACTGTATTCAGTGCTGTTCAGATTTTGTCATTTGAATGTCTTTAGAAGACCATTACATTTGTGGGGGCTTTTTAATAGTAAGTTCTTCATTACTCCGTACTGTTAGTATAAGTCACAGAAAGTATTGATGTCCCAAAGATTTGCTGCAGCCTTAGGAAGGGAAAACCAACCCCGATTTGTACCATTCCACCATACGTGTCCCAGCAGTTCAGCTGCAGTGCAAACTGTTGGCACCCCACAGTGTCATCCCAGGTCAGCCCCAACACTGACCTCCTGCAAAAAGGATTGCTGGCAGCCAGCGTCGCAGGGCAGGATTAGAAGAGGAGGAGTGGATTATGTGAGTACAGGCTAAAGGTAATTGATAAGCAGCGAGAAAATGGAGTCTGCCTGAGCTTGGAGGAAGGAGTGAGCAGTTCTAAAACAAGAGTTTTTCCTGTTTCCTTAGCAGGTATGGGACTTCAGTTATTCTGCAGTCACAGTCCTGGCTCCCATTTAAAGACAGTGAGATATTCTGTTTAATATCCTTGCTATTTGGGAAATTGAAGGTTTATTACTGTCCTTGAAAATAAGAATTAATGCAGTTGCTTCTATAGTGCCAATTAAATCTTCCGTTTAATTCTGGGAGCCAGCTGGAGTTGTTTGTGACTAAGACTTCAGATGTACTCATCTTAATGCATCTATCTTAGTTGCTGTTGGTGTTTTCCCTCTCTCTGGTGCCTTATATCCCAGGACAGCTGCTTCTGAGGACATTAGCGCTTTCTAATCCCCCACGTTCACAGCCTTCTTGTTCAACCCCTCTCTTTGATCTCAGACCGAAAACTCCATTTAGTTGTCTAAATATCATGAAGCCCAGGGTTGTCTCATCCTTACATATGGAAGTGAACAGTGAAGAGCTGGTTTAAAACTGCCCAACTGAACAGAAAGTTAATGCTGGTTGTTAGAGGGTTAGYGTTCCTTCTAGCAAATCGTATTTTGGGGGGGGGGGGTAACAGTTAGGGATGAGAGTTGTTTGTTAGTCTAAGATTTCTAGATGTTGTCTGATGCTTCTTGTAAAGCTTGCTGTTCCACACAAGGCTTCTGATGCAATTGCTGTTCTGGGATCTGCCCTTTACCTGCATTGGTAGTCTCATCGAGCTTTTAGGAAAGCCTTTGGCCAGTGATAGGGTGGGGAGAGCTACTAGTGTTTGGGTTTCTTCATTTAATGCAAACTATGTTTCTTCCTGCTGCTGGAGCATCTTTCCTGCTTCTTGCCACAGCTGCAGGCCAGGTACAGCGAGCGAAGGCTAGTATCCAGGGAGCAATGTTAGATTCAAACCGAGGTCCCTGATTCGTGATCAAGCTCGTCTGCRTCCACCAAACGGGAATAGCTTCTTGTATGTGTATTCTTATCCAACATGAGGTAATTTGATTGATTTCACTTTCCAGTGAAAGAGGATTACCGGATTTGTGTTGCCTTACTTTGCTTTTCCTACTGATAACCACCACCCACAAAGCAAAACTCGATAGTTACTGAATAGCTGCCCAAACCACAGTAGCTTGTGAGTCTGTAATACCATATGTTTATGAATCTTGAAACTTTGCAATGACCAAACGATRATTTAGCAAATGAGGGTGATTTTTTTTTTAATTCCTTTCTTTCTAAGTTAATCTCTGTTTAAAACTTAGTGAGCCTTTTCTGACTGTAGCTTTGAAAAGCTTTGCAGACTTAGCCAACTGTTACTGTATTCAGAAATATTGTTATGATGACAGCTAATTCCTTGAGCAATGTGATTTTCATCTGGCTGCTTGCTCTTCTTGCAGAGCTGCAAGGTGATCCATAGCTGTGAGTGCAGAAGCCTGATCAGTCACGCTTTCCGAAGAACCCATCCAGGACTGTCTGGACAGAACTGAATGCCCTTTATATAGCACTTTGCGTAGCAATAGAAAAAACGAATAAAAGGAAAGCTAGTCTCGGCATGTTCTCTGGCAGTCAGTTAAGTCAGAGTAGCCTGCACTGTCAACACACATCATGGAGCAGGGAGAAGTTAGCTCTCTCTAATCACTTTACTAGTGTTCAGGCTTCCACTTTTCGCTTCGGCTTGACTCATTGGAGTACTTGTCAGCTGGCCTAGCTAGCTTGTCAAGTTACCTGTTGTGTCTCTTCGACCATTCTGTCTCCCTTGCATGAAGGACAACTCTTTAATTAGGATATTTTAGGAGATGGACCTGGCTGCAGGTCTCTGTTAGAAGCATCACCGCCCATTCTCAACATGAACAGCTACATTGCTTTATTTCCCAAGAGCTCATGTAACAGGAGCTAACTTTTCCAATAAGACTTTTATTTTTTGATGAAGAAAACAATCTTTTCTTTTTTTTTTCTTTTATTTTTTTCCCCCCAGGGAGATCTGGTATTAAAATATTCAGCTGTCTGTCTCATTTCTTAACATGCAATTTGTCAGGAAGTGAGTTTCCATTAAATTCTTGATAATTAGCATACTTGGACTTTGATAGACATTTTTCTTTTTTGCAACAATATTTTTTTTCTTAGCTCATTATCTGCATGCAAGATCAGTCAGCTAAATTCGTGTCTGTCAGACATCTCTGTCTTGGCTCATTCTTAAGCAGTTTGAGGTCCATAAGTATTGCAGTGAATTACTGCACTGGATCTCAGATTTTACATGGGTCACAGGTGAAATGAGTTGGGAAAACTCTGCCTAGAACATGCTAAATGCTTTCTCCTTCCATGCTACCTGTTTTGAAATTATACTTTTCCCTGTAGGGGAAAATTCCCCTGCAGGAATTCAGGCCAGGTCAGCAGTGGGGTGGTATCTAGAGAGCCCTAATCCTTTAAAACAAGGTATTTAGTATTCAGTCCCCCCTTTGGAAGGGACTGGCAGGACTTAAGGCAGCCTCTCTATGTACGTTATGCTTAGTTCTAGCTAGGCTTATTGAGCTCGTCACTATCACAGGCACTGGATTCAACTAATTTTTTATTATTCATCACAATGTGTTCTTTGACTAAATTGAGTTTTCCATTGCTATTGCAGCTGCTTTCTCAAAAGAGCTGGTTATAAATGCACAGCCTCTTTTTCTGAACATACTGCTTAAGAAGCACATGGACATGGCTGTATTAACATAAAAATATCTTCTTGCTTAGTTACTCATCCACTGGCCTTTTCTCCCGTGGGTGGCTGTTGTAAAAGAGCTCTTGGAAGTTCCAACACTGCTGCAAGTTCTCAAGTAGTTCTGTCCAGCAGCTTGTCGAGATGTCAGAGGAGAAGACAGCTGTGGCAAAAATCCAAGCCCATAGCCCGGATGACATCCATGGCAACGTCCAGTAAGTTTTGCCCCAGGGTAATGCTAAAGTAAATTATATATTAAAAATGAGGTAGGGAAAGTAGCAAAGAGGTAGCTAATCCCAGTAAGCCATGGGCTAGAGGGARCTTTCGGCCATGAGCAGGGAGTGAATTGATCACAGCTGGCCACAATGGGCCGTCTGGTCATATTAACTTCAAAGGGGTTCTCGGCAGCTATGGATTCTCTCAGGCATGCTAATACTGTCCAGGAGCAGAGAGAGGAGGAAAGGACACTCAAAGGGGGCAGACTTGGTTGCCCACTTGACAGTTAGTGAAAGGAGATTAAGGGAAAAGTAGGAATTGTCACGGTTCTGCATAAATACATTCCTCCGTGAAGGRGCGTGGAGACTCTGGGGTGCTCTCACAGCAAGGCAGGAAACACGAACAGCGAATGACATGAAAAGCTCTTCTAAAATTCTTTTTCTAATCAGTCCTTGCTGTGCACATGTGCTGTGGTCCCAGTGCTTGGTGTCAGATGCTGTGTAGCTCCCACCTTGAAACCAGGGCATAGAGGGAAATGGCATATGGAAAGTGAGCCAGGCTCTGCRTGGCCTGGTTTACATTCCTTCGGTCTGGAGCGCAGATGGAAGCATGAGCCAGCTCTTTGGACTTTCCTGGCCCGGAGCAGCATGGCTGTTGATGGGCCTCAGGTCCCCTATTTGCAACTGATTTGAATCTTGTGCACTTCAAAGGTACTGCCCGCAAAAGATAATCCCTAGCTATGCATCAGCCCATGGCTTCTGGAAGTCTGACTTTAAAAGAGGTAGAGCAAACTTGGAAAATAATACCAGCAGATTTTGGTTCCTATCCCTCTTTCCCATACCCAAACCTTGCTCATACCACTGCCTAGTTAGTGTTGAGAGAAAGAATGCATATGGAAATCAATCTAGAAGTTGAATGTAAGCTAAAAACGAAAGAGTCACACCATGACCTGACCATAATTCCAGGACTTCCCCTCCTTTGGGAGCCTTTATTCTTCTGTATGGGCTACTTGGACAACAGGGCAAGGAGAAGAACGTAAGTTAACAGGGTTTGAGTGTTTGCTGTTGAATTATTCTCTTCAGATACAAATACTGGTGCAGGACGGTGGCTGAGGCCATCAGACTTCTGGTTCAGGTAGGTGAGTCACTTAAAAGCTGCATGGCTGAAAGGTTAGCCAAGGGTAAGAGCAAGCTGCTTTCACCACTGAGGTGGCTGCAAGCCACCACACACAGGCATAAGGTTGCAGGCAACTTGTAGGTGTGCTGCTGAGGGAGCTGGCTCACAGCTACTAGCTAATCAAAGTCAACGCTCTTCCCTTCTCTCCTTCAGAAGGGGACCCTGTCCTTGTTTCTAAGCTGCTGCAAGCGGAGTGGCTGCTTTTAATAGAGTGTGCACAGAAGATGGTTGTAGGCAATTGAATTAGGGTTGCGTTATTAGTCCATCTGTGCAATATGCTCTGTTTATTGACAATCTGGCTAGAGTGGCTGGAGCTTGTTAAAGGTAAAGTGTTTCCTACTGTTGAATTTTGGGAGTTGTCCACCTGCTAAGAGAAGGCAGTGCTGGAGGAAGGGCTCTCTAGACTGAAAAGGGGCTCGGAGTGAACTGTCTGGAAGCTTCTTTGCTGTTTGTTCTGGCTTTCTGGAAGGGAGAAGGGTTGCATGGGAAGGGATCATCAGATAGCAGGATTTCGCTCTGCAGTTCGTTGTGATGTGCACGCTCCCACTCCATCCGCTTGCGGCAAGGGGCAGCTGTTGGCATGTGGGATTGTATGCAGGGCTCTGGGGAGAGCTCTCCTTTGCTCACATTTCTAAAGGTTGCCCGGTAGGATCTGATCTGCAGCCAACCATAAGCTGAAGTCAGTCTCTGAATGTCATTCTGTCCGTGAGGTGTCTTTGTGAATGAAACTCGTGTGCATCAGAGGGGAGAAGCRTGTGCTGCATGGTTGGTTCAGGAAGGTGAGGCATGATGTTTTGCAGCAGGTTTTATGTGCATGTGTCAAGCTCTTGGCTGTAACAGTAGCCTTGCTGTGGTATTTGAGATAGAAAGCTTATCTTTAAAGATCATCACTAAGAGAGTAGGGAACAAATACAGCAATTGCTTATGCAACAAGTACATTGCTTTTTGAAGACAGCAGGTGCATACTGCTGCCTGGGGAATAGAAAAATGGCCAGAATCATAACTCTTTACCAAAACCATGATGTTCATTCAGTCTTATGGCTTCCCTGGAATCCCTTGTTTCAGAGTTTGGCTGTCAGTGCACTCCCATTCTGCTYGCCAGCATCAGATCTTTATTCTTGTATACCAGAGCTATCCGTAGTGGTCCAGTCACATGGCTTGTAAATAATCTTGATGGGTCTTTTTCAGTATTGGGTCCCAAGAAGTGAGCTCGATTGTTGCACATTACGAGACAACACAAAATGTCTTTGGTACCTGTATCTGTTTATATGTTGATAGTGAAAACCCCATGCAGAGAAGCAGCAGTGATGATTAAAGAGGGTGTGGGAGTGACTTAGGAGAACAGACATTGAAAAGCTAAATAGGTGTAACTTGACTACAAACCAATTTATAAGGCATGCTGTAACTGTATTTAGAGCTTGAAAGTAATAGGAAGAGGGATAATTGTTTAGGGTGATCTAATGGGGATTCAATTTAAGCAAAGGATCCAGTATCAGAATGCTTTGTGATAGGGATATATAAAATCTTCACTCTGAGTAAAAGGAGCCTCTGTCACTTTCTTTGTACAAAACAGAAAGTAGTCTTAATGTATGGAACAACACGGCATAACACAAGAGGTGTGTTTAACCCTTACAAGATGTATATTGTTCTTGAAATTTAGTTATGAAGCAACTTCAATTTCTAGAAGTCCAAGCTCCAAAGGACATCTCTTGAGCACCCCAAGCATTCTTATTGTGGCGAATTATTTTCAAAAGAATCAGAAGGTGCTAAACAGCAAACTCTTACTGAAACTCAGTATGCAACTTGGAAAAGTCAGAATTTTAAGCAATATCGTTTGTACTGGCATGAAGGTTGACATGAACCTGGGAACGCTTCTCTTCAGTTACCTGACAGTGGCCTGAAGCAACACAGTATGAAAAGAGGAGAACAGTAAGGGTGCATAAAAATTTGCTATTCTTAAGACCATACGCATTACCATAGCGTGCCCGTCCTGCACAGGAGCATCTCTCTTCATTGAGAGCTGTGAGACTGCAAAAGTCAGTCCATATGCAAAATGAGCAACACAGTTTAGAGACAGTCTGCACTTCTAGAGATCAAACCTTGAAAAGCCAAGGATCACATAAAATTTCTGCATCGTGTGTTCATTCTCTTCACCTGGAAGAAGGAGAAGTTTAATAACTGAGAGCTAGACTAGGGCATCCAATCCATYCAGTTACTACAGAGAGAGAAGACTGTGGAATATCAATGCACTTTGAAATCAGTATCCTGGTAGACCCTGGTGTATTTGTGATGATTTGCAAGTAACCTGACAGTGCATGAAATAATTGTCTTTGTAGATATGAGACAACATTGACATTGACTTTGAAATGTAAATGAAAGAAACACAGTAGAGTTCTTTTAGATGCATAACCTTGGTGCATTGACTTATTTTTTCTTTATAATAGGTTAATTACTTGAATAGGTATTAGTTAAAGAGGTTTCTATTTTATTATAAAGCAGAAACAACCATGTAAGGATCCGTGTTCTTGAACAGTTACAGTATATTGCTTCTCACCCTGTATATAAATATGACCTAAAACAAAGTGATTTAATTGTCTGGGAGTAAATAATTGTTATTCAGGAAATGCTTTGTTTGGCCTGTCCTGTTGCCACTGTGAAATGCAAATCACAAAGCATATAGCAATATAGTCTCATTTGTTTGTGTGCTGTGTGCGGTACACACAGCAAATGCACAAGCAGCAGCTTTGAGAGCCAGTTAGAAAGCTCCATTGGTGTCCGGTGTCTTTAATGCAATTTCTTAGCAACAAATGGTTGTATTTGAGCAGAAACTTTCATTGAATAGTTTTGTCCTTTTCAACATCTCAGGTTTGCTATTGTATGGCATCTGCAGATGAGTAGGGAGTTATTCAATATTAATAGGTTTATTTTATCAGGTAAAGTGTTTATTTAAGAGAGTTCCCTAGTATATGATAAAATCTTTATTCGAAGCTATGAAGTAGTGATAGAATTTGATGATCCTTCTAATGCACTCGGTACAAAACCATTTTACATTTCCAGCAAAGACCATTGCTGCCCTAATTACAAACTGTTACACTCTAAATAGTAGAATTTAATCTTGTCTAGTCTCAATATCAGCATTTGCTTTATCAGTCTTGTCAGGTGGCATTTGGTTGGGGGGGCATTCAATTTCATGTCATTTTAAGCAATTTCACTGGCAAAGCACATAGATTCACAATGTGTTTAAATGGAAAATGGAAATTCTCAGTAAAAACTTGTTAAAATCTCATTTGAGTTAGCATATAGTCCTCTGTGGGACATGAGGCTGCGTATAATCCTCACCCTTTCTGTAGCAGCGTCCTTTAACAGTCTCCTCTGAGTTGCTTTGTGGAAGAACATTGAGTTTAGTTTTCCATTCAGCACCGAAGTTCCTGATTTGATAATGGAAGTAAATTCACGATGTAAATACACAGAATTGAGAACGTCAAGGCAAACCTGGCTGCCAGGTGAGCTTTAGCTGTTAGCCAGAGCTTAATGAGCAATGCACTATGTTGTAGGTAGTTTAAAATCTGTTATTTTCCAGAAATCCAACACAACAGTGCCACAGTTGGTGTCATTTTTGGTGGAGGGGGAGGACTGGTTGCATTACTTTCCGTGGCTTTGCCTGGGTCAGGATGTGCGCAGAACCCACGTGCTGTCCAGGGAAAACATTTTCAAGTCCTGACAGCGGTATATGTGTGAGCACATGTGCAATGAAATAAATTGGCTCTTCTGCTATAAAATGTGGTAGGTTCCCACTGGAGGAATGTGCTCTGGTAGGAGATTGAGCAGTACAGAGAGGCTTTTCTCACACGATCCCAAATTTCCAGGTAATCTGTATGCTCTCCTTTTAAAACCGCTTGACCACAGCTGTGGCGAACGTGCTGCACTGCTGGTATTGTCCGTGATGCAGATGTGAGGAGTGCATGTGAGCCGTGGAGGAATATTTGTTTACCAGGATTTCTTACTTTYGCTCCCTTCCTTTGGTTTCTTTCCCCACCTGCAGCACAAGGGAATAAATCAGTAGTAAGTGAGAAAATACTGCTTGGGTTTATTGTTTAATTCCCTCGGTGCTTGATTTCTGGAAAACATAGGTTTAGTTTAAAGCAGTCCCTAAGCAACAATCTGGCTATAATTCATGCTTCCTTTTCTTACCAAGACGTAGGAAGCCCTAGGTCTTCACAGAGATGAGTCTTTGAGATTGAGAATATATCCTCGTTGCTCTTAAGTGTGCTCGGGATGTTTTGTCATCCTGGACAATATTCACCTCTTGATAATRGGAACCTGACTTCCAGAAAAATCACATTTGGCCTGAAGTTGGTCTTTTTGGCCAGTTTTTTCAAAAGTTGTTAACATGAGGGCAATATCCAGCTCCCACCAAGAATCGGGCTATTTCTCTTTAGTGCCTCCATGGGAAATAAAATATTTTGAAAATCTGGCTCCAGTCTGTTCTTGATGAGCAGGCAGAACATACTTCCGAGATTGCTGTTCAGACATCTCATTTCATGTCTTACTGCAGAAATCACTGAAATCAGGAAAGGCAGGAATGCAGCTGGTAATTTGTGCTAGCCAGTCTTTTTAGCTCTCTGGACTTGATGAAAGCACCATCTCAATTTGGTAATACTAACAGCTAAGCCTGGTTTCATTACTGCTTGCACAGACTTTTGTGTAAAAGAGGTAGGAAAAAAAGCTGGAATCATAACTAAGAACCAGAAAAGGAAGTGAGAGCAAGAAATGGGCATGTCATGTCCCATAATTTGCCAGTGCATCTTAGTCGTCCATTGTTGTAAACTTCATATTCTATTTCTGTTTATCCATCTTTTTCTCCGAGGCTGCGAACTCAGAATAGCTTTGCTTGTGATAGCCCCATCTGTCCCAGCTGTGTGCTATTTCTGAGCGGATGATGCCATTTGCAGCGTGTTGCCATATTGTGTAACTTTCGCAACGGGCAAATATCCACCAAAGACTGTGTGGGCAACGCGAAAATTTATTACCCTGGTGACCTCRTTCAGCTCTCCAGGGGTTGAAGGTTAGTGCACTAATTTATGGTATCAATCTACCTTCTGCTGTGGTACTGTTTCAAAATACCTTCTGCATTTCAGGGAATGTCTTGAGTTCAGTACATTTAAATCACTTTTATATGATTTAGGTAAATTTGTTGCCAATATAGAATGTCTACAAGTATTTCAGGAAGAAGGGTTTGTTTGAGCTGGTGTTCATTATGGGAAGATTAATGGGGCCACTGATCCCATTAATTTGTTATTGACCCTTAACTTCCTATAATGGGTCAGGCATCCCTACTTCTAGCTTCAGGACAAGTTTACCCAGTGAATGAACAAATTCTCATCTTGTACAATATCTTTCTTCAGAAAAGTTCCATTCATCTTTAGCATCTGGTTTTAATAGGGTCTCTGCTTTAAACCCAGTCTTAACGTCTGTGTAACTTGAACTATAGAGGCAGGTAACACAACGTGGGCAGGGTCCCACAGCACATCCTGGTGTCTCCCCAGTACTGTAATATAACCGTAAGGAGATCTGTGCTTGTGGAGTCATAGATAATATCTTTTTCAAACTGAATCTGTCATGGGTCACGGCTTTTCTAGTTCATCTGTACATCTAGAGACATATATGAAATGTTTTGCAGAGTACTTCAGAACAGCCCAGCCTGCCTCCATGAAAGACAGACCCAAGGAGAGTTAGCATTTCTCTAAAAGCGCTTGTGTTGTGGAAGCATCAAAACTCAAGCTCAGTCGGTAGCATGCGCGGAGGTGCAACGTACTTCAGCCCACGGTGAAAATGGGTTACGCCGTGTTTGTTGCCATTAAAGCTGCTGTGCTGGCATTGGTGTCTCATTAAGCTGCAGTGACAGAATCAGGAATGTAAGCCCTTAAATGTGTGGTTCTGGCAACAGTCTCACTGTCAAAGGGAGGTGTTTCTGTTCAGGTGTTATCATAATAACAGAATTGCTTGTTTTTCAGTAATGCATTTCTTCACCTTTCTGGTTTCTCTGTCCTGCTGTGACAAGCAGAGCCTGCATGTCTTCCCTCATGAGAGAAGCTTTTCAGGAAGGACCCCTTCCGACAGCTGAGAAGAGTGCTGGGTGCTGCAACAGTGCCATGTCAATCAGGGTGGCTTTTTGTCAGGTGTCTGCTGTCTCCACGGGCAGTTTTTCAGTCTGTCTGGCCTCCCCGGTTGTCAGTGTGGCAGCCAGAGCTCTGGTGAGAGGGACAGTACAGCTGTGCTTCTCCATGTCTGGTTATAACATTCCCAACCCAGGGTACAGTGTTTCGTTGTCTCTGCCACAATGGAGAGAGCATCAAAATTTGGAGGGAAGGAGGAAGTGAGTGAGGAAATAGATTTTTTTTCATCTTAAAGCTTTATGACAATTTGTCTTTAATCTCCAGACAAACCGTGCCCTTCCTTACGACTTGTGCATCTTCAGGAACTCGTGGGCGTCAGGTGGTGGGCCTGGTTCAGAGTGGGAATCTGAGCTATCTCCTCTCCTGCCTCCCTGAAGGCACAGTAGGTTTCCTACAGTGTCCTGCCCAAGGCTGAGGTGCAGTCCCACAAAAGCAGGTGCTGTATGACAGCCTAGGTGCAACATACCACCTCACAGCCTACCTCCCTGGTTTTGTAAATAAAAGCAAAGGGTGCCTTCATTCACATTCCCCCGTATATTTGTAATCCCTTTGCCAGACATTTTGTGTGTACCATCTGTGCACCCTACCAGCGTACTGTGTCCCCCGATGCCCTCTCGTCTGCATGCCCCAAAGGCAGGCAGCACTGTGCTTGTGTTCAACAGCTCATGCTGTCTTCTGTGCTCGGTGGTTTGTTGAATTGCTGCTGTCCTGTCATGCAAGGTGCCTTCTGTCTTGACTCTCTTCTTGTCGGACTGGAACATTATCTGCTATGTGGGAAACATTGCCACCCTCATCTGGCTGTTGGGGCTGGTCTTTTGCCATGCTATTTACACTTCTAAAGGCCCAGAATTTCCTATAAGCTCTTTCTCTAATAAATTAATCTCTAAGTTCATGTTTTCTAGTGGGCCTTTTTTTATTAAGGAATGTTATTTATATACAAACATACAGTAAAAACGTGAGAAAGATGTACTTTGCTGAAAGCRTAGTGACTGGAACTTAAAAGGCTTTTTTAAGCCTCTATTTTAGTCTCTGTATGCTTTTTATCTCTTGCGCTACAGAGAACGATTTCCTCTGATGCCCTCTGCTTTGAGGAAGTTCTGTAATTTAACTTCTGGTTTCCAACGTCCTCCTGTGTCTTTTATCTCATGTCTTGTAATTTTAAAGAATTTTGTTAGCCACTTTAAGGGCRTTGCTTTAGCTAGAACCTACCTTACTCTGTAAAGCCTTTCAAAAATCTTTTAAAGCCTAGTATTTCTTATGCTGGCTCTTATAAGGGCTGTATTTGGCACTTGAACCAAGAATACTAGTCTTGCTAAAGTCTACATCTTCCCTACAACTCTTTGAATGAAAAGTATTTGCAGGGTTTCCAGGTTCCACCTAGGTCTCTCTTTCTGAGCACCTTCACAGCTCCTTCACTCACACCCGCAGGTCTGGACCTCCTCTCTTGCCCGTGCTCTCCAGGGAGCTCTTGCCGCACACCCTGTGCCCTGGTCCCTTTGGAGTCTGAGCAAAAAGGAGAAGCTGGTGCCAGCTGGGGGCTTGTTCTTCACGTTGTCTGGGTTTCTTCTGCCTCTTAGCTGGAATCGCTACCTCCAAAGCAAGTGCAGTTACAGGACCAAATTTTCCAGGTGTCTTTGTTCTAAATTTAGGATCTTGTGTTCCTGTGTAACTTCTTGGAACAGCTCGTCTTCTCCAGAAGCTGTGCTTTCGCTAATACTGCTTAACTGCAGATTAATAATGATCTTCTAGCCACCGTGCTTCTTATTAAATATTTATATTGTGGTAGCATATAAAGGCTGTAATTGGGGTCTAATTGTGCTGATTTATTCAGACCAGTTCTGAGACCTTTGCTACCACTACCTCTGCAGCAAGCAACCCTCCTACGTGTCCTTGTCCTTCACTGTCATTTTCCTTGGTCAGGTCAGCACATGAAACCGATCCCCGATTCCCTGGTGTGGAAACTGAACGGCCAAAAACCGCAGTGCGCTGACAGCTCTGTGCGCTTGTTCTCTCTTCATCCCTTCTTTGATTTGTTCTTGGATTTTTCARAAAGAAGGGGACAGGGCAGCCTGTCTTCTGAATTCCCCTGCAAATTTTTGCCCTCGTCAGTGTATCTTTTACATGTCTGTTGATTATAAAGATCGTGAGGCAGCCCAGGTGAGCAACCGCCTTCTTCCCTCACACACATAATACAAATTGCTTCTCAGCTCAAACTACATAGCTCAGCTTATACATGTTGAAGAATCTTAATATCTTTCCCATTTCTTAAAAATTAATCTCCTTTAATCCTGGCAGCACTGTAAGGTTCAAAGATGTTTTACATTATGTACAGGTAGGATTATGGCTTATTCATTAGTAGAAGGGAAAGACTGATTTTTTTTTCATTGCATCCCTGGTCGTTTTTTCTTTGCTGAAATCCTAGTTGATGCTTTTTTTCTCTGCTCAGCCTGACTCTGCAGAAGGTGAAGATATAACCCTCAATAGGAAAAGTAAATGCCACAAGGCCTGTTGAAAGCAGCAAACTAGCATCACTCTTCCTGTGACAGAGATGTAGTATTCTGAATTACATTGTGCAAGGTGATCTGCCCTTACTCCCTCCACTCTCCTGTTAGCCACTATGTTACCATCTTCAGTTTTCATTGTTTTAATGGGTGCTCTGGTCTGGAACAAAGAGAATTTTGGATCCACAGCAAGACACAAGCTTGTCAATAAATATCCCCTTCCCRCTTTAGGATTTCCTTAAACTCTTAGGTCCAGTTGTCAACACAAATCTGTCACATCTTAGGCAGCAAATCACTCTAAGGCAAAGCAGAAGAAATTCGCGGCTTGAAGCGCCCCCAAACCCTTCTTAYAGAAATAGGGACACTGCAAGATGTGTTTTGCCTAGTCTCCCGGGGTGATTGAAAATGGAGCTTTGTTGACAAGCCATAGACCAGTTGTTTATTTTAAGAAAGTGGGACAGAATACATTGGTGTGTTACAGAGCAAAGTCATCTAGCAGAAGTAATGAAGGCAATTCTGAAATAACACAGTTGTTTTTAACTTTACCTTTTTTTTTTTCTTTCTTTTTTTGTCTTCATCATAGCTGGAAGTCTTTATTACGACTGTGCTGAAGGTTGGAATCTTTTGTTTATGTCCTCATGTCTTGTAAGCACTAGACAGCACAAAAGACAAGTGAGCTTTGAAGTAGCAGGTCCTTATAGGTCCAGTGATTTCTTTTGCACAAGCATATAATCTATTGCACAGCTCTATTTCTGTATATCAAAGAAGCCTTTAGGGCTAAAATAATTTGGCTCCCAGTCACAGCTCAGTTAAGTCCTGTTTGTAGAATATGATTGCTAAGATCTGAGATGGGACCAAGGGTTCTAACAATTGAGTGGGTTCTGTCTAGATTCTAAAGTGGATGTAAACTATTGGTGTAAGGAGAACACAGAGCAGAATCTGGATGCTTCAAAATTTGGAAAAGGCACAAATAGGAAGCCTGGTGCAACAATTAAGATCTCCAGAATTTACACAATTAATATGGTAAATGGGGAATTATGAACACGAGAAAAGAGTAAGCAGTACAAAAATAAACCTTTCAGCAGTTCAGTCTGGGAAGATTTCTGGCATGATTCAGTGACTGGTGATTAATAAACAAGGAAGATCCAGAGAAAGAAAGGAAGGAAATCTAAAAAAAAAAAAAAAAAAAAAAAAAAAAAAAAAAAAAAAAAAAAAAAAAAAAAAAAAAAAAAAAAAAAAAAAAGCCGCCAAAAAACAACAGCAAACAAACAGTAAATAATTTAAATAAATTAGGAAAACTATATGGCCATGCAGAAGAGCATGATGACAAACTCAGATGCCTGGGATGAGGATTCTCCGTCTAGAATGACGATTTAATGAAATCTCTGATGTAACCAGAAACTGAGTTTGAAAATGGGTTATACTAAGGTTAGGACATAGTCATAGAGGTCTCAGCTATTCTGAGTCTCGCTTTATGCAGCATCTGGAGTTCACAAAAACAGTCTGTGTAACACAAAAGCATCTGCAGAATGAGGTGGAGGTTGTGTCTGGGCTGAGCAGGAGTACTTGCGGTTTGCGTGCTGGATGCCTCCAAATAGTTCTGCCTAGTGCTGTGGGTGATCCAAGTGTTGTAAAACTTAGTTCCTGGTGTCCTGGTTTTAGCCTGACTCTTCTAGGATGCCCCACAAAGCCACTATTGACACCGATGCCAGCCCAACATTGAAGTTTACAAGAAGGAGCAGAAGGGACAGAGGCCAGTTACCTAAGCTGTAGCCACAAATATGAAAGAWGGGGATTTCAGACTCCTAAAGGAAACTGGACGAACATTTTCTTTTCCTTTCTGAAGAATTCCCATCGGTCAGGTATGAGGTAAGCTTCTGCTCTGGCTATTACCAGGTTCGTGCCCTCAGTACCTTACTCCTCGAGACTTTCATGCCAGCTTTGTAAAGTTAAACAGTTCTGCTTTGTTCTGCTTTGTAACTGTGAACAAGTGCATTGTTCATCAAACGAACCAGTCTAAAACGCACAGAGTGCTTTTCCTGCCAATGGGTTTTATCCTTGTTGTGCAGGAATCAAAGACTGAGATGATAGTTTTGTCCTCCATGTGTCTCTGGTGACACTGCCAAGAACGAGGCACCCAATTAGCATCTGCAGTATTTAGATTTTTATTGTGGAGAGTCTTGCCTAACTAGGAACTGGTCTGAATAAAGCCAATTCCAGCTAAAGCTGTGAAGTTTTGTATCTTCCTCCTGTCTTCCTGAGCCATTCGGTTTCCCTTTACACATCATTTCAAATAAAGAACCTGTTAAGTTAGAAATGTACGGTAAGCCAGAGGGACCCAAGCAGCAAGGGTCTGCAGAGGTGAGACAGCCRTGCCACTTCAAAAAGGGGGAACAGAAAGTGTTGCTTCCCACTCTCCCCCAGTCTTTTTTAGGCTGCCACCTTCTTTCCCCTGCGTACAGTATCTGCTGTCTGTGTGAGTGTAATTTAGTGCTAATTAAGAAGTGAGTGGGAGCCATAAGCTCATTTCATTCAGAACCTGGAAATGGCCTCCTGGGAGCCTGGAGAGGGTACCGGCTGCTTTCTTGCCACAAAAGCTTCTCCACCCCACTGCTGTAATTCTAACCACCAAGCTCCAGATCTCAAAATTCAACGCCAGCTCAGATTTACGGAGCATTAAGCGGCTGAATTAAATCCTCAGCATTCACTCAGCGTCAGCCTGACTTGAGTAAAGGATTTCACGGGCTGGGGTGCTCTACAAGGCCATAATTTATAACATTATGCAGAAGCAGCTCCTCCGAGTTTTATTTTGGCTTGCCGCAATTTCTTTTTATTAAGGCCCCGATAGTATTTGTTGTTTTTCTGTTTGCTTTGATGTGGGAGTTTTAGATTAAATCTAAATAAATAAATGAGGTTTAAAATTAAATTAGGTTTCATTTGCATGAGTTGGGGAGTGAAGTGCATCTTTCTTTCACCATATAAAACCTAACAGACCCATTACCCATCACAGAGCCCTCAGTTGCTCCTGAAGAAAAATGACATTTCCCTCTGTGTAGAAAATACTTAAAAGTCCCAAGAATAGATTTATAGGAATATTTTAACCTTTTCTTTGATCCTTGAAATGTCATTGTTCTGTAGGCTACGTTACAAGACGTGACCTTTTATAGGAACCATGGGATGGATTTGATCTTTGGAAGACGTTTTAGAGATAATGCACTACAGGGGGCAAAGAACGTTCACTCCTGAAAAGGAGCTGAAAATGATTTTGTCTGCAGATATTTGTGTTTGTGGTGTACCTGGAGGACAAAAGGATTGTTTATGTTGAGGCTTGTGCTCCAGGGACAACAATGAAGAAAATAATAAGAGAACGTGGCATCTTCTTTTGTTTTAATGCGCAACAATTTTATTTTCATTACATTTAAAAGAAAAATGTAAGTAGCAGAAATTGTTCACATGGGAGATGCTTGCAAATGAACATGTTTGAAATGTAACAGTTTTTTATAAGCACTGGCTGCTTTTCAGAGCGCACCTTGACTTCTTGACTGGCAAAACACAAAGCTGAGCAGTTCACGAAGGAAAAGAGCTGACCCTTTGCTTCAGATTTGTGTTTGCTCTGATCGTGTCCCCTTTCACGGTTCTGCAGCCCATCTCTCCTTGAGTCCTTTCTCTAGCTGTCTTACAACCAGCGTCCTCCATGCCACCCACAGTATGAATTCCCCGGCAAGAGATCTTGGCGTGAAAACACCTGACCTCTTTTGATGTTTTCATGATGACAGCAAAAARCTTGTGAGCCAAGGCAGATGTGAGTCCGTGGGTTCACACTGTGTGAGTGCTGTCTCTTTGCTTTGCCGGTAACTGTTCCAAACGATATCTTTCTGAAAGATGCCACAGCTCTTATCACCGAATATTGTAAGGTTGTACCTAATTCTGTAGCTCTTGTGTGTGCAGAATTTTCACCGAAACCTATTGTTGTTGGCAAAATGTATTAGATTTTCCCCAGAATATAAGAGTTGTTGTTTCTGTCCCAGTAGAGCTTGCAGTCCAAGCAGAGGGGAAACCCGTTCAGTGAGAATGCAGTAAGGAAGATAGTGGGTGAGAGAACAAACATCATAGGTTGGCATCCTAATCATTGTTTGTCCAAGTTTAGGGTGAAGTAGTGGGCAAAAGCACCAGACGAAATCTGAGCCACATCAATATTCAAAGAGTTCCTGGCACTGGTTCTTCGGGCTTCTGGCTGCAGAACTGCCTGCCCCCCTGGTGAGACTGTGCTGGATCCCAGTCACTCTGGAGCTTGGAATGCAGATATAAAATCAAGAATTTACAAATACCCTAAGAAGTCAGAGTGCAGAAGACTGAAGGGTAGGAAAGATATACTGGCCTGGAGGAGATGAGGTTCTAGATGGCAATGACCTGCCTTGCAGAGACTGAGAACCGTGACGTGGCACAGACAGTCCTAGGGGCCTTTCGGGGAAGCCATGGAGACCTGAACAACATTGTCTTCATAGACACTGGGCCTGAAAGGATTTTATACATACCTAATGTGCCGGAAAAAAAATTAGTGTCTGGGAGTCATTGGCCTTTTTCAGTGTGACATGACTATCGGGAAGTGATGGCGGGTGACATTTTGAATGTAGGAAGTAAAATGAGCAAAATAAGGCTATCTCAATGGCAAGTTGCAGCAGGAAATGATGCACGTGTTGTACCTTAAGTAAAAATATAGTAGGTAAGACCCAGTCTCCTCGCTTTGCTCAAATAATTGAGCTCTTACTCTGATGCTTTACACAGATAACTTTTTATGGGGTTGCCCCTCCGTTGGACAAGCAGGGCTTAAACGGGTTCTGCACGGGACAGACACCCCATTTCTTAAATTGTCTTTCGTCTTGTCTGTGTATCATGTGTGGTCTCTGTGTGCTGCCAGAGATGAGCTGAAAATCAGAAGTGTGATAAGATGTTATGTGAACTTTTCTCTGAATCTATGATAGTAGTGGTGAAACACTTAAGTGTAACACAGTCAACCCCAAAATGCTTTGAACAGCTGAGAAAAACTTCCAAATGAGCATGGGATGTTTCACTTGTATTGCAGGAAAAAGGTGATTATGTGTAAACCCTCTGTTGTCAAGTGAGTCATCTGCAATATTAATGTGATGTGTAGCATCTAGTTGCATCTTGCACTCTGTTAGAGGTCGTAAGATTATCAGAAAATTATTACAGGTTGTATATGTTTTATGCTATGTGACTTGTACGATGCTGTGAAATCAAAAAGAGGATTTTGTTGTCTAGGGAAGCAACCAAATCTGTGATAATCCAAGCATGTAGTAAGTCATAAGAAATCACTGCGTCTAAAAACTCTCTGACAACCAAAGGTGAAGTTGTCCCCAGATGAATTTAGCATTGTTTCCTTTGCCTTCCTCCTGTATGTCACTTAAGTCTGGCTGCAGGATAGTGTATTTACCTGTATTAAAGAGTGGGTGAGGGGTAGGGAAGGCAATATCAGATGTCTTTGATATCATCAGGTGTCCTTGCCCTGTGAGAACACCAATTCTAGGCGTTTAGTGAGACTGTACTTTTAAGTCATAATTTGAATACATGGGACACCATATTGCATTGTGAATTCAATCCCTCTGCCCCGATGCCTAGGAAGCATCTCCAATTTAGTTCTCCGAAATAATACTCAATAGTGAAGTGTTACTGGACTTGTCCTCTACTCCTTAATGTGAGAGGAAGCATTGGATGGAATCCAGAACAGAAACTCGGAATTAAGTTTCAAGTAGATATTAATTCACTTTATTTTCCTCATTTCCCCAAAAAACAGAGAGTCGTCACACCAAACAGACACTCCCAAGATTCAAGGAGGCAATGAAAGTCTACAGCAGAGTTCCTTCAGAAATACTGCACCTGTTTTTCTTCTCAGTTGTATAATCCAAATAATTGCCTTTGTTCTGCAATACAGTAAAATTGATTTATCCTCTCCTTAAATCTCTTAGTTGGCATTCTTAAGGTGATCTGCAATACTAGGCATGCCATTCCACAGGCCATGGTGAATCTGCCTGGGGTGCTGGTCAGACTTGCCTTTGGAGTGAGATGTTTTTGAGCCTTTTCAGTGTTAGTGTGTGTTCCCTGCTCCACTGCTAGAGGAGGTTTGGGGTGATTCTTCCCTAATATATCTCTCTAGCTTCTAGCAATCTGTGTTTTAGGCATTTCCTGAGCCAAAGACTCCATCTGAACCATCATGTTCGAAAGCCACTGACAGACCTGTCCTCCATGAATTTATCTAATCACATTTGGAGCCATTTGTACTTTTGACCTCCACAGAAATCCATGGCAGTTTCATTTCACAATTCGAGTGTGTGTTGTCTGAAAAATCATTTCTTTCATTTGTTTTAAACCTGCTTGATCATTTTACTGGCTGCCTCCTAGTTCATGTGGTATAAAAAATAATGAATAATCATCCCCTATTCAAATTCTGTATGCCATTCATGGTTTTAAAGCTTTTTATGATATTCATCCTCAGTCATATCTTTTCCAAGCTGCAGAGATCTAAACTATTTCTTTCTTTCTCATCTGGAAGCTGCTTTATACCTCTCAACCAACAGCACTGCAACATTATTGTCATTTTCTCTAATTCTATTGTGTCCTTTTCAAGGTGGAAAAACCATAATTGTGCATAGTATTCTAGATGTACACTCTCCATTGATTTATACAGTAGCATATTTAGGACTTCTTAATTCCTTCTAGATCATAGTTCCTTCATGATAGCTACTTCCCTGGTTTAATTTCACAGCAGAAGAATACAAAGGAATGTAATTGGAAAACTGTGGTCTAACACAATCCGGTGGAGTCAGAAGAAGCTGTGTTCCCCAGAATTGCAGGTCTATAGCTCAAATCATGATTTATCATTTTCTTTGCTACGGTCTCCATCCATCACCCTTCATTTCACATTCTAATGCTCTCGTTTCTTCAGTGTCATGAATTGCTCATCTAGAAAACTTACTAATGGAAGATGTCAGAAATATAGGTGGATTCTGCTTCTCTGTTACTTAGAGAAATTAACTCCTGGATGCCTTGCATTTCTGAGCTGTTTGTTTTCACTTAGGATGCTGTGTTTTCAAAGAGTTGTTGCTTAATAATACCAAGTTGCTCTAAGATATAAGGCCAAGTGCCTAGGATTTGCTTTATCATATGAATTTAGTGCAACCCCCATCTCCTCAGTAAAGACCACTTTCCTCCCTTTTTAAGAGGTACCGAGTAGGGAGTATGAGAAAAATTATATTCCTGAGTTATTTTGTGGCATGGGCCACATTGCATGAGTGCACATTCTAATTCAAGAGTGATTTTGTCATTCCCATTGGCATTTGGAGGGTTTCAGAGCACTCAAGCTTTGCCAGCCCTCCTACCCACAAAAGGTAATGTTTGAGTTGAATGTTCAAGGAACATGAGTTTTGAATTATGTATTGAATTGCTAAGTTCAGAATGTTACTTGTTTTCATGTTGGAAATTGCATCCACATCCTAAACCTCTTCTTTCATCAGCCACTTCCTCCCCCACCCCAAACTCCACATCCTACTGAACTGTTTGATAATCACTTGTGCCACTGTTCTCAACTTGGGAAAACATGATCTTGGGGGATGTTTTCTCAAGAAGACGTTGTTGGGAACCTGCTGTAGAAGCACAGCAGGAGAGATGTGCGTGGGAGGAGGTGGCTGTGTCAGGGGCAGCTCAAGGACTGCACAGTTGCAGCTGTCTAAGAAAACTCCAGCTAACAGGAAGGTGAACTCAGAAAGTAAAGCTTCCCAGAAGAGCAAAGGTATGGTGCTGTATCTTGRACAATTATTATTATGATTGAGTCTTGTCCTGGAGCTCTTGCAGAAAGTTGTGGCCCAGTTCTGCTACTCCTGGAAGCCTCAAGTTCCTTCTTCTCTCCTCTGTGCTACCTGCCTTCCTCCCACAGCCCTTTTCGTCATGGCTCCGTTTCTCCATCCCTGTTCCCAAACCAGCCCCCTCTCTTCACTGCATCCCCTTTCTGCTGCCAGTGACTCTGGAGATGCACAGTCACAAGACAAACAACCCATCCCTCTGCAGGGATACAGTTTGAAACCCACCACACTGGCACAGTACTTGCATGTAGAATAAGAACAGGCTGTGGAAAGCATTCACAACTACTTTAAAGTAGATCGAGATTTTTGCAGCCAGCCTCCTGACAACTTGTGCTTGGAGGAAAAAGGAGGAGAACCAGATGTATCAAATTATGGGCTGAAAGTTCTTTGCATAGGTCTGCTCGAGATTTCCTGTCACCCAGTGCAAAGACAAGATGCCTGGCCAGGGATCACGACTCTGCAAGGATGTTTTTAGTCCCTGGTGGTGTAATGTCACTTGCAGTGCTGAAAGAAAACCTGGCTGGCTGTGTAAAGAGACACCTGAACTTCTTGTCACCTTGAATGCTGTGCTTATACTATCCTTTCTCTTCCCCTTTGAGCCCTCATCTGTGCTGAGGTTCTTAGAACAACACTTTTGCCGGGTGTTTGGGAAGGTGTTTTGACCCAAGGACCTGTACATGCTGTCGTATGGTGTAGCTCTGTGATGCGTTAGAATATCTCCACCTTCTTCACCTCACAAAGTCCCAATGCCTAACTCTTCGCACTTACTTTCTTCCTCTTCCCCTCCCCATGCTGACAGCAATGTAGAAGTGATGCATTAGCRATGCATCTGAACTCTTGAGTCGTGGCTGTCTGAAATTTCAGCCCTTATGAGAGACAACAGACCGTGGAAGCCACAATTTTTTATTGTGCCCTAAGGTTGTTGCAAGTGAATCATCAAAATAGTATGATTCAGTTGTAGCCATAATGTTGTTTTTAATCTGGTGCCACAAGCGTGGAAATGCAGAATTGATAAGCTCTGAGCTCTGGTCGCAGGTGCTGCCTGATCCCTTTAATGCACGAACTGTAATGGTTCTTATTTCTAGTGGATCTAATCCCTAGTACATGACTCTTCTTCTCAGGCTAGGCTTAATTCAGGGACAAATGGTAACGTAAGGATCTTGCTTGTCTGTCTGGGCCTGTCTCGTATTCAAATGCTCCTCTCCCCTGTGCCCCCATGCTTTTTTAGATCTTTCCTATCAGAACACATATGGAGCCTAATGCAGAAGTGTTGGGAAGTCTGTATTGACATGTCACACAACCATCTCTGACACAGATACCAACCAAATGTGTTCAGACAGCCCGTGCAGCAGGATTTTTGCTTGTCATGTTTCAAAGTGACTATCACCTATGCTTCGCCAGTGTGGGCCCCAAGACCGTAACTGCATAAACAAACTGCATCAGGGAAGAAGAGGTGCCTGACAGAGGCGCCGATTAAGATGAAGGACTAGGTAGTTCAAAAAACTTGATTTCTTGGTGTAGCTCAGGTTAGGTTTGTCAGATTGTCAATCTGTATAGCATGATTCACTCATGAGATGTTAATTCTGTGTCTGGCTCACAGGCTAACAGCGTACTCGCCTCAATTCTTACCATGATGACAAACTATCTTCCCTTCCTGTTCCTACTTATAAAATGTGTCGTACTTGTCAAATTATGGAATTAAACCCTCCATTTCAAACCAGACGGTAGCTGCAAAAATCCTGAGGAAACATCTATGGAGAAACTTTTTTCCCCTTCTGGATTTTCTTTATGTGGTTTCTTTTTTGTTTCTTCCCTGCTCCCTTCTCCTTTGTAACTTCTGAGAGCAAGACAATACCTCTGTGGACATGTTTCAAACCAGTGAACAGGTTTCGTCTCAGGGCTCCTCCTGTGCTTTCCACACACAGTTCTGCATTGTTGTCTCCAACACAATAATTGTATGAGCCTTCTGCTCTGCATCTCCTGCCATGAATCAGCTTTAGTACTGTTCATTATTTCTGTGACTGTCAGGAAACTAGATGGAAGTCGCCTCTTTAGATCTTCTCTTTCTCTCTCTCAGTATTGGACATGACAAATAAATGAAGATCTCTGCTCCAGAAAGTTTACAGAAGGCCAGAGGAAGAGAGATGCTGTGCAAGGTGATGATTTCCATGGTTTCACTGGCTAGAGGGCTCATTGTTTGCCTCTCTTTAGGTGGTGGCGTATTAGGCAGGATTTGCTTACAGTACCCATGGGAGCAGGTCTTCATGGAGAGCTGTCATGGAGTGGGGGCAGGTGAAATGAAGCAGGAGGTAGAGCAAAGGGAGAGAAAATCTTCAGAGTAAACACTGGAAAAAGCTGAGGATAGTAATGGCATTAGCAAGTCTTCAGCACATGGGTTTGTTCAGCTAGCTCTTGCTTACCAGGTCTCCATCGCTTCCCTGAAGTCACACAGCTAGAGAGCAAGGGTAGGACCATGCAGACATTGATGGCCATGTAACTGATGGGAGAGGTAGAATCGTTTGCCTGCTGTCCACTGATTTCCAAATGTCATTAAAGAACCCTCATCTTTCTTTTAGATTTCATGTTTCTTGCCCTTTTTGCTATTCCTTTACAAAGAAATAACCAGACAAAATCCCATTTTTTACCTAAGTCTGTACAAAATCCTCTATGAGTTGCTTCATGTTGTAGTGCATTTTTCATAGTGCTCCCACTCCTTAATGCCCGATTTTTGTGTTTGCTCTTACATCATTCCTTTCAAAGACATCCTAAGGACAAAATCTAATGGCTGGCTTCGTCTAAAAGATTGCTCTAAGCCTGGCAGGGCCCCAGCTCATGGAGTAGAATGGTACATCAGTGTAACACAATGTCTGGGCAGTACTTACAGGGCAAGCAATTAAACGACAACAACAGTGACCCCTGAAATGCAATGTCCTGGCATACAGTAAATTTTTTCATGTTAAAGGTTTGTATTGCTTCCTCAGGAACTGGTTTGGGAGTTTTTCACATCACAGTCTGGATGTAATTGGTGCACGCTGCAGATTTATTCCTCCGACAGGTCAAATAACCAGTATATTTCATTGCTAAGCTGAGCAGGGCTTTTATTTCCTCAAATTATATTTCTATCAAATATTCATTTGTCTGTTTCATGGTCCACAGAGGATTTGGACTATTTGGTGCTTGCAGCAAGTGGATTTACCCAATGGGTCTGCTCTTCCTCCAGCTTCTCCTTTAGCAACAGTTGTTGCCAGCAGAGGAGTGGTTTGAGCGTGGGCGTTAGTGTTTCATTCATCTAGCCATGGCTTTTCCCGCCCTGGGATGAAAATGCATTAGGAACCATAGAATCACAGAATCATAGAATGGTTTGGGTTGGAAGGGACCTTAAAGATCATCTAGTTCCAACCCCCCTGCCATGGGCAGGGTCACCTTCCACTAGACCAGGTTGCTCAAAGCCCCGTCCAACCTGGCCTTGAACACTTCCAGGGATGGGGCATCCACAACTTCTCTGGGCAACCTGTTCCAGTACCTCACCACCCTCATAGTGAAGAAAATAGCTGTCTCAGCAGATGGCTTGGAAGCTCTTAGTATTGCAGCAGTCTGGGGTCTAGCAGCAGTTCCTTTATTTGCCATGTTTTCAAAGAGTTGTAGGCTTCTGGGATGAGCAGTTTATATTGAACTTGAACTTGATAGGCTGTGTCCTACCATGGATCAATAGAGAGTACAGGACTGTATACAGTCGAAGAGAAAGTATCCTCTAGGAGAACGTTAAGGATGCAAGGGAAAGTGTGCAAAACTAAGAAAATGCATATCATCAGTTTTCGCAGAGAAATCCTATCTCTGCTTTTTGCTGCATTTGCATTACAATGTTATATTTAATAATACTGTGACAATAGTTCTCAAATAATACACTGTAATGGAATATGATAATTTGTATGCAAGTTTAGAAACATTTGTAGGATTTTAATTTTCTTGCTCTGGGTTTCCCTGTTTTCATTATCACAGTGTGTCTGAATTAGACCTCTTACCGACGTCCTCAGTAAATCATTTACATCAATAATTTTGCAAGTAACCTTATTAGACATGTTCTTTCCTGGAGCTGAGGCAGCTAATGATGAACCTGATTTGACCATTTGTACATATGCCGAATGCGGTACTCCTTAGCTGTAATTCAGGGACTGAGGTAAATAAATAGGGATCTAAATTATCTGCAATCTTGCATTAACCCTATGTGTGATTCACCTTTCCCTATTCCCCCAGGGAAATAAAGTCGATCTGTGGTCTGTTAAGGTCAGTCTGCTTATACTAAAATTTAAATGATGTTCTTTAACTGCAGTTACTTCTCATACATAGTTGAGCTTGGCAACATTTTTTATAATGTAAGAATGTTTGGGGAGAGGTATGGGAGGTAATTACTTAACCATTTGCTCATTTAAACCTACATTTTCTAGTAATGTCCAGTGAGGAAGCGGCTGGGAGGGGGAGTTATCAAAAGAAATTATCATCTTGATTATATCCTCCCTATCTAAGACTCTAGCTTAAGCACTCATGGAGAAATAGGAGAAACAGATGCAAGTCCATCCTTTCAGGTCAGAAGGCTTTCCATCCTTTAAGAAAGCTCCTTTTCCAACAAACTAGAGAGTGTTTTGAGGCCAATGTCCTTATTCGTGCTTCTTGCAGTCTTATGAAGGTCCTGATGGAAATCCTGAGGTGAGA
Source organism: Phoebastria nigripes (assembly GCA_035582835.1). Classification (NCBI taxonomy): domain Eukaryota; kingdom Metazoa; phylum Chordata; class Aves; order Procellariiformes; family Diomedeidae; genus Phoebastria; species Phoebastria nigripes. The sequence goes on along the minus strand of JAYKAV010003476.1, from coordinate 939,446 downwards.
ATGCTGAGCTGGCAGGGAGAGTGCTTTAATTGCACTTCTCGCTCCACAGCATGGTTAATTATTTTTGCATAGAAGAAAACACTAAAATAAGTCCATCCCAAAATACAGAATAGCCTAAGTATATAGTACTCCGCAGGCAATTTGGAGATAAAAATTTGAATCTTTAGGGCCATTAAGCCTGGTTTTCTTCTATCCTTGGTGAATGCTCTAGCCTCTGAGCTATTACATAAAAACTAAATGCACCACCAGTTTTGTGAATCCAACCATTCATTTTCATAACTTTTTTTTTTCTTCTAACAAGCACTATAAAGGGCATGTTTTATTCTGGGTAAACTAGAATGTTTCCTGTTGAGCAAAGCAATGGTTTCCAGTTGTCTCTTTTCTGTGCTGAAGAATTTTAAATTGAACTTGATTTGAAGCAGATCTTTATCTCAGTTTAATATTTTTTCATAAAATGTCCATTTCAACACGCTTGGGGTGGTGGTATTATTATTATTAATAATAATAATAATAATAATAATTTGATTGAATAGCGTGGGACCAGTTCTACTGCATGTGCTGGCCCAGTGCTTTTCAGTTTGTGATGCCAGAACAGTTGGGAGGCTCTGGATTGCTTTGAATGGGTCTGCAAAGTTGTTTAAGACAATTATACTAAATCTGCAAAATTTCTGAGAGATCAGGATCTCTGTTAGAAAGYCATTCTGGGACCACAGATTGAATTCATGGAAAACCACAGCTCAAGTCTGATCCAGCAAAGCACACAGACACCTGCTTAATTTTAAGGAATATGCACTGTCCCATGGACTTTTATGAGTCTCATGGTTTTATGAAGCATTTTTCAGGACTGAGGTAGAGCACAGTGCAGGACAAAATCAACTCCTTAATGAGCTTACCAGAAAACCCCACAGGCATGTTCAGCATGTGCTTTTTAAACATGTATAATTGGGTCAAATGAAAACTAATTCCCATTGGAGTCAGGCCATGCCCAAGGAACCCTTCCGGGATTATTCTTTGAAATCCTTCAGGCAGAAATATTTCCGTGCCAATTTTGACTTCAAAACCTTTTGACTGGGGAGCTGTTCAAGAATAGGCTAACAAGAATTCTTCTTCTATGAGAATTTTTCCTGTTCTCCATATCCCTCCCCTACCATCCTTCCCCCTCTTGCTTTCCTCGCTGCCTTCTCAGCGTACTAGAAAAGGTCAGAAGCAGTTTGATCAAATGTCCCAAGAAACGAGTGTCTTTGAAGAGAGTGCAGGCCTACGGAATTTGAATATGAGAGGTTAATATTTTGAGGAATTGTTAGGTCCCGGAAATAGGGCTTTATAATGAAAAATCACCTTTGAACCTTACATCTAGCTGTTTTAGGTTAAAGAAAAATAAGTCTTTCCATTGGGCAAAAAAAAAGGCTGCCTACCGAAGGTATCTTCTCCCCCCGTTGCTGCCTGGGTAATATATTTGGGCTGGTTTTCCCTCCCTTGGTACATATTCTACAGACACCATGAAATCTAGGGAAGAAACAAATTAATTAACAGTCCCGGAGGGCTGTCAAAATGCAAAAAGTTACAAATTAAAGACAGACTTAGCCTAAATTGGTGTGTCTGAATTCGTGAATGAATTGACACATGGCTGTGCTTGTTCTCTGAAGCAAGAGTTGCTGAATCTCTACAGCTACTGACCTTACCCTCCCTCACCAGAACTGCCTGGTCTTTTCTTTAATTGATCGTGCATAATAGATGCTGTATCGCTGTTGAAGTGTACATCATTCTTATCTGCTGGTAAGACTTGCAAAGCTGTTTGTCTGTTTACTTATTGATATAATCTGAGACTTCACCAGTTCCCTCGCACGTGTTAGCATATGCTTTCTCCTTGATATCCCAGTTGGATTTGTCTACATTGGAGACTGAGCATCTCCACTGTTGCTATAGCTCATTTTAAAACGTGTAGGAAGTCAAGCTGCAAAGGAACTAGTTAGCTTTGTAAGTGGAGGGGAAAGCTTACAGATCCCAATGTCRTACCTTAAATCTGGAAGTGAGCCATTTTGACTTGGCTTATGCATTTCACTCTCAGGTGTTGGCCTTTTCAGCAGCAGCAGCATTCCTCCTCTTAACTGAGAGATGCAAGCTGAGAAACCCTCCAGCACTTAGAGACGGGCTTTAACTCCAAGTGTTGGTGCATTTCATTTTGATCTTGGCTCTCTGATTTCCAAAAGTTCCACTTTACTTTGAGATCTTTCAGTTGTTTAAGAGTTGGCACACGATGTGATACTTCTCATAGAAAATTAGGGAGCACTTGCCAGAGGACGATGTTAGCCCTCTCTGGTATGAGTCCTTTAATGTGTAGTCTCTGCTAAATGGATTCTCTGATCTTCTCTGGGATATTTTTCATTCTTGACAGTGAAAACAGACTTAATCTATTGGGAACAAAGGGGAATTACTTCTCGCTTGTTGGAAGGGAGGTCTCTCTTCGGTTTAGGACTGCTGTGCAGAACAGCTAGATTTCATCTCTGGCTGAACTCCTGTCTTCACACTCCTGTAGGGATACCTGCAGGCAAGGAGGGTTTAACTTCCAGCCATTGACAGGAGAGGAGCTAATGTCATGGACCTTCTCTAGCTGTAGCTTCTATATTTTCCCTTCGTCACATAATATGTAGTTGTCTCTTTGTCTATGCTGGATTGTGCCAGCAGGGGACTGATAATGTCCAGCAAAGGGTAGAAAACCAACAGTACCTTTTTTATTTTAARCAGGCTTTCTGGCTTGCCTGTCTTTTTTTTTCAGGCAGGAGAATATTTTAGTGCTTCAATAAGGAAAAATAAGTGCTCAAGATGGCAGCTGCCAGGCGTGGATCGGTCACCATGCTCCAAGCAACCCCTTGGAGCTGAATTCTGCCGTAGGGGCAGGCTCTTGGTCGTGCAGAGCCCATTAGCAGGGAGAGAGGCCTCTTGAGTTTGCAAAGCCAGGGACAGGGTTTGGCCTGCAGCATACAAGCAGGCTGCTGGGGAGTGCAGATCTTGGGATTTTCCCATCAGGCAGCAGCCCCGACGTTCAGTGGATTTGTAGATGAGGCAGACTGCAGTTTAGCCTAATGCGCACTGGTGCTTTGGGAGGGCCCAGAGCTTTAGAGATTTGCTGCATTTAAACAAATTAACATAGTCATGGTAGCAAATGACTGTGATTTTTCCTAAAGATGAACAAACCGTGGGTCTAATGGGGACCTGCTATTTCTCAGAAATTTCACAATGCTGCTTCCCTAAATGAGGCCAGGGAGGATTTTTCTTACTCAAACTGGCCTCAGTTCAGGCACTGCTGAAAGGTCAGCCCTCCAATCCTTTTTTTAGATTTTTTTACTTGTCACAGTGAATAAGTCTTATCCCAGACAACTAGCAACACCTAAGAATGATGGTTTTTCTGCTTGTTATCCAGCACAGCTAAACTGGAAGTCAGCCCTGGGAGATCCGTATGTATCTGGTGTAGCGTTTGTGGAGTTCATCAGAAGAAACGAGAATTGATGACATCTTTGGGGAGGAAAAAAAGAAAAAAGGAAATCAATTGGTCCTAGTGTCAGAGCTGATCAGATGTACAAAGAAGGAAAGCATTGCCAGACAGTATCTGGGGCTGGGTAATTCGCATCAAAATACTCCGTGTGTCAGAATCAAATCGTCTCTGTGATAAGAAAATAATTTTTCCCCAGTTCAGAGGATATTGAGTACCAGGATTTTTATATCCTCTTAGAAACTTGAAAACAGCCCTTTTGTCCCTATCAGTGCTAGTTGTTTATTTTTTTYCACTGGACAAACATTGATTTTTCTTGCTGCCAAACTCTGCATTTCTAATGGAGCTTGAAATTAACATGATTTTTTTGTGGTTGTTGTTTACCTCCTTGTTTGTGCACCAACAACCTAAATGATGTTGGCACAGCTCGAGGAACAAGGTTTCTTAAAGTTTTAGTTGAATGCAGCAGGGAAAACACAATGGATCTTTTTCTCCAGGCACTACACAAGTAATGACTGCCACATGGTATCAAGGGGTGGGTTTATGTATCTGTGACACTGATTGAAAGGCTTGGGAAAGCTTGCATTTGTTTAAGATATTTGGGATCCAGAGGGCATTCTTTAGCATACTCTGCTGGGGTGATGATGTCAGTGTGCCACACATACAGTCTTCAGGTAGAAGCCACTGCAGTATCCTGTAATTCTGCTCCAGAGGTGGAGAACCTTGTTTTGGAGAAACCTTGTGTGAGGTCTGCAAATTAATCAGAAATATCTTGATTAGTGGCAATTAAGCTGAGAGTAGAACAGTGTTCCTCAAACCTTCTTACATGTCAGAATTCACTGTTCCTCCTGACCTTATAAATTGGGATGCTACCCTTGTACAAAGCCTTAGTCGATACAATAATCCACTCTTCTCTGGCTAACTTTAGCAGTTTCAACTGGCTATAAATTACAGCATGCACCTTGTACAGTAATTTGAAAATCTAAATGTCTGAGTATTCTTTTGAAACTTTGCAGCTATCCTTCGGTCCTAGTGCCAGTTCCCCTTAATACTATCGAATACACTTGGAAGAATCCTTGTAGTCAGAGATAATGGTCTTATGATATGGCTGAATTTCCTTGCTGTAAGTATGAATAGATAATAATAGCAACAGACTTCTCCTTTCCTTTGAAGGTCACACAACAGGTTAAAAAAAAAAAAAAAAAGAAAATTTTAAAGCCCTTTAATTAGAAATAACTAAAGATAAGATACTACTGAGTCCTTGCACTCAGGACCTTTTGGTAACGCAGGTGGTTTTAGAGAGCTTTTCCCCTCTCCACGATGAGAAAGGCTATGATTAAATCCCAACTCTGCTCTCAGTAATTTGGATCCATATGGGCCTAGTCTCATTTTCTCAACCGTCTGCCAAGAATAAGATGTGATCTTTGGCAAGAGTTCGTGCTCCCRTGTATTGAGAGCAGGAGATACACACCACAGAACCATTCTGTATCAAACCTGACTGGCAAAGTGTCCTGAATATTAGGTCAGCGATTTTCCATCAAATTGCTATCAGTTATTGTTGATACAGAATGAAGGTCATTAATTAAGCAGAAAGGATTTGGGCAGTTCAGGGTCAAGACTTGAGCAGCTCTTATTCAGTGAGTAAGAGCCTGTTATCAACGTCCTTGTTAGCTATTGCAGCTGGAAATTCTTTTAAAATTAATGTGTTAATGTACTGTTCTACTTAGGAAATTGACTGAGTGGGAATGTGACACTGTACATTTTGTATTTACTTTCACTCGCTGACTTACAAACTAAAATCTGTTCACTTTCCAACTCCAGCAATGATTTTTCTTTCTGCCAGAGGCACAGACTTCACCTGGGATCTGGAAAAATCAATCTATGGCATCTTTATCAACAGTGATGATGCRTGGAGCAGACATAAGGCAGGACTCAAGGCAGGTGTTCTAAAAGTGCAGAGCATCCTCGTTGGTGCTGCTTTCCAGACTCCATCTCATTCTCCTCTCTTGGCTCTGCAAGACCAAGAGTTGAAAATTCATGCACATTGGACAAGTCAGTAGTTTAAAAAGTGAGGAGGGGCAGGGAGCAGAAATGGTGGATAAGATCACCACTGCACAGCGCTGCCTTTTCTTGCTAATTCCTATCAGTTTTGTCTGTGCAGGGGTGTGTCCCCAGGGGTGAGGTTGTGCACCAGGATAGCATCACTGTCATGTGGGAGAAAGCCATGAGATTTTTGCTCTAGGACTGAAAGGTTGGAGGCACTCATTTGGGGGTAAGTCAGCAGTCTTCCATCAGTGAGATAAAGGTGTTAATGAACCAGCACCTTTGTTCAGTCAGGTTTATTGCAAACCAGGATTAGAAACTTCTTTCCGAGGTCTTTTGCATCTCTTGGCTGTCGTGCTGTGGGGCTTGACTCAGCAGCATACAGTGGCATTCCCTGCCCTGTGTTTTACTCCTATTCTTAAGAGTTTCTGCTCTTAAGATTGAAATGTCGTATTAGATTAAGAGCCCTATAGATGTCAACAGCATGAAAGGCTTCCCTTTCACTTTAGCAGGAGCGGGGACTGAGGTATTGCGCTGCTGAGGGCGTCTGATGGAGTTTTGCTAATAGGATCTGATTTCATGAGGTTTGCATCCTATTAAGGCAAGTAGGGATCAGGCCTGTGAGCATGATAGAAAAGTGCAAACACAATAGAAAGGCTCTAAGACAAGGCAAAAATGGTGATGAGGTGGGTGGGTAAGCAACTGCTATCTGGTGTAGCACAACGGCCTCCCTTTCTCACCTTGCTTCCCCCGCCATCTGCCTGCAGCCTGTCACTCACAAACCCTGGTAGATTCGGGGATGCAGCTTGGGAATCTGATAGCTTCACTGAACCAGATTCAGCTCTGCAGCTCGCAGCCTCTGTGTAGGTACGAGTGTAACTGAAGTATCTGATCTCTGTGCGCCAGTTGTCAATCTTCCCTAGCAGCCCTGCCCAGGTGCAAGCCAAGATCAGCTCTCCAACTATCCGAAGAGTTGTTTTTAAAAGTAGCTTGACTTATCCTTAATAATCCCCTTCATGGGTGAGATATCATCCATGTCAACAAGCTATATGCATCTTTAACCTCAGTATAAAACATCAGCTGGTAAAGCTCCTATATTTCCCTGCGGTTCTGGGACTGGCTCATGGCCACAGCTCCGGCTCCCTCCTCGTGGATCGCTTCCTCTGCTGTAGCTCAGGAAATTGCTGATAGTGTTTTGCACGCTCTGTCCTATGATGTACTAGCTTTGGTGCTTTCCTGCAGTACTTTCATGGAGGAGTCAATTCATACCTGTCTGTTATCATCCACTGTAGTTTGCTCTTCTTACCTGCCTAGCAAAGAATTGCCCTCCTTTGTGCGTCTTTAACTTTTGAAATGGTATGCAAACATGAACCATCCCAGCATCCTACAACAGACCTGCTCTTAGCCCCATTTTATAGACTGAGAAACAGAAGCAAAGGAAATTCACATCAACAGACAGGTTGGCCAAGTTGGGATTAAATCTTCTGCTTCTGTAAGTGTGCTCCTGTGAGCGGCCCTTCGCCATCCCCCTGCCCAGCCGCCACTGCCAGGGCAGGCACTCCTGTTTCTTTGTGCAGCACATGCAAGTTGCCAGGCTTCTGGGCTACAGGAATTTGTGGCATGTACTGGCCTTCCAATTTGTTCACATTTCATTTCTTACAATGCTCATCTCTCTCTGGAAGTGTTTGAAAATCCCCAAGACATTGATTACCTTTCTTTACACACATTTCTTTATCAATTGAATTATTTAGTAAAGAGGTATGTTCATATTTTATTGATTTAATTTGAGGCGTAATCTTACTCCTTTTTCCTTAGCACTTGTTTAAAGAAAACAACATTTCCTTCTGTGTTGCTTTGGTTTGTTTTCCTTTCATTCATCCCTGAACCTCCAAGCATTTTATTGCTTTTTTTGTGGGAGGAAACTGAGTTGTGGCAGTTAAGTGATTTGCTGCCATTCATAGAAGGGAGCAGCAGTCGATGAGAAACAACATCTAGGTATCACACCTGTTAGTCCGGTGCTGGCCACACTGAAATGGTATCAGGCAACACGTGGGCCAGTAGTGCTGTCCTTCCATTTGTTAGCAAACTGCCCGTGGTGGAGCTTTTTTTAAGTAGGCCCTACCTAAAGTGATGTTTTCAATTGCTCGGTAATGGTTTCATGGCTTGAATTAATTTTCTTGCTTCACTGCTTTCTTTCATCATCTTTGCTGTTACTTTTAGTTGCTTTTTGCCTCAGTTTCCCATCTGTTAACTGGGGCTAGCTGCATCAGCTCATTTCACAGCAAAGGTGGATACATCAGAGCCTTCAAGGGTTCTGACACTGTAAGAACTGCAGAAGCCGGTAAACCACGGTAGCCCTCTTCAGGAGTACGGCTTTGTATGAATAGTCTGGAGAAACGCTCCCTAGGACAATGAAGCCTGGGCAGGTTTGACTGAAGCACCTTAAAGCTTGTTAAAGAAGTGAGTAATGGTAACTTAATTAAACTGCTCTCCTCTTTGTTTTTCTGCTCTTTGGTAGAGAAGTGAGAAGCCAAGTCCCCCTGCTGTGCTGTCGTCTCTGGCCCCTGGTTGGTGAGAGAGGTGTTTTATGCTTGGCCTCTTCAGGGAGAAGCTGCTTGTTTGCATTGTATTTGTGGCATAATTACTAATGGTACAGATCATTTTTATTAGCCAAGCTGTCTGCATTAAAATGATAGATTTTTTTGTATTATTAAGAACATCCAAGGGAGTCTCTGCAGCGGCAAGAGAAAGATGATAATTTTTCATTTAGCTTAAGAGCAGATGGTTACCGAAACATTCTATGTAAATAAATTAAGGAGAAGCCACCCTTGCTAATATTTAAGTAAACAGGTTTGGAAACAGCCGGCTCAGGACCAGGCTTTTCTGTTCTCTTCCTGCAAGAGCTTCATTCTGCTCTTCAGCTTACAGCCCCATATGGATAGGGTGTTAAGTAAACCAATTTGCTTTTGGCCCAAAGTCATCTAAAACAACTTGAGTCCTGCTAGAGCAAGACTCTCACTCACAGGCAGCTTTCGTGAGCACTAGAGAATGCTTACCTAGCCTAAGCATCTAGGCTGTAATCAGTGTTATTGATAAGCATTGCCAAATGTCTTTTGTCGTGGTTGCCAGGCAGTGAGCGATTTAAGACAGGTATTACTAACGTTGTTTTATTTTATAGCTGCATTCTGCGGTCTCTGGTGAGTGCTGTAGTCACAATGCCATGCTGCCCTCAAGAATTTTGACTCAACAAAACAAGTAAATTAGAAGTGGAGAAATGAGAGGTAATTAGGGGAGGAAAGTCAGATTCTGTAGCGCAAGGGCTGCAAATGCCTCAGCTGTGGTAGCCAGAGAAGAAAGTAGTGCTTCTCTTCCTACCATCCAAAAGTGAGGAAATGTCAGAAACAGGAGATTGTGAAAAGCCTAGTCCTCATGGGTTCACAAAATGAAAAGCTGCAAGAGCCTTGAGGACAGAGAAAGTTATGCTTGATCTTCTTTGAGTGGTTCTCTCCTGCCCACCTGAGTTAGAACAGGAAAGTAGGCTGGTACACGGAAAACACTGTTGCACAGGACAGTCCCCTCTTCTGTCCTCGCAACCATACCAATGCAAAAACACCACCGGGGCGATTGGCTTCTTCCCAAGGTCTCCGGTCACACAGCCAGGATTCAGCATGCTTGGAAGAGGGTTTGGAGTCTCGGGCAGCAGCAGAACATGATTTGTGCCCCATATCAGGAGGAGATCAGATGCAGGTGAAGTGGYGGTGAAGGCTGGAGCTGAAAGAGAACCACTCCTCTTCCTCGTCTGGAACAAATACTTGCCTAGGATGACTTGAGCAGTTTCTAGATTCCAGCATAGATTTTCTGTTGGGTGTGGATGTACGAAAAGGCATGATACAAAGCAGTTAGCATATTACTATTACTGATAGCAATGCTTGGATATCACACAGCAAAAACTGATGACCAATGACCAAAATGATAGAAATGTAACAGTTTTTAACAGTACCAAAAAAAAAGACTATACACTTAAGGACTGATAACAAGAATGTCTAGTGTATGCTGAGAGCTTATTAGGGGGTTGAGGGAAGAGAAGGTTAGAGTATGTTAGTTAATGAAAGAAATAACTGTACCCTATCAGTATACTGAAAACCAAATGCAATCCTAGGTTATATAAGGCAAGCTGTCCCTTTAGGGAGAAGGTGGTATACATGCCTTTGTCAATTCTCTGCACACTACCAAACACCCATGTGCAAAAAAACCTGCCATGAGACTGGCATATAGGTAGAGAGAAAGGCTTCTGGGATGGTGGGGGCAATGTATACATGAGGACTAGAAGTGTGTGGCTTGTTTAATCTAGCAAAACAGAGGCTGAGAGGAGATATGAATGCTCTCTATAAATACATCAGAGGAGTAAACACCAGGGAGGGAGAAGAGCAATTTAAACTGAAAGACAACATTGGCTCAAGAGGAAACGGGTATAAATGGCCCATGAATAAATCTAGGCTGCAAATTAAGCTTCTAAGCAAAAGAGCAGTAAGATTTTAGATATCCAAGTAAGAGTACTAGGGCAAATAACCTAACTGTTTCTAAGATGGGATTTGGTTACTTATATGAGAATTAAATAATGTGCTTAGCTGTGGTAAGCTGTGGCACCTCCACTACCTTACTTGACAGTGGAGGACTGAACATGATTATCCTGTGGTTTTATATTCATATATGGAGGAAGATCAGCCTGAAAAAAGCAATCTCCATATTTGATATCTCCAGAGTCAAAGACATCGTATGTATAGCCTGTGTGCTTCACATAATTTTTCATAATTAAAAAGAGTTCCTAAGTACATGGCCAGCCCCTCAAAATTAGGAACTTAAAGTAAAACTTGTATTTACTTAATCAACTATGACAGGGTCCTAATTTATGAGAGCAGGCTGTTTTCTCAAGGCCTAGGACTGCTTAAAAGTTTGGAAATGCTCAGGTGCAGGTGTTAACAGCTCTAACGTCAAGACTAAAATTGTCATGTGTGCACAGTGAAAATTTCTCAGCCAACCTTAACTGCTGCTGATGTTTCACCACCCAAAGCCAGTGACAAGCCTGTTCTCAAGCAACATATATCTTCACCGCATCAGTGACTCTGGAAATTGAGAAGTGATCTGTGTGTGGTCTACCTTTATCTTGTTTGATAGACTGATTTTTTTTTCTCCCTTACTGTAGCATTTAAACCAAAGTCTGTGTGTCTCAAAGCAGCAAGCTACTTTAAAAGAAGTAGTTTGCAGTGAGGAAAATTCTGTTGTTCACTAGAAGTAACCACACCATGAACTCCATTGACCAGATTAAAATACGTAACATTTTGATATATGCCATACACTTCAGTGGATGACAAAAGTATGGATTGAGGTGATGTTTATGCCAACAAAAGATTTTTGTCTGCACAAACARCATTCATATACTACAGATTTAAGATTTGAACAGCTGCAGACAAGTAATGCCTTACATTTCTTCTCTAAACTCCTTGTTAACAAGTCCTTATCCAAGTGTCGTAGACTAGGAATGAAGGTAGAAGGTTGTAAGGAGGTGGAGTGGAGTAAAATTTTGAAGCCTTTCAAAACTTCCTATTCCTTGGCTTTCTGGCGTGTGGGGCAGTTGGGGGTTAAGTGACTGAGCTATGAATTTGCAGCCTTTTGCTGGCTGGATTTGCAAAACCGAAGGATTTTTGCTTTGATTAACAGGATAATTAGAGCTGTATTGTAAGCATAAGCTTCACTGAGCTTTGCAAGTACTCATTTCTTGCCTTGACCTCAGAGACTCACCACGATCCTTAATGCTGTGCAGAGCAGACCCAGGGTGTCTATTTAAAGACCTCCTGTGCACTTAGCCAGTGCCTCTTTTCCTGCCCTGCGTTAAGCTCCCCTTTGGCAATGGTGCAATTTCATAGCTCCTGGGTGGGTTTTTTTCCAGGTTGCTGTCAGTCAGCTTAAAAAATTCTCACTGAGGTCATTAATGCAGTGAAGTCGTGTGAGCCGTGAGGGCCAGGGTCAGGAAGCCGTGAGCCTCGGTGGCACCAGGGGACAGAGGAGAGGAGACTGGCAGCATTACAATGGGGCTGCTTGGATGCCGCTCCCCCGTGCTGACCCGACGCTAGTCCCATATCTTTGTCCTCCTGTTCCCTCTGCTCCTCCTTTCACAGTGGAAATCAGTCCCACCAAGCAAGTCTAACTTGCAATAAAGTCTTCRTAGTTAAGCTGCTGACTCCAGGGAAAAACTGAAATCCTCATCAATCATTTTGCCTCCACGATATGTCTCAGTAGGCAGATATTCTGCTGGCAGCATCCGCTGTCACTCTTGAATCTTTTTGCAAAGTGCCCGTTTGGTAGCTCCAACCTATACACTAAACTTGAGAGAATTCAGAGTCTCGCATCAGGCATCTGTGCCGTTCTGAGTTTCCAAACTAAATTACTTCATAAGTAACAAACTGATCAGCTGTGATCCTTGAGCAGGAAAGGTGGGGGGCAGGAGGTACTGGACATTGCTAGCTAAGCAGGCTCAGACATGAACTGGGGGATCTCCCAGAAGATTAAATAGGTGGCACAACACAGCTTGTTTAGCCTAAATCAACATTAAATCAATCAACATTAAATCAACACTGATTCTGCTTTTGCAGGTCCTGCATTGTGATTAAACATGAACTTAAGATGCTGAACTTGAAAGTTTGCAACCCGTGTTGAGATGTTAAAGCAGTGGACACCTTCTGAAGTTTGTCAGGATATGTGACATTTCATCCAGGTGGTTACTGCCGTCCTGACCGCTCAGAGAGAACTGAGTATCTTGAAAACTTACGGTGTTTTCTGAGATCAGGTTCAGTCTTTGTAGCCAAATTTTAGTATTTCCAGACCTAACCACTGCTTTTCCATTTCCCACTGTTTATGGATGGAAAGTTTGGTGTTCCAGAATCTATCATCTCAATGGAAGTTAATTCACAGACTAGCTTCATTTTCCATGGACACCCTCAATAGGTTGTGGGGCAGAGGAGGCAGGTGAAGGTAGAAGCGAGTGGACTCCAGTGCTGCCTGTGTCTGTGCAGCAGTTCAGTTGCTTTCCTGGCAATCAAGACCAGCTGGACTGAATACCTAGAAGTGCTCTTCCATACACACCAGCTCTGTCTCGGTGCACTGGCTCCTGGGAAGCTCTGGTATGCAGAATCCAACCATCATCAGGGCTTGCCATAAGGATAAATTTGCAAGCAGACCATTTTTGGCTCTTGCTGTAGCAGTCTCTGAAAAGAGCCCTTCTTTCTCTCTTTCCTCCACCTCCCTTCCAGAGACATGACCAATGTTTTCCACAAGTGGAGAAGTTTACAGTTCCCCACACATCGCAGTCCCTGCCAGAAATTTTGTTTTAGTTGCCACAGCAACAACTTAACGAATTTTTAAAGCCCCTGCCGCTGGCCGTGCCTCTGCCCTGTTTGTTCTTCCTGTGCATTTCCCCAGCACCGCACGAGGCTGCAGAGGCAGTGACTGAGAGCTCTAATAACCCCAGTAATGGATCCAATTATGGCCGTTAGTGCTTCTGTTGAGAATACATGAATAAGTAAATCCGTGCATAAGGATGAAAGAGCGTGTTTTTAAAGCTGCCTGAGCAGTCTCCGGGAGTGGTGGCCACGTCACTCTTGCCAAGCCCTGGTGGAGGACGGCAGCTGAGGACTCAGCAGCCACTCAGCTCCCCTCTGGACCACGCAGGCCCACAGGCTCCCTGTGAGTTGTTACGTGGTCACTAGCTGGTGGCCGTTGACTTACAGGCGTGGCCTCACACCACAAGCATTTGTTTGTGCTTGTTGCAGTTGCGCTTCAGGTGCCTCTGTGGGGCAGCTGGGTGCTGGGGTGTGTGCTGACAGAGCCTCTCTGTTGATGGCAGCCACACACACAATAAATAGTGCTCCACTTTCATTAGAAAGTGTCACCGTGTTCGCATGGTTCTGGGGGTTGTGGCTGCGAATGGACTGGGGGTTGTGGCTGCGAATGGACTGGGCATGACAGAAAAAGCACTAGCAAACTTTTGCAGGAAACGTTCCACTCTTTGAGTGCTGTTTCATCAGTGCAGGATGATCCTTGCATCCTCTTCACACCACCGGAAAATCTGTTACTTCCTCKAACTATCACTGGGTCTTCCTTTGCCATCTACTGATAGCATAGAGGCATCCATCCTCACCCAGCTCTCACTCATGGTGACACACATTTTTGKTCTTCTATCATCCAGCAGTTGATCAGATGGAGAAAGGTGCCCTCTTTTGTTCCCGGTGGTTTCCTTCCTTGCCTGCCTTTTCCTAGCTGATGCATGGAGTGGTAGGAGAATAAATGTCTTTTGGACAGCATATGGCAAATTTCAAGGAGGGGGTCCTGAATGTCAGCTGTCCCAGTGCTGGCTCTTCAGATGTCAGAAGGGAGCTGGAGGGGCAGGCATCTGAGCAGGAGAGGTTGGCTGCAGAAGACCTTTCAGCAAGCAGTGCTCTGTTCCTTCCCCTGTTCCCTGCATATCTGTGGCGACAGGAGGAGAGAGTCATGCTCCAAGATTCAGGCCGTGAGCTCATTGCACCCAAAGTCATTTGTAGGCACCAACTCCTAATGTTGTGCATAACCAACCAGGAATCCTTACGCTTGTTCTAGCCACTCTTCCCCTTCCCATGTCATTGTCCGTTTGTCCCAGAGCCCCGCGGTTGCACAGCTGCACTGCCTGGGTTTATTCTTCTGGTGCTCTCAGAGTGTCTCTATATGGATTGGGACACACTGGCTGCCCAAGACTGTGGTGGTAATTCCCCAAAATCAGACTTCTGTGCTATATGGAGTAGGGGTTGGTGAATCTCTTGAGAAAATTATGTCCTATAAGATACCTAGTGGCCCTTGTGAGCCTGTGAGCGCAAGGCTGATGGTCTCCCATTAGCGTTCAGAAGACAAGAAAGAGCTGTGAAAGGGAAGCGGCATTAGCTTTTTCTGAATTGAAACTGCTATTTTCTGATGTGTTGTTGGAGGGCTGCTTTACAAATGAGCCTGTGAGGAGTAGGCTGGGAAAGGCTGACAATACGTCTGTTGTTGGACATAGATGTCCCCTTGAAACCTGAGATTCATTTCTACACACTGCATGCTGGGTCTATATAGTCTTTCTTTCTGAAGCGAGGTCTCGTTTTCCTGCCCCACAGGGGTCTGCAGTATTGGCCTGCTCTTGTTAACTGCTGGAAATGTGAAATACTAGGGTAGAAATTACTGTTTGGAAAAGGTCCCTGAAAGCAGTTTCTGAAGAGTGAGCCCATTTTACTTATAGATCTGCCCACATGATCCAGGTCCCAAGAAAAGTTTAAAGTAGTCTGCAAAATAAGATGTTCTTTGTCATCTCCCAGACATCAGGGGAGGCTGAGAAGTGAATTAAAGGAAGGCTCGTCTCCTCCCTGCTCAGCTGATACCTCCAGGAAAAAGGAGTGATTCTTTTCCCCCTCACCTGGCCTCACCTAGCTGTGTCACAGGAGAGTTCATTTCTGTTATGCMTCATTAATCTGAGTTTCTAATAGCCGTAAAAGACTCTGAACTTGGTCGACAGAGAAGTTAACAACCAGTTTGCTGGAGTCCTAACAGTTGATCACTTAGCCTTGGTTATTAACTGCAGGCAAGGACCAGTTTCTGGGAGATAATTGGGGTCATAAACAATAGCTGTGTAATGGAGACTGTGCCTTAGGAGAGGGACTAAACATATTCAGCTGCAAGAAACCTACTGCCTTTGGACAGCATCCAGGTGCTGCCATCAGCCAGATAAAGTTCAGATAACCAAGTTGTTGTAGGGGAAGAGAGGCCTTTAGTGCTCAGCAGACAGCATCTATCTGTGCTCAGGATGGCCCCTAGCTGGAAAGGTGCTTGAATGTGGCCACAGGAAGCTTGATAAAACTTCTTAAGCGGAAATCTGGAAGGTGTGGATCGGAGGCCATGTGTCTTTTAGTCCGTTTCAGAAACAGGGCTCAGCATTTAGGAATGGTAAGTTCTGCAGCCTGGGCTAGGGTTGGTGGTGTCAGCTGGATTTTCCAAGTTGAAGGCATCTGAGGGTTGAAGTGGCCCCCTTAGGTTGTTCTGGCTGAATGCTGAACAGGACTGCAAATGTCCTGCTGCCACAGCTTCACTTGAGCAGATGTGTGCTTGTGCACAGCAGGCATGAAATGTGTGTGTGGGGGGGTCTCCTAGGCCATTTGGGCTCTGCTGTAGCATTGTTGGAGACTTAAGATTTCTCTCCCTGGAATTCCTTAATACAGAGTTGGTTTGTTGCTAGGAAAAAAGTCCAGAAAAGCACCATTAAGAGCTAGGAGGGTATTTAAATAGAAAGGATTTTTGTTTGTACTTTCTAMAATAAAACCCAGTTTCTGACTACTGAGCCCATTAAGAATCCCTGCTGGGGACACAATGTACACAGGGGTTCTCCAGGCCATGGCAAGATGTTTTGTTTCAGTGGAGGGCCTGTTGGGACGGGAAGATAGCTTGATGGGATTTCTGATGTGGCATCAGCCTCTGATTAGATTCATGTCACTCCAGCCATTCCCTGTATGCATCTGATTGGAAACAAAGGGAGGAAAATAAAGGTGCAAATGAGTTTCTGTAATGATTGCACTAGCCAAGCTAGAGTTGTGACATGTTGGGATCWGGAGTTTCTGAAGGTTTTATCCTGTCGAGAATGAGGGTAGCATGTGCATGCATGCGGACCACGAGCTGAGCTGGGCACCCTGATGTGAAAGCTGGGCAGGTACCTGACACATAGATCCTGCAGCTCTGTACTGTGGTACTTGAAATCATCCTTGGATACTCCCTCATTTTTAAAGGAATCAATCGTTCTGCCCTGTTGCTTCCCATGTGTACAGAACTGCAGAAGAAAATTTAAGGGGAATCTGTGGAGGAGGGTAATATTGCCCTTCATTTCCCGATAGCAAAAGCGTGACAGCATTGCCAAGCTGGGCTACATGACAGAATCAAGACAGTAAATGTTTCTTAACGTGGAGACCTGAAAGGCTGCTGTAGGTGTGCAGCTGAATTTTTCCACTGAGCCCTTTGCTCTAACAGCAAAGTTTGGCTTTGTTTGGCTTTGCTTGGCTTTGATTCAAAATGGGTAGGTACCGGAGAAGGGCAGTGATCCCGGAGGGGTCTCAGGTTCTCCACGCTTTCAGCCTTCCCCAGCACATTGCTATCCCTGTCAGGCATATGGGAGGATTTTCAGCAGTTGGTAAAATGAATGAGAGCAGAAGTATTAGCAATATTTCTGATACTGGTCTTGCATGAAATCCCTGCTGGGAACTGGGTTCACCAGGCTGAAGGGACATCTTTGAGTTAAGGAAGGTCCTGCTGAAACTGGTGGGAGGTTGTTTGATGTCTCTCCTCACGGTGCCACAAAGATGCACTGCAGGCTAGAAACTCCTCAGGAGAACTGGAAACAGAGCAGGGAGGGAAT
Source organism: Phoebastria nigripes (assembly GCA_035582835.1). Taxonomy (NCBI): domain Eukaryota; kingdom Metazoa; phylum Chordata; class Aves; order Procellariiformes; family Diomedeidae; genus Phoebastria; species Phoebastria nigripes. The sequence goes on along the minus strand of JAYKAV010003476.1, from coordinate 922,455 downwards.
CAGGCTCTCTGCCTGCACACACTACGATTCTGGTACTTTATGGTCAACCGGTCTTCTCCAGGCAGTGACAGGGGATACCCCGAGCTAGAGTCAAGACCAACTCAGGAGAAAGCCAAGAGGTGACAGGGGCTCCTCCCTTCCAGATAAAGCGGAGCCTGTTTATCACTGCTTGGCAGTGGGGGAAAGCAAGCTTAGATAGACCTCCCAAGAGAGGCTGAGAGCATAGGGCTGAGCTGGTGGCTGTGCTGAGGAGGTGGGCAGGTGTCTCTCTTATTCCAGATATTCCTCCAACTATATGAAGCACTAATCTTAAAGGGAGGCCTAGATATCCCAGTGTCTCTGAGGGCCAAACTAGATCCTGGCTCCATGGCAGTCCTGCCGCAGCGTCAAAGAAGAAATCCAATTTACCTGCAGCACCAGGCAGAGCCCTTCAGTAGCCACCGGGAAGCTGAGTGCGCATGGGATCCCTGCTGTGCCGTATTGAAATCTGCCCTGGAAAGAGCAAGAACGTGAATATGGAAGGAAGCGAAGGGAACTGTCACACTCGCAGCTTCATGTTCCTAAGCAGCAGYTTTTTGTCTCTGCAACACAGACAAGGAGGTTTGATGTCTCCTTGGGCAGTGTTAGTGCTACCTCTAATTTATGCATTCAGGGCTGAGATTTCCAGGTGGCAGGCCCACTGGGAACACAACAGGTAGGACTGGCTGGCTCACTTCAAAGCAACAGAAGCGAGGGGGCACGCTAGAGGTTTGGGCGTAGAGCTGGAGTGTGATTTTTGCACTGGAATAGATCTAATCGTCTGAGGCATTGATGGGTCCTGTCCTTCCCCGGTCAGCCTGGCTGTGGGGGAGGGATGCTCTGCCTGTTCATCTGCTCCCAGAGGCAGCATACCTGCCCACTCATGACTGCAGCGCTCTCCTCTTGACAGCTGAGATGGGAAACGAGTTTTTGAGACTATGCCATCRAACACCTAGCACCAGCAGAATAACAAAGGCCCTATCCTGCCTGTTGCTGGCATGCTGAAGCGTGAGCAGGCAAGCATATTCGTGCCTCCCCAGTAAATCCCCAGCTCAGCTGCTTCTGTAGCACACAGCTTTTAGCTTAACTGCCTTGTTATCCTTTGGATGGACAGAAAGACTCCTGGATAGCCTCTGGGATGAATGGGTCATTTCTGCGAGTCAAAAAATCTTCACTCAGACCTTAGGTCAGTTAAAATTTGTGGCTTTGCTTTTTGAGCTGCCATCCATTTTTTCTTCAGTTCCTCCATATGCCTTGGAGACGGGTGGGGAGCACATAATCAGAATAAATGGGGAATTTCTGGATTTCTCACTGGTGCCAGCCATCCTGCTGGAAAGCATCAGCATCCATTGCTCAGCTGCTCCAGGAGTGGGAAGAGGAAATGCCTGAACCTGGGTCCTCCCCTATTAGAAAGGCAGGATATGTTCCCAACTTTACTGGGAGTATTTTTGGACAAATTCTTGGATATCTCAGCTGTAAAATGCTTGAGTGACAATCGTGTTTCCATAAGGTAGAGAGATTAAGCCTTTAATAATAAGGTGGCAGAGTACACAAAATATTCACAACAGTTGATGAACGAGCAGAGCAGACTTTTGATGTCTGATCTTGGCAGCTTGGAGCACCTTCCTGCTGGTTAGATGTGACTGTCTTTCACTCCCATGCCCCCTCCCAAACTGCTGCTGGGACCAAACTTCAGGCACTTCTTGATAAATTGTGAGTTAGCAATATTGTTGTGAGAAGGACTTCTAGCCTCACTGGACAGAGGAGGCTTAGCTGAGTCTGCCTTTGTTTAAAATCCACTGGGTAGCACTAGAGCATGGAAGAAAAGTCATTTCTTACATAAGCTTGGATTATGTTATTTACTCTCCATTGTTTGTAAGGGCCTCATAGAACTGTGAAAATGACCTTTATTTCTCTATGGATTTTGTCCTTTTTCATTTTACAAGTATTGATTATTTTTTTTCTCCTGTGTCTTTATCAGAGCTGAATTAACAAGGCTGTTTAACAAGAGCCTCTGATTCATTTGGGGTCTCTTTGTGCCAGGTACTACCACAAGCAGCTGAAAGCAGCTCAGTGAAGAATGTGCAACCACTGTTACAGAATTGACAGAGTAGGTGATGTGCCCTGACAAGCTGAGCTAGCATGGGTCAAAGAGCAGGCTTAAAAAGGTGGTCTCTTCAGCCTGTGCACAAATGCTAGGAAGGGTTGTTCATGAGGAATAAAATTTTATGTCTGAAAGCTCTCCTCCTCAGACCATTAAAGCTTGAGGCCACTGAAAATCGTTGAGTCTACTGGATTATTCCAGTTCTACCCACAGATCCCCAAGTGAGATCAAGAGCCCATATTCGCAGCAAGAGGTGATTCCAGTCCTTGTGATCAAAAATCTCGCTTGCGTTTTTCTAGAGCAGAAGGAGCATTATCTCTGGGCTGTGGGCCATCCTGGTCTTCAGCATCATTAGAGACTATGTCTATGCCACCAGAGCAGCTGAAGTCTTGTAAACCTAGAGGGGAAATAAGGCATTAAGAATCAAAAGGGTCCCAGGGAATCCTGGTTGAAGGGGTCTCTGACCGTTCCCTGCAGGCCATTACAACTATATAAAAGAGATATTTCTGGAGCAAGAAAACAGTCATCTTCTGCAGGAGAGCAAAGCAAAGGAACTGCTAATTTTTTACAAGAATAAGAGATCCGTCTCAGCGTAGATCTTGGCTCTCATATTGAAAGCCTTTGGGAAAGCGAGAGGACAAGTTTATATTCCTCCTCCAATTAATATCTCATACAAAGTGAAACAATTCAACAAAAAGTGAAAATGGGATTCAGCTGCTGCTTGGGCCACTTAGCGGGTGTGTGTGAAGCTGGGGAGTGTCCTTGGGCTGACTCAAGGCTGGTCAAATGTTTTAGCTGCTGGGTTGTTAGCTGCTCTGAGGCTGATCTCCCTGAATTCTCTTTTCAGTGGAAGTTTCAACAATACCACCATGTCTTTACAGACAATTTCTGTTTCAGTGACATGATGCTTCCCAACAAAAAGAGTCAGAAAACTCCCAACCAACTCTAAGCCTCGCACTTCCACAGTCAGAGCTTCAGCTGCTTCTCCCCAAAGGCTCAGCCGAGGAAAACAAGCCACTGCATATCACTGTTCATTTACCCTCCTGAACCCTGTCTCTCAGTGCTTCAAGGTAGATGCTTCAGCAGTTAATACTGCTCCTGGGACATGTGCAAGAAACAATTAAAACTCATTGTGCCAGTGAAGAGCCCTGGGGTGAGCCAGGCTGTGGAGACAGCTGCCCTTGTGCAGCAGCTTCCCAAACGATCCTGTTGCAGAGAGGCGAGTATGTCTTGCTGATTGCAGAGCTAAAGTTTAAAACTCAAGGGCTAAACTCCATGTGGCATTTCTAGGCTTTTTGCTGGTGGCAATCGTGTTGGTTTGTAGCATTCAGCGCCTGGGCAGAGCAGGGCTGGGGAGGGCACAGCTGCTGAGCCTGGGAAGCCATTTCCAACCAGCTGCAGCATGGGACTGCTGGCAGGAGTGAAGCACGAGTGTCTAAAGAACAAATGCTTTGTAGTGCTCCCTTTGACGCTTTGCCTGTGACACTGCAGGATCTGGATCTTTGATCCTAAAGTGACAGAAAGGACATGAACTGCAGTTCCTTCATCTCAGGCATAAATGCTCACTACAGCTGTCCCCCACAAGGGTCAGCTAAGCCTTGTCCAGCTGCATGCAGGAGGCTTGGAAGAAGGTGGTGTTGGCTATTCCCTGGAGAAGGGCCCTGCTAGAAGGTGTACAGCGAGATGTCATTTGTGCCCAACAGTCAGAGTGGTCTCTACCTGTTTCAGCTGCTTGTGCTAGAAGAGGAGTGTATTGCCCAAACGGGAAGTCTCAGCTACAGGATAAACTTGTGTGGCTCCACAACGGCAGGCTGGTGCACATGGGGAGGGGGCAAGCTTTTCTCTCACCTTTGTGACTTGTCTGGAAACTGGAAACCTCTCCGGAGATAAATTGGAAGTTGGCATTGGCACCTCTACTGTGAATGTCAACAGGAATCTGTCAGTGCCAGTCATGACGATACAAACACAATATCCCCATTTAAAGCACCGCACCAACTGTACCTAATTAACCTTCACGACAGCACAGCAATACAAGGAAATAGGGATCATTAACTTCAGCTTCGCTTCACAGAAGGGGAAGAGAAGCGGCAGTGCCAGCCGCATGCGTTTCAAATTGAGGTAGGCTCGGAAAAATCACAAGGTTAAAAATAACAATAATCCAATCCATTTGGGGTTCTCAGAGCCTTAAGAGTGCACTTGAATCAAACTTTCAGGTTTTTCTCCAAGAAACATCACAACTGGAAACTTCTCTCCCATACATGCTTTTTTGTGACTCAACAACCAAGGCTTTTAGAAAATCACACATTCTCAATCACAGTGGTGCAGAGGCAATAAAGGTCAGAGCGATTTGCTCAGTGTTGCTTAAAAATCAGCTGGGCAAAGCTGGGACTAGACTGTGTGAGTAGCTGACCCTCCACCCCTTGCTTGTTCCTCCAATCCAAACATTTTTCTAGGTAGGGGAACCTGCCTAAATCGACCAGTGGTCACTTAATAGCTGCCAGAGGCGTAATTCAGACTTGAACTAGTGACCTCATCCCTTCCTCTCACGTCTGCTGAGGGACAAACTGATGACATTGGCTGTTTACATTTTGGTCTCTGAGCCAGCCCAGCACTTTTGCCTGGGGCCCAGCAGGGATGGAAGTGTCTTGAAGATGCAAAACCATACATGCCGCTCCCTGACACGGCTTTCCTGGCTTTGGGGCTGTTTCTATAAGTTAGTAGGAAAGAGCAACTTGTACAAGTCCTTCTTAAAGTAAAGAGTTCTCCCTGCCTGTCGTATCACCTGCCGGCAGGGGCCGAGGGGAAGAATAACGCCTGTGCCATTTGCAATGGGCAGCAGCGCAGGCTATTGTTTTCTCTCACCAAATAAATGCAATGCAAAGCCCTGAGGAGTCGCCGTGGCAGCTTTGAAAGTTGTATCTGTTATTCCTGACAAACTGATTGCACTTCTGCCCTGAGTCATAGATGATGTCAGGATCAGAGGAGAAAACCTGGTTTTGTCTGGAGCCTCAGCAGGCAGGACCCCTGCTCTGGAGAGAAGCCCGTGGGGACTGTGGAGGGCTGTGGCCGAGGAGGAGAGCCTGTTGTGTGGGGTGCCGACCCCAGCCCAGAGAGCCGGCGTTCATACAGGAGTGCATTTTATTCATCTCTTTTTCTCCTTCTTCTTCTGTTCTAARCTGACATGGGGTGAAGTGAAGCTGAAGAGACCCTTGAAAAGGCCAGGTCATTGATGGAAAGGAAACAGGGCTTGGCAGATGGTGAAGAGCTTTCATGAGCAGCGTGGGCTGCAGCGGGCTCCAGGGAACAGAATTGTTCCCCTGCTCAGGCTGTGTGTCTGTCTCTCTGATTATTTTGTGTATTTCATCTCTGCTGTCTGTCTCACCCTTAATCTGGGCTCCTCTGTGCCAACAAAATGCTTAGCTCACTCCATTGTCTGAGAGACTAATTTGCACTGTAAATCTGATGCTTATCTTACATGACAGCTTACTGTGGGGTTTATTGCAGTCCTGAAGACAAAYGAACAGGGGATGGCTAGAAAGCTTTCGACACATCATCTGGAGTAAGGAACGAATACGACTTATTTCAGCTTGCTGCCAGGTTAGGATGTGGCCCCTTGAGGTTGGGGTCACAAGGGATTTCTTTCTCTTTTCAGATCTATTCAAACCTGAGTTTGTTCCGGTTTTTTTTATGGTACAGCTTCTGTTCTGTGTTGGAGCTGTTGGAATGCTTCTGGAACAGCCTCCCACCCTCCTAGGGCCAGGTCCTCCATCCCTCCTCCCTGCTACCTGTGGAGTTTTAAGGACCATTAGAGTGGCTGCAGACCAGGTGCAGGCAGTGTGCGAGCACTGGTGCTCCAGTGTGCTACTGCTTCGTTGTCTCTGCCTAGCTTAATCAGAAAGAACCTTTGTCCTTGTCTTTCTTCATTAGTATTTCCTGACACTTTCTCCAATATGTTTTAGCTCTTTGCTGGCAGAGTAACATCCCCGCTCAGTCTCATCTGCAGTTGCCTCCTTCCCTCTGGTCCCTGGGCTATCCACCTGCAGGTATCCAGCTGTCATCTAAGAGATTTTCACACTAGCGTTGTTCAGATAGCTGGGCAGCTCCAGCGGCCTCAGGTCAATTGAAACATGGGCAGAGGCCTAAATCTTCCTACAGAGGGGTTCCAGGTAGCCTCAGACGCAGGTTTGCCTGGGGAGAGCCAGGAAGATTATTGCTGCATTGATACAGCTCTTGGTTCTGCAGCTGAGCACGCCGGGAGGTGTTTAATGCCCAGAGCTTCTGCCTTGCAGTCCTCTGATGGGACGCAAAGGATCCTGCTTCGCCGGGCAGGGGAGTGGGAACACAAGACCTGCCGTCCTCTGAGGACAGTGTTCGTTTGGAGGACCAGTCTGATTTTTGCTGAGTAGAGTCCTGCTTTAAAGTTTCATGAATTTCTAGATCCCTCTGTTCTTCCCACCCTCAGTCTGAAGACAAAACACACAAATGGCTGTACGGGATAAGCTGTGTGCAGCAGCTGGGAGGCTGGCAGCTGAACTGGAAATGGAGCCAAGAGGTCTCAGTAGCATTGAGGGAGAGGAAAAAAAAAACCCACACGTAGAGAAACTGTTGAGGAATAGGCAAGCAATATGTCGTATACCAGGTAGAACTGTAGCTGCTTAGGCTACACCAGAAACTCTGTACTGGCCCCTCTCAAATTCCGTTTTGCTGCCCACATTATCAGACAGGTGTGTAACCTAAGGCTTATTCCAAGTCATCAGAGCTGGTGAACACCAGACTCCTCATGGGCACTGTCCCGAGACCTGCCCAAGGGAGAGCTCTGTACAGCCTGGGTCGGGCTTGGGGAAAAACCTACAACTCTGATAAGACTCCAAAATCGGCAGAATTTTAGAAGAATCCAGCACAAAAATAACTAGGAAAGAATCATCACACCACCTAACTCAGACTTGTGCCTAGTCTACTAGGTTAGGCTACTGTATGCAGCCTCCTCTGAAGAAGCCCCCTTCTCTTCTCTGGCTAGAAATGGAGCCAGAGGACTCAAATCTCCTAACTTAAACTCCTATGTTAAGTGCCTAAAAGTTAGCAATTTGTATCTGAAGACATCCTAATTTGTTTCCTAAGAGGCTTGGAAAATCCCCCTTTCCCACAGATGACATGATGCAATCCAAGAGGCCCCGGTGTGACTGACTGGCCTCCCGTCCGCCCAAGTGCTTGTAGCACAGGCAGCAGCTCTGATCTGTTTGGCAAGGTCAGGTTGTCCCTTCAGCCATGTGCATCCAGCACCCTGGGGCAGCTGGTGCTTCCAAGGATAAAATCCGTGCCCTGCTGCTGCTGCTGAGTGTTTTCTGTCAGACTTCTGGTTGGTTTGCTTAAAAAAAGAAAAAAAGAAAAGAAAAAAGCTTGTTTTCAAGCGGCACTTAGAGACCCTACTGTGTTGTGTGACACACGGACAACGGGAAGATGGTCTCTGCTCCGAAGGATTCACAGGGTAGCTTGGCAGAAGTACACTGAATAGCAGATGTGGCGAAGACACAGCATGAGACAAGTTAGTAGCAGTAAGAGGAAGATGTTTGCTTAGACTGACTAGGTCTGACATCTCCATCAACCAGGGCGTGCAGCATGCGAGGGCCCCACAGCTTGATGAGCGGTTGGGCCAGCCTCCCAGCACTCCCAAGGTCTTTGCTTGCTGGCAAAGGAAGTCCAATGCCTACATCAGTGTTGGCTCTAATCTGCCTGGAAATGACAGTCGGTGGAGACATCAAAGGGGGGTTTCCAGGTGGAGTTTTCTGCTGCCTGGCATGTTATTAACAATCGAGGAAAGAAGCTGCTGCCTGGCTGGATAAACAAGGAGGCTTTCTTCTCAGGGAGCGGGGAGCTTTAGAGAAAGGGGGTGGGGGGAGCTGAGTGTTGGAGAGTGCGGTGGAAGGGCTGGGATCTCAAAAGAGAAAGTGCATTCAGCCAGCAGCACTTGCCTACCTGCCATTAGCTGTATTAAGCTTGTCCACCTGCTTTGGTTAGCGGTGAGTCCATTTGTGCAGCCCAGTCTGGGCGGGCGGCTGAACTGGGATGCCGCAGCTGGGGTGTCTCCCTCTTTGGTCCCAGGGACAGATGCCAGGCCTGTCCCCACGCCCCTGCCAGGGGGACGGGTGCGCACAGGGCTGTGCAGTGCAGACTGGCTCCTTTCTCGGGGTGCTGGTGGAGCCTCTGCAGTGCTCTGCTCTGAGGCTGACACGGCCCCTCTCCTGGGCTCTCTGCAGACGCGTGACTGCTCCATGTTTTTATGCAGGCTTTCAGAAAGCCACTTCCATCCCTGTCATTTCCCCATTTCTCAGGAAATGGGGTGCGCATTTAGCAGGGGCCTAAAGCCCTCCTGCTGCATCAGCACTGTGCAACCTCTCTTCTGAGTAGGTAATGGGTTAGAAGGGCTGCTGCTGCTCCAGAGATCCTGTATTCCCAGCTGGCGCTTGCTTTTTTTCCTGCCAGGATTGCTTTGTTGTATTTTTGCAATTATTAKTAACTCATCTCATGTACGGAACTGGCAGTGAATCACAAGTCAGAGTATCCAAAATATCTCGCCCCACAAAAAGAGCAGCTCCTCCTTTGCTGCCTGCACGCAGCATTGTTAGCTGACGCAAAGGGAGAGGATTGTGTGGAGGCCGGCAGGAGATCTGTCAGGTTTGAATCCCGTGAGTAGCAGTTCAGAGTCAACCCTTTCCCAAGAAGTGGCGAGCTGTGAACGTTACGTCTGCAGTGTTGTGGGCAGGTGCGATGGCAGCTTGGGTGGGTATATCATGCTGGCCTTGATCCAGTTGGCACAGGTAAACCATCAGTGACATAGTGTAGCAACTTAAGCACTGTCTTAACACTATTAAATACGTAGCTGAGATCTCCGGAGGGCTTGTACAACCTGAGGTGATGTCCGTGTCACTGTGTCTTCACTTCAGTTTGCTATCTGTGCTAGCTCAATTACAGTTCTCGCAGATAGGTCTGTGCTGTGCCTCAGTCCCGCATCTGACATTAGCGCAGACCTGCCTCCAAACAGATGCTTCTGAGGACCTGCAGGCCACGCAAACGTCAGCTGTTGCTGTCTGCAGTTCGTGCCTCCTATGCTGGCATTAGTCTTTTGTGATTTACTGGCGTTAGCCAACACGCAGGGGAGAGGAATTAGATCTCTTGCTAGTGGGATTTGCTTTGCACTGCAGCACCGAGGCTTGCGAGTTTGGGGCTGTAACTGAGCCACCTTCTTCCCTTCTTTGTCACATGGGCAATTCTGCTCCCGCTCCCTACCCTCCCAAAGTCCTCTCCTGCCATGCYGTAGGCCTGGGATCACCCCAGTTCCTCCTTCAGGCACCAAGAGGTCTGGGGCTGCAAGGCACTGTGCATACGGGAGCATGCGCCGTGGTGGACAACCCTCCTGGGCTGGAACAGGTGCCCAGGGAGAAGATCTTCAGCGTGGACACTTCTGACTTTCCCTTTCTCTCTCTCCCTGCAGATGCCAGCAAGGACCATCCGCAGCAGCAGGCAGGGGTGATCTGGAGAGTGACAGGCGGCCTGTTCAGTATCACCCGGGGAGCCGTGGGGGCCACATTGGGAGGAGTTGCCTGGGTGGGCAGCAAGAGCCTGGAGCTCACCAAAACAGCTGTGACCAGCGTCCCCGCTGCTGGCGTCGGACTGGTGAAGGGCAGCGTCTCGGCAGTGACCGGCRGCGTCGGAGCTGTGGGTAGTGCAGTCGCCAGCAAAGTCCCTTTCACCGCAAAGAAGAAGGACAAGGCTGACTAATCCCCATTGCAGCTCCCTTCCAAAAGATCAACCTGCCCATACTCTCCCCCTACACAGCACCTCTTTGAGTTGGAACCAGCCACTTCAGGGAGGGTCAAGCACCCGAGCAGACTCCAGCTGCAGCCTGCTCAGCACCGCCTGCCTGGCTCAGAGTTCACAGAGCCGCTGTCAATGCCTTTCACTCCCATCACCTACTGGGAACCAATCTCTACTCTGAGGGCTCTAAAGGCACCGATGTCTCTGTCTTGCAGTTTCCTTCCTCTCTTCTTGCTCTTGTAAGCACAGAGGGGTGGGAGAGGGTGTTAGGCTCCATCTGCCTGGAGGTGGGGGGGTAAGAGGGGAGGGGGACGAACTATGCCTTGCTTGAAGTGTGGGTTATGTAGTCAAATTCAACTTCAGCTGGGAAGACAGCCTCTGAAATACCCCTTCTCTTGGCTCTGGGAGGTGTGTTTGGGAGGTCTGCCTGGGGGAGAACTGTAGAAGGAAGTCCCATTGACACAAAGGAGAGATACTGTGAAGAGGGGGAAGCCTCCCTCCTGCCCTGCACCTCTTACCTTTTCTTTGCAGGGCCCATCCCACAAGCTGCTCCCAATCACTTACTCCTTGGCTGAATTGCACCCTTCAGAGAAGGAACCCTCAAGCTCGGCAGAGCAGCTCCAGGGATGATGCCACACAAGAGTATCATATGTCCCAGGCCATCAACTTCTGCACAAATTTTCTTGGTGAGAGGCAGGAGGAAGAAAGCTGCTGTATGTTCCCATTCCCAGCTGACAGTGGCATCTGCCAGGCCTCTGTGATATTGCAAGCACAGGTGGTGATGCTCCACAGAGACACAAACTGGGCCCTTGGGTTTGACCCTTGAAGTTCTGGCAGTATCCCCATCTGCAACAGGGGCATTTTGACTTTAGGCCACACTCTCACTCCACAGACATCATTAGTAACCACGAGCAAGCGTGTTCCCAAACGCCACCCAAGTTCTGCTGCAGGGTGGGAGGGGAGGCTCTCCCTGTGACCCTGGGAGCAGTGGCCTGGCTGTGAGTGGGCTGTGCCGTGTTGGAGAACGCTTCCCCGAGGGTCTGAGTGTGCTCCAGCAGCAGCCAGCCTGCATGGGGCACCAGCAACTCCTCCTCCTACACACCGCTCCTGGGGCTCCAGCCTGGCTCCTCTAAATGACCGTGTTGCACTAAATACCCCACCCACACTCACAGTGCTGCAGAAACCCAGACACCTGCATTCATCTGGGAGTCACAGCCGTCTTCAGCCTGGCCCATGATGCTCAAGGGGCCATGTGGCATCCTGCGTGCGCGCGCACACACACACACACGTGCACACACACTCACTCACTCCAAGGTCCCCTGTAATTCTTGGGGTGAGGAAAGCCACAGGCTCCACCATTAACTCTGCTGCTCCTGGCTTTGGCAGGTGATTAGCCTAGGTTGTTAGGTGTTGGATGCATAAGCAAGTGAAGCAGTGCTTGTGCTGTATTTTATAAATATGCATCTGTGTTAGCGTGTGTGTATGTATCAGTCCACAGGCATGTCTTCAGCCAGGTAAACAAAACTGTGCCACTGCTGCAGAGGAGTTTACATAGTCATCTTCGGCACTTCCAGCATATAGTTTTTATATAGGGTCCTGGTCAAAATAAAAATCATGTTTTAGAGGATGTTTTCCCCTCTGTTGCCCAAGAGTGTAGTTTATTGAAACCAAAGGAATGTGAAAAACCCCCTTTCTCCCATCTCTACGGTTTGTTTACTTTCTGCCCTATCTTTTGGACACCGAAGCCAACTTCCTTGATCTTCATTTCCCATTGGAGGTCGTTGCGCTTCCTGGCTGCTCTCTTGTGCTTAGGACTCAGACATCAGGGAATATTTAAGTACAACCCCTCCGCCACCRTTTTTGCTGAATGTTCTTGGGCTTGTGAAACAGTTTTCATTCAGACCTTTATTAAATCCACGTTTTGGGCCTGACTTAAGTGGCTGTGTCCCTGTGCTAGTCATGCTGGTGTTAGTCTCTCTCCATACCCTTCGCTGGGTAATCCCTGCTGTTTGCAGTGGCAAGAAGTTGCTGATCTCCACAGTGTGTTACTCTTGATAGCAYGAGAGTGGTTTAACCTACATCTTTGTTTCTGAAGAGGAAACAGCATTTGGTATGTGCGTGCATTTCCTTGCTTTGTCTCTTTTGTTCTGGTGAAGGCCAAGTTGACGCAGACGTGTTGGTTTTGTCTCTGAGGGCAGCAGCTTCACAGAAAGATCGGGCCTTGATGTGTGCCTGCACTTTGCTAGGATGCTCGTGGCAGTTGGCAAGGCCAGAAGAAGTCTTGTCTGTCCTTCCTTTGTCTCAAATGCCCTGCAAAGCAGGAGGGCGGTTTGCACTGTGTGGATCTCTGCTCACTGCTTTCCCTGAGCACATCTCATTTCTTATTCCAGATCACAGACTGCTCCTGAAGCCAGATCTAACCCCAAAGTTAAAAGCTGCTTGTGCATAACTAGCTGTGCTGTCACCAACCCTCTTAGAAAGATACAGTTTCTTACCAATTGGGCCAAAAGACAGTCTTCTTCCTAACTGCCTCGCCCAGGCCTTGGACAGGGGAAGACAGTATCTAAAGGGCTTTACTTCACCAGCCATCCCTGGGCAGGTGATGGGAAGCTCATCATGCTTTTGGCTAACCAGTATCCCACACAGGCTCTTGCTGGAGGAGGCAGTACATCCTCCCAAGCCATTGTCTGCAGGCACCGAGTGTGCAGAGCAGGCGTGGAAAATGGGATAAAGGTGCATTAAGGAAGGCCATAGGGGTCCTGAGGGTTCCCCATCTTTTTATTTCTGCTCTTCTGTGCGTCCTTGCAGTAAATGGAGTAAAGCTCTCCATTGACCTGGAACTGCCATTTCCTTGCAGGATGGCCTGGAGAAGGGGAAAAGAGGTGTGAGGGGAACTCGCAGCCTAAATAGCTGTTCTTAGAGCCCAGCTAACGGAGAACTCGTGGACCATAAATAGCAAAAGAGGGCAAACTAGCAGGTACGGGTAGAAGATAAAATCTACTCCAAAACCAGGGCCTCACACCGCTTAATGGGCATTCAGGAATACATAACTATGCAGGACTCAAAAGGCCTCTGGAAAGTATGTCTGTGTTAGTGTGCTAGGCCTGCTCGGTTCATCCAGATGACCCAGCCCCAGGCTGCTTTTCTGGGCACTCTCGGTGCCAGAGCAGAAGGAAAACAGGGTCAGTGTTCCCAGTCTAAGAGCAAACATGCCTCCTGACAGCTTTGGTTGCTGAACGGTAGGATCTGGATTGGATGGGGAAGCTGTTGGCTTCTGACATATGCTCCATCTTTCTTCTTCCCCCACTACAGAGACTTCAGCCAGCTCAGAGTCCACCTTGGCCACTGGTGCAGCCCTTCTCCCACCGCCCCTTCGTCGTAAGGGCAAAAACTACATTGTGCATAAATCCCATTGATACTAGGCGGGGGGCTTGGTACAAAAGGCGGAGCACCACCGAGGGAAGGATGAAGGGAGCTAGTACAAGGAAGATCACCAGTTTTTGGGTGACAGTGAGAAGATGAGGGGGCACTGGTGACAGGAAGAGGTGAGGGGAGAGTAAGAGTCGGGGAGCAAGATAAGGAGGAGCATGGAGGGAATTTGTTTCTTAGGACAGGCTCTGAATCAGAGGATGAACATGATGGAGTTCATCCTAGGGAAGAGCGTGGAAAGGGGAGTGGACAAATGTGGGTTTTGGTGGGTGGTGGTCATCCACACCTGGCTGGTGCCCTGCTTCCATAGTGGTGATGATTGCTAGGTGTTTCCATTTAGTTAGATCAATGTGCCCAATGGATGGTCCAAGCGCCAGATGAGCTCCCTCCTTACCCCCTGCCTTCCCAGATTTCCCCCAGGCTTTCACCATGATCTCCCCATGGTGGAAGTGGGATGTGGCCCTACATGCAGCCCTGTGCCCCACCGTGGCTGGGCGTTCCCCATGCCCAAGGAATATGCCCCGGCTGAGAGGAGAGCCCACAGGCGTATCTTCTCCTCCCTTTTCCCTGTGCTCATCTCATTRTCCTTCGCTTTCTTTTTTATCCCTCCCTTAGCTTTCTGTCTTGCCCCTGGATAGAGCTCTCCAAAGCTCTCACCGAGACCTTCATTAAACATCCCCACTCATATTGGCTGGGAGGGCAGAGAGGGTGACTCTGCCCCCACAGCTCCCCTGGCCGGGAGAGAAGTGCATGTCTTCCACCCCTCTCTGTCCCCTTGTGTTTTGTGTGTGGAAAATCTTAACCCAATTCCTTTGCTCTGGGTTCTCTYGTTGGCTCTTGTCCCTGTGGGTGGGTCATTTCTGTGTCTCCATTGCAAAGTCATCCTTGTAAAAACAACAGCGTGAGTGGGAATGTGGAGATGGCTAGAGAGAGCCACAGAGCTGCTGGGACAGATGCCAGGGCCTGACTCGGCAAAGGAGCCAAGGAGCCCTTTGKCAACCAGAACCATCACTGCGGCCACGCAGTCCTGTGCACGGTGCTGGGCTCCAGAGAACACTTTTGTTCTTTATCATTTCATTGTCTGTAATTGGTTTCCTACTGAATTTGTTTGCTTGGTTTGTTTTGCAGTGTGTTTCTGGGAATATTCTGCATCTCTGTATTTTAATTACAGTAAAATTTGAGGATAAAAACCTTGGTTACGCTGGCTCTTGTTTCCAGTGGGGGGAAACGAGGAGAGGAAGCACAGTCGAAGGAAGATGTTAGAGATTCCTTGGGAAATCAGATATCTCCCCTAAGGGCTCTACATGAGGCACCAAGCAGGGCTGAACCTCTGTCCCTGCTTAAACTAGGACATGGCTTTCAACCRCGATTCAGAAGCCATTTTGCTGCAGGCGCGTTTCCTGATTGGAATCGTAAGAACAGTTTGGATAAGACTTCTAAACTCAATTTCTTGTGTTGGTTTAAAGACCAGTGCACGAGAGGACTTTCGGGCTGGGGACAGCTGGCCTAGCCCCAAAAGTGGCATCTCAGCAGCTGAAGACGGGAAATTTTGCCTCTACAGCCGCTGTTCCTTCATGCAGGTTTGCATAGCCACTTTTCCCAGCTGAGGAAGCGAGGAAAAGCCTCATTCACCCCCCGCAGCAGCCTGCCCTTTCTGCAGGAGAAGGTGGTTAGGTGTCCCTCCCCAGAGCTGCGGGGGAGCCCCACGGGGCAGCCAGACTCTCTGCCTTTGCTCGCCGGCTGGCAGGCAGCGCAGGTGCTGGGGAGGGGCACAGCCGGCCACCCTGGCYACCTCACCTGCTCCACGGGCACTTACCCAGGGTGGAGCCACCTGATGCTCCCAGGGACGCACAGCCCTCGTGCAGGGAGGATTGCAGCCCAATGGCCGGGCTGTGCTGGATCGGGCCCCAGACAGGGTGTCCCTTTTACTGGGTCAAGGCCAGGAGCGAACAGCTCAGCATTTGTTAAGTGCTGACAAAAGGATTAATTTAGTAACTAATAACGGGGCAATCAAGCCATTTATTTGGTTGACATTTTGCTGCCAGCTGCTCAGTAAGAGCAGTGAGCAGCGCGCTGATGAGGCTGGCTGCGGCCACCTCTGCCACCTGCCCCACTCCTCCGTCCTTGCCCACAGACAGCCGGGGCAGCGTGGCTTGGGAGGCGCTGAGCCAGTGGCAGGAGCAGGTTTGGCGGTGGAGGGGACAGGGTGAAGACGCTCATTGCTCCTGCCTCTGAATGAAGGCGCCTGGGGTGGGGGTTCTCCTAGGAGCTGCCCCCATGCCCGCAGTGGGGAGGCAGATGGATGGATGCCCATCCTGCAGCACGTGCATGCTGTTGCCCCATTCCTCCTCACGGAGCCGGACATGTCGCCTTGCAGACAGCAGAGCTGAATTACAGGTGCTCCAGCTGCGAGCCCTGAGGAGAGGCCATCAGATACATCACCCCTGCTCACCTTTTCTGCAGCCCAGCTGGAGCAGGTTTGCCATGTTAAGCCAGGTTGCAAAGCACCCCTAACAAGCTGCCCCTCCAGAGGTCTTTAAAGGGGGAAAAGGATGCTGGAAGATCACATATAGTTACAGCTTTCCCCTGCCTTACCCAAGCAGTGGGTGTGCAGGCAGCATGTCCTAGCTCCCCGTGCGTGACTGCAGGACCCAGTCTYGCCCTCTCCCTAAGAGCTCGGGCTGGGAGCTGGTGGGCAGCAGACCTCAGAAGACATCTTTGGAGAGGAGACCTACCCAGGTAGGTGGGCTGTGGATGGCTCAAACACGCCTGTGCCAGGAGTGGGTCCAGCGCTGGGAGTGTGTAGCTGTGGGTGGATGTGACCAGCTGTGGTCACATCTCTCTGTGGGTCCCTGTCCTGGCTGGTTCCAGGAGCAACAGAGATGGGAAACTGCTGGGGTGTTGCTGTCCTCTGTCCCCTGGGGACTGGCCCCAGTGGCTTCTCATCTGCAGCTGCCAGTGGTCTGTGGGACGTGCCTTGAGGGCTGGGCTGTTTGGAGGACTCTGTCCCAGCTGGGTCGGAGGAGCTGGTCAGCTGTTCCAGCAGTCAGAGATCAAATAGATGGGCAACGTCTTGTGCCAGGCTCTCAGCGGTCTGCTGTGATGCTGTATTGCTCCGGCCCTGCGTGCCCAGCTTCCCCGTCCCGCTGCTTGCTGCCCTGCTCAGCGCGCAGGCCCTGCAGGGCAGGGGCTCGCTCACTGCCTGCAAGGTGCCTTGCGTGCGAGGGCCCTGCCTCCGCAGGCAGCTTGCGAAGAACAACTCGTGCATTGCCAGGACCATCTTGTTCGCTCGTTTTCATTCTGGCAGTTTTATGACCTGAACTCGAGCACTTTTCTCTGGTCCTCCAGGGCAGGGCATGCCAACGCTGGCATCAACAGCGTCAGACGTGGCGGGGGGGCAGCGAGGGGCAGCCTGATGGGGCCGGGCTCACCATGCTGCTGCCGTGAGCACTCTGTGGCCAGGCACTTCAGCAAGTCCCGTGCCTCGTGCAGGCCAACAAGCTCTCAGGTCTGTAAATAACCACAGGTTCTCACTTTTGGCTTAACTACTTGCATTTTGACACACTTCAGATGCAAACATGCACATGCCAAAGGAGGTGACTGCAGTTGCCTGCCGCCCTGGGGGGCTGCGGGGCAGCTCCCCCCAGCCTTGCCCCCACCCGCTCCCAGCCTCGTAGGAGCCGGGCAGACCAGGAGACGCTGCTCTTTGCCTGYTGGTGCATCCACCCCGGTTTAGTCACTGAGGTCTTTCAGTTGAAGTTCACCCCAGGTCAGTTTTATTGCACTTTTATTTACAGAAAACACAGAAATAAAAGCATTAAATGTGTTGGGCTTTTACCAAACCACCCAATCACTTTTTTTCCTTTTTTTTTTTTCTCTTTTGTGGGTTTTTGGCACGAAGAAATATCACAGGTGTTACCAAACAACCGTGTACGAGCAGCTGACCAACTGCCCAGCCCAATAACAGGACTTAAACAGACAGACATGTCGCACCGAGAACAAAAATGAGGAGGTTGTTCCACATTCAGCTTCCAGTCTAACCTGCTCATCAGGGGCAAAGGGAGTTACTCTGGAGGGGACGACACCATTCATAAATTATATTTATATTTACTTCTTACATTGTAAAAGTAAACAGTGCAAAAGTACAGTACCCCAGGTACCCTTCGGTTTGGAAAGCTTGAAGGTTGCTTTATACATTTTGTGTGTTTTGTAAACATTGTTACCCATCCACAGTTCTAGCTCTTGCTTGGAGACCCGACTCCTCTTGCGTCCGAAACGTGTTGAGGGGCAGCAATCACTTCCCCTGGACTTGGTTGAGATTCCCACTCAAGGTTTAGTGCAAATTTTGGAGAGAAAAAGACGAGAGAAAGGGGGGTGGGGGGAACAAAACAAAAGAAAATAAAATAAGGCAACAGTTAGAAACAGTCTGTATCAAAACTGGGCCCCCCCGGGGCTTCCTTAGGAGAAGGGCAGGAAGTCTCTCTCCTCCACCAAGCTGATGGAGAGGTTCTTCAGCTCCTCCTCAGAGCCAGCGGTTTTGTAGCCGAGCTGTGCCAGCACCTGCTGGCAGGCGTGCTGGGTGAACGCCACAATCTCGTAGGACAGCCGGAACCGCCACTTCTCCGCCGTCGCTGCCGAGTTGCGCACCGTCCCGTACTTGTGTTTGGAGGAGGACCTGTCTCCTCGGGTGTTGTTCTGTATCCAGCGCTCCACGTTGCTGTCCATGGGGATGCCCAGGAAATCGTAGATCTCCTCGGTCTTTTTCATGGGGTTCCTGGCCAGGTCTTCGTACCGCACCAGCATGTACTTGCCCTTGAGCCATGGSGGCCGGTTGAGGCCGGTGGACACGGAGTTCCCGAAGTCCTCGCACACCGTGGTGAGCTGGGTCACGTCCAGGTTGTACGGCTTCCTGCCGGTGCCGTCCCAGATCCTCCACAGCCGGTAGGTGTCCCGGAAAGTCTCGCTCCGGGACGCCAGGATCCCCCGAGGGTCCCTCACCAGCTGGATGACCTTCAAGTTCAGCCGTGGGTCCTCCACCAGGGCCCGGAGGTCGCTGACCTCGGGCACCCGCACGGTTTTGATGGCCACGTGCCCATGTTCTCTGCAGGACTCGGTGGCCAGCGTCAGGTTCAAGGTACCGCACTTTTTCACACAGTCTCCCTCCTCCAGATGGAGATCGACGGCTCCCAGGGACTCGCAGACGGGCGGCGAGCACAGGGCCTTGCTGGCTCCCCTGCGGAAGAGGCGGTCGGTGGTGTGGTTGATGGGCTGGGGTTTGATGTAGTTCTCCAAGAAGTAGAGGTCGCAGTCATACAGGCTCCTCAGCAGGTCTCGGCTGGCCCCCAGCATGACCCGCCTGTCTGTCGTACTCTTGCTCTGGGTCAGCTTTGGGATCAGGGTGTACTGGACGTGGTAGAGGGGCTCAAATAAATAGAAGACATCGAAGTGCTGGTTAAACAGCTGCCCGACAAACGAGGAGCCACTGCGGGTGGTGGCGAGGATGAGGACATGCGTCTTCCTGGAGAGGTTATACRCAGAAGTGGGGCTCTCATCGCACAGCCTGTCGGCCACATCGGTGTCCTGGCTCAGGCTGCAGTTCACGGGGTTGGGGATGGGGCAGCTGTGGAAGGACTTGGCGGTGAAGGTCCGGATTGCTGTGTACTGGATCGCAATGGATGCCAAGGCTAGTAGGAGGACAGCCTTCCAGGAACATTGCATGGCTGGTCACCTTCATGGAGCTCCTTCACAGGTTGTCTCGGTGTCTGCAACCCAACAGAGAAGTCATGGGTTGAGCAAGGACTGCCAAGGAGGACCCAATTACCCTACTGCTGGGTGTACCAGCAAATGCTCTCCCACAGCCCTCCCACATGGTTATCATCAGCCATAACCAAGTGGACCCCAGTCACACACTGCAGAGCCCCATTTCAGAAGAGAGGAGGACCAGCCAGAGGCTGGCAAGCCTGGAGAGACACTTCCAGCCAGGACTTCGGCCCCAGGGACTGCTTCCTTCCAGGCTGGGGGTGTATGCAAATCCTGTGCCCCACAGCTCACCCCATGCCCTGCAGCCCAGGCAGGGGTGTGTTAGAGCCCAGTGGCCACACCGTCTATGTGCCTCCAAACAGCTGCTGCGAACCCTCCTCCCCAGCTGCCCTGTGAGTCACTTGTCACCCCATCAGCCAGTGCCTTCAACACCCAGTGCAGGGAAAGGGCAGGGGATGGTGCCAAGCACCGCCTGGAGAGGCTCATCTCCATCCTTCCTGGCCAGCTGGCAGGACAAGGCATGGCCCATCCAGGCCAACAACCTCCTGCTTGGGAGAGCAGCAATGACTCTCCTGGAGCTGCAAACCTCTTTGCTTAGAGGTCTACCAGCCAGGCCAGCTCAGTCAGTCATCCTCCGGGGACGAGCAGCAGCCTGAGCTCTGCAGCTGGAGCCAGAGCTGTGTCCTAGCTGCCAGCCCCATGTGCCCCCAGCACTGAGCTCATGGTGCTGGCCAGATCCTGCTCAGCTCTGGGATCCAGGCCCCCCTGCTATTCTGAGCACCAGTAGCAATACTACAAAGAAGGAGGCATGAGAAACTATATCCCCTCCATCCTCTATTGGCAACAGTGCAGTGGCAGGAGCCCTGGGCAGCAGAGATGGGTGCAAGGGAGAGCAGGGTTGTAGTTCCACAGGCCAACTTTAGTCTAGTGATGCTAACCCCTGCCTTTCTGCCACCCACACATGGGTGAGGGTAGGGGAAGCTGAGCAGGATGCTTGGATAGGGTGCTCAGGGACAGCTAGGTGAGGAGCACCTCTGCCATGCCTGGGGAGCTGCAGCATTGCTGGGAGGGAATGTAACCATGGTGGTGCTTCAACATTTCCCCCCTGTTTACTAACCAAATAACATTCACAGACTGCCCTGCTGCTCTCCAAAGCACAGGGCTTCACATCCGTGTGCTATCACTCCCCAAGGCCAGACTCATCCCAGAAGCCCCAAACCGTGTGCAGGGGAGACTCCCCAGTATTAGCAACGGCTTTGAAACTCCCCTGCACCCGCCTTGCCTTGCCCATCTTCCTTCCATATGTCCCCTCCCCCAGGGTGGTACGTTCCCCTGTGCGTGTGCCTCTGCAGCCACCTGCCCACCCTCCTCAGGCAAAACCAAGGGGACAGACCCAAATATCTCTGTTCCCCACCCAGCAGAGCCCTTCCCACAGCTTCATTGCCACCGTTGCTTCCTCTTCCCCACTCCTCTTAACGCTCCCTGCGTGTCCCCAGGGAGAGCACCGAGCTGGCCCCAAGCTGGTGGTGAGCTCCTGGTCCCCTGCTCGCCCCCAGCACACCGGCCACTGCGGGTGGGACTGTCAGAGCCGCTGCTGTTGCTGCTCAGCCGAGGTCTCTGAGGGAGGCCGATGGGCCAGCGATGGATTTCAGCACGTGAGACCTGTTCAAGCCCAGAGCACACTGAAATCCCTGACAGGCTTGGGACGGTGCAATGCTCCTGGTGTGCGTTCCCCGCAGAGCCCATGGCAGCTGGCACAGCATGTTGTTCCCATCTCCTCAACGTGCCCCGCTCCCCGGAGAGACCCTGGCACCCAGCGAGTGATGCTGGGAGGGCTGCTCAGACCTGCAGGTGAGTTGAAAACCTCCCTCCTTTTTTTTTTTTTTTTATTATTTTTATTATTTACCAGTTACCCCAGCTGCTTGGTGCAGGCAAGAGGCTACAGGAGCTACCAACTCCAGAGACCTCTTGCCAGGAGCGGGGTTTTCTGCACCCCATGATTCTGTGCTATGTCTGTGCACTAAGAGCCGTGCTTTAGACCCAAAATGATGCTTTGAATAAGGGTTGCTTTCTCTTGGGCTGCTGCCTGCCAGGGATGTGGCATGTGGCTGGGGACAGAAGTCGCAGACGCTTGGCTATTGCTGCTCCTGATCTGGGGTTACCTACCCTGCAGAGGGAAGACCTGGCCCCAGTGTCCACATGGGATATTCTATCCCTTGGATAAAGTGTTTTTCCAGGTCTGCTAAGTCAGGCAGGATGGGAGGGTCCCTGCTGGCACCTCCTGGCCCAGGTGGCTCAGGTATGCTGTCTAGGTGGAAGCTGCAGTGGGAATGCTTTCCTGCTCTCTAGTGATGGCCAGCCACACTGCATTCTTCACGCACAACCTCAACTTCTACTCCGTGCTGTGCTGCTGATGGATGCTGGAGCAGATGTGACTCGGATTGTCCCAATTTGTGGCAGAAACCTGCAGATGGCTCCCCTGCAAAAGGCGGCCAGAGCCCGGGTGCCTCCTTGGTCCCAATTCCTGCCGGATTGCTGGCTGCGAGCGTTTCAGGTTCTCCACCCACCCAGACCTGCTCCCCTTCTCAATGCACCAAGCTGTGGAGGGGAAGAAATGGGGTGTGGATTCACCTCCTTGGCAGAGCAGGTGCAAAACTACAGCCCAGCTTCAGCCTCGGCTGCCCCTCATCACCCTTTGCGTGTGCCCTGCCCATCTGCTGAGCTGCAGCCAGGGAGGGGCAGGTTTTGGGAGAAGGCTTCCCTCCCTGATGTCTCATCTGCGGGCTTTAAAGTCAGCCAGAGACTCCTCTCAGCCCCCGGCTGGCTCTTCCGCCTCCTCCCATCGCTGCCTGTCCCCCAGGGGACACAGTTCCCGCTCAGCCCAGCCCTGGGCTCGAGAGGCAGCCRCGACTGGCAGCTGGGTGCTCTCGAGGGGCTCCTGGGGCAGCGCAAGTGCATGGCACCCAGGAGCTGCCGGCACGGCTGAGGATCGCTTCCACTCACGCTCCCCCTTGTTCATCTGTCGGACACAGCCAGGCTGGTGTGAAACACCTGCCGAGGAGGAGCTGCGCCTGGCTCCGCACGGCTCAGAGCGGGCTGGCTGAGCAGCGGCTGCAGCAGACACGCTGCAGGAGGATGTCTCCTACACACACGCACAGCAGGATAGCCACTCGCTCTCCCATCCCTGCCCAGGGGACCTTCTTCTTAAATTGGCCTGTTCCTCTTCAGGAACCGATACCGGGGCCAGCAGTCCAGACCAGCAGCTGGAGCGAGGGCCGTGCCCACGTGGGGCTGTATGTGAGAGTCCTGTGCGAGGCATGTACTGTTTTGGCTACTCAGCCCTAGACCGTGGGATGCTGTGACCATGGGAGTCGTCTGAAATGCTGGCCTCACAGCTGTTTCCATGCTATAAAGTGTTCCCGGCCGAAATCTCCCTCTGCTCTGTCTCCAGCTCAGCTCCACCGAAAACGATGAGAAAATGCAGCCCGAGGGCGGGAGCTGAGTCTGGTAGGTCCCTCCAGGCAGCTGGGGCTACAGGGTGGAGAGCTGGGGTGGGGGTAAATCACTGGTACCTTCCAGCCCCCGGTGCTGCTGGCACCGCAAGGGGTCTGCAAAAAGGCACGTGGGCTCTTTTTTGTGCTGTGCTGGGATCACCACTGCCCCTTCCCTGACCCTAACCCCTCTCTGGTCACAGCATGCCCGACTGCGCTCCACTGCCTTGCCTGCATCTCCGTCCGGCTGCCTGCAGTCGCATCAGGACCAGGCTGACCACGAGGGATGCACAGCATCCGGCAACCAGCTCTGAGCGCTGCAGGAGGCCGGCTGGTGCCTGGCACAGGGACAGGAGCATTGTCAGTGGGAAGAGGAAGGTGCCAAGCCTTTCCTCTCCCCTGCCCCGCTTCCTGCAGCCTTGAGCCCAGAGGAAGGGAGAAGATGGGCGCAGGCAGTGCAGCCTCCCCCACCCCGCACACCCGCGAAACGGCAGCGGGTGGTAATCACCTGCCTTCTTCCTCCTCCTCCCCTGACTCCCAGCGCTGCTCCAGGGAGGATGAGCAGGCAAGAAGCCAGCAAGACAGCCCAGGAGCACCAGGGAGATCAGAGGCGATGAATTAAGCTGAATGGCATCCGTGAGTCACCGGCGCGGGGAGCAGCGAGCGTGGCCGGCCAGCCGCAGCGCAGCAGAGGCCCAGGAGGAGATGCTGAGCGGTGGACTCCTACTTTGGGGATGGTCTTCCCAGGTTTGATGGGAATGACCTGCTTTTAGAGCCGTGCAGCAGGACCGCGGCACCAGAGGCTGTGCTGGCAGCTGAGCTCAGGCACTAGGCAGGCTGGACTCGGCGGGGCTGCTGCAGGGATCGTTGAGACTCGCACATCTTCTCCCCTCCAAAAGCTGCCAGGTGCTACACAGGACAGTGCCCCGGACTTGCCAAAGCTGGTTCTCATGGGGGGCTCCCACAGCATCTCAAGGAGCGCAGCTGCCCTGCCTCCTGCCCCACGCCTTCCTTGCAGGTTCCCTTGCTGCTCCCTGGAGGTGGCCGCGTTTGGGCAACTCGGGGGTGACGGCAGCTTTAGGCAGGAGACCTTGCAGTAACCGATACTGTCATTGCTGTGTTTCCAAGGCTCTCTCACAAGGCAGTCAAAAAAACCTGCTCTTTTCGGCTGCCTTCCAGGCTGTGCCCCTCTCTCAACAGCTCCCCAGAAGTTGTGCCCTCGGCCCGGCTGGGCTCATCCTGGGCTCCCTCACTACTGCTAGGGAAATCCCTCTGCATTTCCCCGTGGCAGGGAGGAAGGGAAAAGGGAGTGGAAGAAGGTGCGAGGGTCTGTGCAACGCGGGTGCCTGCTCCGGCCCTGGCACAAGCCCCGGCGCCAGGGCAATGCGCCGGAGGAGCGCCTGTGCCCCACAAGCCCTCCCTGGGGCCTGCCCGGTCCCGATCCAGCTACCGGTACTCTCTACCCCCAAAACCCGATTCCCGCCAGCAAGGCTGTTTCCATGGAAACGGCAGAGTGACTCAGGACTTCGGGACCAGCTGGAAAACACAACTGTGAGCAGCGAACGCCTGGGGAGGTGCCGGGGGCTCGGTGCGAGGAAGAAGGGTGGATACGCGTAGGGACCGGGCAGGGCTGCCTGCCTGCCTGCCCGCTCGGGCACGCTCGCACCGGCACAGAGGGGCACGTGGGCACACCCCGCGCGAGGCGAAGGCCACGCCGGGAGTTGTAAGGCAAAACCCCTCTCCTGACACAAGTGCAACTGCAGCACTTGGAAGGCATCGCTGCAGCACACTCGCCGGGGGACACATCCCAAAACGTGCCACATCGCAGACAACCCCTCATCCCACCCCCCGGGAGGGAGACCCACGCGTGCATAGCTACCCACAGAGTTCGCAGCACCAACTTCAGCGGCCACTCAGCCCTGCACCCCTGTCGCCTGCCCAGCAAGCAACACCCCTGGGTGCCCTGCCCAGGGCAGAGCAGCTTCTTGGGGGGCTGGTCAGGGACGGGGAGCTGCAGCCAGCGCCCTGCGGTGCCTCCCTGCCCAGCCAGCCTGGCTCCTGCGGCCCCGCTCCCCCCCACCTCGCCGCCCAGGCATGGAAATTAAGTCGCAGGGTTGCAAAACAACTCTCGGCCAGGGACCCACTGGCACCGGCCCTGCCGCTTCCCGGTGTCCTCCCACTGAGCAAAGAGTCTATCTCGTAAAACAACATGTTGTGGCCACTGAGGCGGGGAAGATGGGCTCTTGATGGGGGTTTAATGACGAGCATCCGACTCGGTCGCAGTGGCTTAGTCATGCTGGTGGCTCTGCAAATCCAGGCAGGCACTGAGCACGCCTGTGGCCCAGCCACCCTGGGCACGGGCAGGCTGCACCCCGCCACTCCCCAGGGGAAAGGGGGACCACTGAGAAGAGCAGCGCCGAGCAGCCCCCCTTCCCCCTCACCACAGGCACTACCTGATTTCGGGTACTGCAACAGACGTGTGAGCAGGGCTGGTCTCTGTCCCCAAGCCTCCGCCCCAGYAAGGCCCACCAACATGAGGTCCTGATGGGGTAGGAGTGAGCCTTCAGCCTCACCTCCTCTTCAGCCGTACAGCACTAGAGCTTCCCTACAGCCACAGCTTTGAATGCCAGCTGGGGACTCACGCCCGCCACCTTCCTTGGGTGAGCACCACCCCGTACGCCGAGCGGAGGTGCTTTGTGCCCGTGAAGACCCAGACTCGCTCTGCTCTCTTGTGCATCACCTCCTGGGGCACTTTTCTAATGATAAGGCACAGGACCCCAGTGCTCAAAGCCACTCCTGGCGTGCCCCCCGTTCCCCTATCTCTGCCCATCCCCTCTGCATTTCAGAGGGACCGAGAGATCCTTTGCCACCAGAAGGTTACTGCCCACTTTGACCAGCACTTAAGTCATCACAGAGCTTTCAACGGGGATTTTGGTTTTTCCCTACTGGCACTCAGCRTACACATTCTGAGTTAATTAATCACTACCAAGTAATGCCAACCCCAGCCAGTCCCAGAGTTTTCTTATCGCAATATCCACCTGTGCCTGTTTATCCCTCATCTGCTGAACCGCATCTCTCTCCTTCCGAGGATGCGAACGCCTGGGTAAACCCGGTACAATTTTTTTGTGCTCTCCACCTTCCCCTGAGCCATCCACCAGCCTGTTTGTGGCTCGCTCCCTCCTGGAGCGCTCCCCTGGCAGGAGCTGGAAGGCTCTTTTGGGATGAACGCGCTCATTCACCACCTCGAAACACTCTCTTTGCAACGTACCCAGCCCAAACCTTGAACCGGGCAGCTTTCCTGTAGGAATGCTCCATGCCATGGCGTGCTTCAACACTGCTCAGCGAGGTCTTCTCGCCACCCTGCTCCTCACGGCAGGTTTATCAGACCACTTTAAGGTCTGACAGCAAATGCTGGGGCATGTGCTCCGCTGGCTAGCGCGGCTCACACGACCGGGCAGGGCATCTGGCCCCCCCTGTGCCACYGGGGACTTACTCACTTGTTCCAGGCGGCAGCTCCTCGCCCAACAACAGCCCAAGTTTCGCCGCAGCTCGTTCCCCGCGCCGGGTCTCGGCGGCCAGGGCTGCCGCCCCGCTAAGGCAGCCCCGGGCCGCGGCTGGCCGGGCGCTCGCAGCCCGGGACGGGGTCCCGCCGCAGCCGGCGCTGGGGTCCGGCGGGGAAAAGTCCCTCCCGCCGCTGCGGGTGATGTCTCGCTGCCCTGGAAAGTTGGTGGCGCGGAAAGGGTTACGGGAGAGCCCCGGCCCGCCGCCCCCGGGCACCCCCGCCGCTCCGCGCCGCCCTCCCCCAGCGCCCCTTACCTGGCGGAGTGCCGCGGCGGGCTCCCCCCCGCATCCCCGGCGGGCCCCGCCGCGGCTCCTGGGGCGGGGGACGCCGAGCCCGGCCCGGGGGCGGCTGGCGGCAGAGCTCAGCGGGCCGCGCCGCGGGGGCTCATCCCTGCCGGCGGCAGCGCGCAGCCCGCCCTGCCCTGCCTGCCCTGCCCTGCCCTGCCCGGCCCGCGCGGGCAGCCGCCGCGCGGGGCCGCCTCTCCACGCCGCTCCGCGCCGCGCCGGCGGCGAGGGGAGGGCGGGCAGGGGAGGGGGCTGCACCCGCTCTCCCCTCCCTCCTCCGGACCGCCCGGCAGCGCGCACAGGCAGAGGCAGCGCAGCGCAGCGCACAGGCACGGGCAGAGCCTCCGCGCCGCCCCGCGCCGCCCCCGCCCCGCGCCGCCCCGCGCCGCCCCGCGCCGCCCGCCGCGCCCCAGCCCGGCCGCGGGGCTCCCCGGCTTTGCCGAGCACCAAACTCTCCGCTTCCTTTTTTTCCTCCCCGAGGCGGCCCGGCCGGAGCGGGCAGAGCCCCCGCTGTCGCGGGGGAGGCCCCGGTGGGGCTCCCCCCGGCAGACGTGTCCCCCCCACGCTGGGTGTTGGCAGGGGGCAGGGGGATCCCCGGGGACCGGGTCAGGCCACCCCGCAGACGGGGGCTGGATGCGGGGCGGCGGATGCCTCCCACCCTCCCCACGCCCCAGTGCTGGGGCGCAAGCAGCCCCCCCCGGGGTCCGGCCGGGTTTGGTAGCGAAGGCGGTGTGCATTTATTCGCTCATTTTCCGGTGGCCTTTCCTCATCAGAAAAAATAGTCATGGGGACTGGTTCTCCAGCGCCGGGAATCCTCCCTGCGATGCCACAGCCAGGGCTCAAACCAAAAGCATCCTCAGCAGTGCAGGAACACTGACAGATGAGGCAGGAAGGTGCCATCCTGACTGCCTGGGAAGGTGGGATGGGGCAGAGGAAATGAAATACAGGAGAGTGTCAGGACTGTTGAGGCGGCTGCGGTCTGATGGCCATGTTCCTCCCGGGTTCTGCTTCTGTTTGACCCCTCGAAACGGGTCAGACATTTACTTTTGGCAACTTCGAATGTTTCCCTGTTGTCCAGCACTTGCCAACTAAGCTGCGTTTTTAGCACTTTAACTGCACCTCCACTAAAATGGCAGCTGCCAAGGACAGCCAGCTTATGATTCTGGAGATGCTACAATGGATATTCATTTTTTATATCCCTGTTTTATTTTGTGCATGTTTGGTGCTGCCTGGGCATTATAAGGAATCACAGCAGTTTTCTTCGTACGTTCATGTGAGCAACACCCAGCTCCTGACAACCCCCCGAGCTCTGCAAGGAGCTGCCTCCCCAGCTCAGGGATTTCCAAATCTTCACCTCTGACTCTAGGATTCACAAAGTGTAACTGCATGGTCACGGTACCAGCATGTTCATCAGCAGCTCAAAGCAACTTCACTCGGCAGCGAGTGGGCTATGAGGAACACCGGAGCACAGGTTCCTGCACTGCAATTGTGTCGAGAGAAAAATAAATCCCTGGGAATGCTGGTCTCGCCTCCGCTCTCAGAGGCCTGCCAGGCTGCGACAGCAAGTTCAGGGCTAGGAGGTTGCCTTTAAATCTCAGGAAGCACAACAGCAGAGTCGTCACTTTTGATGTTTAGCATTTTAGACTTGCCTTTGCTGTTTTAGGAGTACCCAGATCTTGTGTGTCCAAAAATACCGGTATTTCTCAAGTCTTTTACAATATCCTGACAGCCCTAGCCCCCTTAACCTAATTTTAGAAAACTTTGTAGGGATTATATATTTATAAACAGTTGGTGCTTAAATATTATTTCCCTCACCATAGCAACAGCTCCCCATCGTAGCATTCGTTATACGGTGCTATTGCACTGGTGTATCCCTGTTTTGAGTGAGAAAGCCCGGAAGCCACTCTCTCTCGTGCCTTTTCCTACACCTTGCGAAGGACAAGGACTGAGGCTCCTGCCTGTCCTGACTCTCTTCCCGGAGCTGGGGAAGAGCCGTACCGCCAGCTGCTGCTGGAAACACTCCAGTGGCCCTGGGGTTTCCATCGTCGGTGTTCCTCAGGTGATGCAGCTGCTCAGGCCCTCCCCTTCCACGGACACAAGCTGCTGATTTATCTGCCATGGCGTAGCCGACCTCATACCTACGGACCCATAGTACCTCCGCAACAGCCCTGAGAGCCACCCCCACGTGGCACACAGGCTTTCGGCAGCTCCGGGTGCCCGTGATGTGCGCCTGATGTATGCTCGCACTTGCTCGGCACCTCCAGCGAGTGGTGGGATGGAGCTGGGAGCGGGCGTCCAGCTGGCCTGCGGCCACGGCTGCGCTCCACTCCCACTGGGGGCCAAGGTGCTGGAAGTGCAGGAATGGCAGGATTTCAAGGAGTTTGGCCAAGCAGGGCATAAACTGGGCCAGGGACCAGTGCCAGGAGGAAATCAAGGGGCTCACGGTAAGAATACGAGAGCAGATGATGGGCACCTGCATGCTCCCCAGTCTTCCCAAAGAGTAAGGATTTGCTCCTCTCTTAGATACCAGCCCAGAAGGGGTCTGGGCACTGAGACACCTCCAAAGTCCATCTGCAAAAATCCAGGTGCCCCACAACTTGGAGCAATCCCAGAGCTACTTGGACACATACCTCCTGGTGCTAGGGGTTGTCCCCCCACCTGTGGGACTGGCACGGGTGCCTGGAGAACTTCCAAACACCAGCAATGCACATTGAGTGTCTACACAACACCTGGGCTTAAAATGGTGACACTGAACCCAGGGCAGTCCAGGTAACGTGGCCATAGAGGCTGTCTCATACGAAGGAAAGGAATTTGAGAGAATGATGCAAAGAATGAGGAATAAAATCAGGGTTGAAGGACAAACAGATGCTTCTGAAAATTTCAGCTGGGCATGATCACATTTTCTGACACTCCCTGGTATTTCAAGCGTTAATCTAGAGAGATGCTGTCGGTTTGAAAGTTTATATATTATAGCTCTGTATCTCTGACCGGTGAGTATTAAAATATTAATTAGGCTCCGTGGTGTGCGTTGGTGGTCAGTTTGCCCTTCAGAGGGAAGGACTGCTGTGGCTGTATCTCACCCTTATCAAGAAAATTTGCCTCTGTTTAAAAGGCATTGTTTTTCCCCTGTGTGGCTCTAGGTGGGAGAGCAGAGAGGCTGCTGGTGACTTGGAGAGTCAAAAAAGCTCACCTTTTAAAATTTTCATCTGAGCCCAAATGCAGTTTGAAAGCATCCAGTTTCCATGTTCTCCAGCAACAGATTTCTGTGAAGGCTTTGTATTTTCTCCTCTTGAGTTATGGTTCAAAAAATCTACCTTAACAACATAATCTGCTTGGGAATATATGTAATAAAATACCGATGTGGCTGTTAAGGTGATATGAAGGTTACTGTCCTAATCACTCAAAATGCAGTTGGGAGCAAAGTTACGATTCTCACTGTAATCTGGCCACGTTACATCCCCAGTACATCTCGCAAAACGCCGTTAACGTAAAGAGCAATGTATTAAGGCACATAAATTTATAGGCAGACTAATAGAAAATACTATTTGTGTGCTTAAGCACGGCATTTTGAGAGCCTGTGTCAGATTGTACTGTAGCATTTGTAAACCCACCTGCATGCTACAGTTTTTCTGCTGGAGGAGAGGAGGCTCTCCCCGGGCTGCAGTGCCGGTGTGCCGCTCCGGCTGGCTCCCAGCAGCGATGGAGGTCCCCTCCTCGCCTGGCCGAGACTTTCCGTGCTGGAAGGAAGTGTTGCTCAGGGCCAAGATGATAAAAACTTTGCGGCTGCCCCGCGGGCCAAGCGTGCGCAGAGGATCGCGAGGTACGTCGCAGAGGAAGCGCTGCTGTTTTCGCTGGCTGGCAGCTGCTGGGCAGCAGCTTGGCTACGGTGGGGGCATTGCAGCAGGGTGGGAGCAGTGGGAGGGCTGCGCCCAAGCGGGGGCTGCCGCCGCCTCTCCCCGGCCCCATGGCTCCCTTTGCAGGGTTGTGGGGTGCAAGACTCCCCGTGAGGAGTTTCTAAAGTCTGCCAGAGCTGGCTGGTGCGCAGGGCCAGCGGGGTTACCAAAATCATTCGTAAGCCCCGTAGGAGTGCCAGACGAGATTTCTTACAGAGTGATTTTTGGATACCTTGATCTTAAGGGRCAGAGTCTGGAATATTTTGGGGTCGCTTGGCTTTCAGAAAATCTCCTCTCTCGTTGGCCATCATGCAGAAGCTTTAACAAAAGACTTTAGACTTGGTGTCCTTCTGTAGTTCAGAAGCGGTGATAAACAGCTCATGCTATAATCCCTTCTCTTGAGGAGCTTATAAACTCCCTGTGTGCAGGACTGGTAATGTAGCCAAGGATGTGTTTATTTACCCCAGCCTTTCACTCCTTTTTGGTTTTCCTTCCAAAGAGCAGCGACAAGTCGATATAACACATAACGTAAAGGAAATGAATGAGGGCAAAAGTAACCATCTCAACGTTATGTTGTTACTTTGATATACTTAACAGCATCGTGGCTACGGATCAGTTTTACATTGCTGGGGGAGGGAAGGGAGATTGTCCTCCTCAATACAAAAATAAACACGATCAACTATCCATTTGTAAAATCCCAGATTTTAAGGGCCAAATAGCCATTGCGATTGTTCAGCCTTGCCCCTGTGGGTGACAGGCTATGGCCTTGTACCCAATAATTCCTGCATCAGAGCCGTCAGCAGGGTGCAGGCACACCTTCATCTCAGGATAGATGCCGTCACTGCTGTGGGTGAGTTGTTCCAGAGCTTGATGTGCCTGACGGTGAAACGTGCCCTTTATTTCTAGTCTGGAGGCGTCAAGTTTTGGCTTCCAGCCACTGGATTGCATTATGCCTTTGCCTATTAGATTAAAGAGCTATCTACTATCTGAACTATTTCTCGGTGTAGGTATTAATAGATCATGATCAAGGCACTTCTTAACCTTCTCTCTGAGAAGTTAAATAGACTAAACTTCTTTATCTCTCACAATGAAGCAGGGGTTTCTGGGCTTTTCATCATTCCTGCTGGTCTCTCCAGCCTGCCTGATGTCTGTTTGGAAACATGGACCCCACAAGTCAGAGAGCATCCCGGGACTGACCACAGGAGATCGTACCTTGGCTCAGCACACCTACAAGCAATTAGCCCACCATGATCCCCACACCCTTGTCACCAGCCTGGGCTGATGGCTGTCTTAGCATCCTGTCTTACTCCTAAGAAACCCCCCAGGAAAAGGTCAAACCTTACAAGCTCCTGGGGTCTGCATTACTCCTAGCACAGAAAACAACGTAAATGAGATGCAGGGCAGTTCTCCTCCAGCCTCACTGCTCAGTCCCCAGCCACGTTCATCCCTCTCAGGCTCGTTTCGACCTCCCTTGAGGTGAGCTCAACAGGAAAATCACCTGCTGATGGAGGCCCAAAGCCAGTATCAAAAGACATATTGGACTTTCACATATCATTGTATTTTTGTTTTCTTCTCTAGAAGTGTATGTCAGGCTTCATGGTGGTAAACATGCCCCATAAATCACACTGTAGCCAAGTCAACAATTTACGTGGCTTTTATCTTGCATAGTCCCATTTTCTTGGGAGTGCAAAATACAGTAGTAACTTTAACGCTGATTCTGGTATTTTTAATAAAAATCATTCACATATTGTGAATTTACAGAGGGGTTGGGTGGCTATTTACTAAGACACTCCATGTTTCATTAGAGTGAAAAAAGGGAGGTTTGTGAAAGTGTCAGTAAAAAAACAGAGATTAAAAGTCTGGTTAAATAGCAGTCTGTCTTTGGGGCAAACCCCCCTGACAAGTCCTGTGCCACTGCCTCCCCCGCCGGTCCCAGCCAGCCACCCCAGCTGGCTCGGGTAGGTAGGAAAACCCTCAGGAAAATATTTCTCAGGGCTGCTTGGTGGCATCAGGTACGTGGTTGCTTTGATCCCATAATGAATGACAGGGCTGTCAGAGCCAGCCGTGTGTGCCACCTCCATGCCGTGCCGAGCCGTGCCATGCCATGCCGTGCCGGGGTGAGGTGCTCTGCGTTCATACACCTGTGTGTCTTGAAAACTTCTGTAAGTGGATGAAGAGTGTTTTTTTCTTTAATCATGGTGTAGCAAAGTGAGATCTTAGGGAAGGGGAAGGTGACTTTATTGTATAAAATCTCTAAGCAAGTTGGTTTTACCCATTCATGCTCCCATATGTGCAAACACCAAGATCCGTGTCCCCCAGGGATCTCCAGGATCTCTCTCCCATGACCCGGAGGACAGGGGATGCTGGTCACTGGGTCCTCCCTGTGTCTCCTGCATTCCTCTTGCTGGGCAATGAAGAACTAGTTTTTTGGACTGATCTTGCCTGTCTGTTCGGAGTCGTCTTTTGCAACTATGTTCCTGCTGGGTTAACAGAAAGTAATAGCACTCTGGTGTCTTCTGCTAACACGGCATCTGTGCTGGCGCTTATCAGACCTGGGCTTGGTGGTGCTCAGCTTCATTAACTGGAAACGCATCCTCGGTTATGAATACAGCCGTTCTTTTAGCCCTTGTTCTGCTGTCCCCCCAGCGCATACACACAGGAGCTTGCATTTGTCCATCATTCATACCAGTCTTAATATTTCCATTAAAAGCCTCTGCAAGGGCTAAGAAGGGGAACAGCCTGCCACCTGCTAGGCCTGGATGCCAGGTGTCCTGCCTGTAGGAGGAAATGAGAACCCCTCCTTGCCAGATGCCCCAGGCTGGGATCCTGGGCACGGAGGAGCAGGCTCTGCTGGGCCTCGGAGCAGGTCTGTCCCAGTACCCTGGGGTTTTGGGTCTGGTTAATTTCCCATTTTGGAAAAAGAAGGGTGCTGGTTGTTCTCATTGTTACTTGCAATATTTTGGGTTTTTCTTAAGTTGCTCTGATGTTGATATGGCCATGGCCACCACATCTGATAGGGATCCCCTCAGAGCAGGGGGACCTTGGGAGGAACCAGCCAGTCCCCAGGGAAGATGGGGAGGCTGCTGGATCCTGTTTGCAGCGCTTGAGACTAGAGAAAATTCTGGCTGGAGGGCTGTAGCCCTGTCCCAAGATAGTTGTGCCTCTACCCCGACTCGGGGGATCGCACATGGCGAGGGGCACGGCTGCCAAAGGGGCGTGAGGGAGCAGGGCGCTCGCATGGGAAGGGGCTGCCTGCCTGGCCACGGAGCAGCAGGAGGCAACAGGACCCGCTGTGCCCCCAGCCCTGACCCGAAGAGGCAAGGGCCGTGGCGCAGGACCCAGGGCAGTGGTGCTCTGTGCATCCCGGAGCCGTGCCTCTGCCGGAAAGCCAGGCGTGGCCCACACCAATGGCAGGCACAGCACCCACTGCGCCTCCCCGGCCCTTTTGATGTGGGTGTTACACTTCTGCGGAGCCTCAAATTAGGCCTCATTAAGTCCCTGGGGAAGCAGGAGGCATCAGTGGAGTCTCTCATTTCATCTTAAATTGCCCAAAGTTCACAAAGTCTCCACAGGAGCCCACAAGCGCCCGGGATGCATGTGAGTTAGTGTCATTCACGCTGCGAGCCCGGAAAGCGCCCTGAGTGTCTGCCTGTCTCTCTAAGGACAGATGGGTCCCCTGTCCATCCCCAAGGACACCCTGTCTCCTCCAGCTGCTGTTCGTGGGGTGCAGAAAGCTGTGCCCTGAAGCCCCCCGCAGTGAGCCCTATTGGGTATCAGCCGCGTGCCCCCTCCACAAACCACCTCGGCAGCCGCGAGACGGGGAAATGGCTGCCCCACTGGTGGGCACGCACCCCTCCTTGCCAGTGCTCAGGACCACCCTGGGAAGGAAGGGGGTGAGCCCGTTCCCCACCGGGTCTGTGCTGGCAAAGGTGGGGAGCTGCTGCTTCACCCTGCCCCGACCCCCCCCCACTGCACGTGTGGTTGACAAAAGCCTCCTGGCTCCGTGCTCGGGAGAGAGAAGGTTGTTTGCCACCTGACAGGTTACACAGCCAGGTCACCACAGAAGTAATTTTTCCTTTTACACACCTCTTGGGCGCTGTGGGCCGGGAGAGGCCAGGAGGTTTTGCCTCCACCACACTGCTGTCCCTTACAGGGTATGGCCCAGCCTGGGGCGGCTGGCCCCGCACGGCTGCAGGTGCCGGCTGCTATTGCCGGATGTCTTGAGGCCAGCTTCCCCGGCCAGGCATCCTTCCTTCCTCTGTTTTGCATGTTTACTGGTGGCTGTGGGAGCTCAATGTGGAGGGCCAGGCAGAGCTGGAGTCTTGCCACTGCTCCCTCCCCAGCCAGGCTGGGTCCCGCTCAGCTCTGTCCCAAGGACAGGGAGAACAGAGAGCACAGGGAGCGTCCAGCAGCTGCTTTGAGAAGGGTTGGGGGGGGTGGCCATCCTGAGCGGAGCTGCAGCATCGCCCCAAGGGGCTGGCTGGGCTTGCGTAAGAAAGTTGGATCAGGGGAGCCCAAACAGATGCAAGGCTGTGCTGGGGTGATTCGGCAGGGTGAGAAGAGGGTAAGAGAATAAGTGCAGAGGCCTCTCTTTTTTGGGAGCTCCAGAAGTGCATGCCGAGTCCTTCATCCTCCTGCAGCTCTCGGCTGTGGGCAGCGTTACAAACCAGCCTTTTCATGGGGGTCTGGGAGGTCGGGGCTGCCAGCGGCCAGGCACGGGGCAGGCCAGCCCCCGCCGCCGGCCGGGAGCGTGGGGCACCCGCTGCCCTCAATGCTGCCTGTGTCCCTGCCTCCACCGCTGCCGACAATGAGCCTTTTCAGGGAGCCGGGACCAGTGCAGCCGTGGCAGCCCTGCCTGCAAGCACAGGCAGCGGGGTTAAGCAGGCTGCAGGCAGCGTGCTCAGGGTCCCTGGGAGTCGGGGTCCCCTCCTACAAACCCGGAGGCATCTCCCACACCAGCCCTGTCGCCCCGCTGTTGCAGTTCCCTCTGCTCCTGGGCATGCGGGTTGCTCGGTATCCGTGGCCTTCCCCTGCAAACCGGGCTGGGGAGGAGGGTGGACGGTCAGGGCTTTGGTTGAGATGCCGGTAGGGAGTCCAAGATGTTCCCATGGAGACACAGGGGCCATGTGAGAGCTGGAGGTGAGCACCAGGCAGCCAAAGAGCCCACAGCACCGTGGCACGGGGCCGAGGCATGCCAACTGGGGTGCACTGGGGTGTTTGCTGCAGGCTGCCTACTCTGGGTACCTGTGGCTGCTGCTGTTGGTATCTGAGCATCGAAATCCCAGATTAGCTCTGTGATACAGATTCAACAGGTACCTTCCAAGGTCACCCAGCTCCCTGAGCCCTCCTGCCCACCTCGTGTTCCCCCTGCCCCTGCTCAGGGCTTGCCCACACTCCTGGCTGCAGCTTTTCAGCCTCCAGTGCTGGCTGCTCTGACAGCTCTGCTGAAGTGGGGACAGGGGAGCAGCTCTTGTCCCCACAGGGCACCTCTTCTGCTGAGCCTGCATGTCAGTGCTGCTTCTCCTCCAGGCATAACACTGGAGCTGATCCC
This sequence comes from Phoebastria nigripes, assembly GCA_035582835.1. Lineage (NCBI taxonomy): Eukaryota > Metazoa > Chordata > Aves > Procellariiformes > Diomedeidae > Phoebastria > Phoebastria nigripes. The sequence goes on along the minus strand of JAYKAV010003476.1, from coordinate 886,551 downwards.
CAGGCTGCTGACCCAGCACCGGGACAAGAGCAGGCAAGGACGCTGGCTGGAGCAGGGATGCTGGCTGGTCTCCCCAGAGGAGGGTGAGAAAATGCCCTGAAGCCTCTCGGGCCAGAAGCAGTGAGCAGGCAGGGTCTCCAGGCCAGGACCCTTGTGCTCCGCACAGGCGCTGCCTGGCTCCTCTAGGAGATGGCCACGGTAAAGGTTCATGGGCTGCACAAGTGAATGCCAGTATAGATTCGTGTTTGTGYGCTGTTCTCACAGCACCCAGCAGCACGTCTCAGGACTGTCTCAGGGCCTGATTCTTCCCTGAGGAGGGTGGTGAGATGTCATGCAGTGGAGCCAGAAAGAAGACAGGGTCACGGATGGAGGAGGAGGCATCATCGCGAGAGGCCAGCTGGGGCACCAGGGGCCTTGCTGGTTCCCCAGACAGGCTTGAACTCTGCATCAGAACACCATGGGGACTCGATACTGGAAGTTTTATGTCTGGACCCCTTTTGTAGCCCCACGCATTTCAGGCTCTGACTCAATCCTTGTTCTTCCTCAGTGGCTTCTCCTGCTGTCCCAGGCAGCTGTCAAGCTCCTWGCTTGCACCTTCTGGTTTGATTTTGGTGGGCCACTTGCTTTTTCCGCTTGTTCTTTTGTCGTGCCTGTTTCAGAGCTGTATTGATTTCTCTCTTTGCGTGACTTCCACAAAAGCTGCTCTTTGCTCCCAGCTGGGGATGCTGCTTTTCGCCATCCCTTTGCTTCCCTTTGAAAACGCTCACCCCTCTAACCCCTGCAAGCAAGAAGACACCTCAAACCCCCAGGTACTGGTAGATGAAAGCCTGGATGTAGTCCCCAGTGTAAACTACAGCAGTTCTGGGCCTGCTGTAGTTTAAACAGCCTCCTCTGAGCTGCCTGTGCCTCATCTACAATCCACCCCCTTCCCGCTACAGCCGGTCCAGAACTGGCAGCAATTTCCTGGGAGCYGAGGGGGGATATTTCAGGTTTGATGAAACTACCTTTTCCCAAGGAGTGCACTGGATGCCATCCCTTTCACTACGGCTTTCACCTGCCCACATGCTACTCCGGCACCCAGAGACCCCTCCTGCAACCTCCTGGGGGTGGAAYTGGAGACCACCATGGTGCCTGCAGAGTCAGGGTTTCTGCTGACCTCCTGTAGCATTCCCGGGAGGYAGAGGGGAGCTAGGCAGGGACTTCTGGCACTCATGGGGACGGACTGTAGCCACCACCTTTGCCAGACAAAGAGGTGGAACTGGGAAGCCACCCCACTCTGTGAAGGATCGTTGCTGTGGCTCCCAAGGGAAGGGACAAAACCAGGTGTCTGGCTGGACCTGGCTGGAGATGCCAGTGCTGCGGGAGAGCATGTGGGTTGCCCGTTGCCCACTGGAAACATGTCCCCTCTTCCTCCTCCCCTGAAGCAGAAGCCCCTTGAAGCCCTGGGGGCAGCAGGCGAGAAGGCTCATTGCATTCCCCCGGAGCTGGGGCAGCCTGAGCCTGCTGATGGTGGGGTTGCATCCAACATGCACAGGTGCCATCTGCTCCGGCGCGATGTCGCCTGTCCCTGCTGCCCCCTCCACTGTCCCCTCTCCCCCCTGCGCTGTCTGCTCCAGCTGCGCTCCGAGCAGAGCCAACAAGCCAGGCACGTTAAAAACTTAATGCAAAACTAATTTGTCAACCATAAACAAGTGGCAAAGGCTTTAGTGGATTTTCTGCCTGTTTTATTCGGCTCCCCTGGTGGAGGGTGCGTGCTTCCCCTCTCTGCCGAATGAGCTCTGACTGATTGGCACCGTGGTCAGCATGGCGCTGGTGGGGCGAGAGGGGCTCCCCCAGGGAGGTGGTAAGGGGGAAGGTTGGGGGGGTCTCCAATGGAGGGAGCCCCTGCACACACCCTGTGAGCAGGCTAAGGCATGGAGGAGGGAGGCTGGCACAGGTGGCTGCTTCTGGTTGTGAGAGGAGACCTTCAAAGCATATGCCACCACCAACCTGAGCCCAGGCAGAGTTTAGCCTGGGAAAGGTCTGGGGCCGCCCCCAAAGTGTGTGTGGGGCAGGGGGTTAGGGCCACAGGAAAACTCAGGCTGGAAGAACAACCTCAGGAGGTCTCAAGTCCAACCTCCTGCTAAAAGCAGGGTCAGCTATGGGGTCAGACCGGGTTGCTCAGGGCTTTATCCAGTCGGGTCTTGCAAAACTCCAAGGATGGAGGATGCCACAACATCTCTGGGCTTTTTCTTCTCAAATAGTGCCACCAGGTCCAGTTCCCAGGACTGTGAACTGTGGGGGGAAAGTGGGGCTCTTGCTGCCAGGGGAAGAGTAGGGTGAGGCACTGGAAGGTACAACTCCTGGTTGGCATAGTGGCCATGCTTCATGCCTTGCTTGGGAGCAGGGGTAGAAGGATGGTGGGTCCCTACAGCTGCAGATTGAAACTGAGAGCAGGATTTGAGGTTGGGCATGTCCTTGGCATGGCTGAGGCAATGGATGGGCAATATGCACCTCTGGAGAGCCCCACCAGTGTCCTAGGGCACTGCATCCAGCCTAGGGTGGGTTGCCAGAGAGAGACTGGGGCAGTTTGTGGAAAAACAGGAGAACAGGCTGGAAAGTTTGTGTGTAAAGAGAGACTGAAAGACCCTCATATCTGGCTTTGCTAGAAGGAGACAGGGTAGCAGGGTGCAAACACCCAGGGGAGGAGGGAGAAGAGGGATGAAGCCAGAGAGAAAGGGATGAAAGTGGGTGGGAAGCTGCCTCGTAATCCCAGGTCCGAGGCTGCAGAATGGTCGCTGGGAAGGATGTGGAAAGCTTTCACATCAGCCTGGACAAAACTCCTGGGGGAATCAAGTGCCAGCAAGCTGCCGGGGAGCTGCATGCTGCAGGGGGTGCACGTGGCGTGGCCTCTCCCTGGGCTGCTGCAGGCAGAGCGGCAGCGAGGAGCGGGTGACATCTCTAGAGGACTCTACTCTTCACGTGACACCAGTGACTCACCGGCACCTCGGAGCTAAGTAGCAGCCAGGATACTCTGGCTGAGAGGTCTGTCCCTGGGAGGGAGCTGCTCAGAGGGGACGTGGGTGAGCCAGTCCCTTGGGATGCGCCACAAGGGCGGCAGAGATCCACTCCCGGCTCCACTCAGCCCTGGCGAGCAGATGAGAGCCTTCTGCACTGATGGACGGTGTCAAGTCACCCCAAAAAGCATCATCTGAGAGCCAAGACTGTTCATCCTTTCCTGCTCTTCCAAAACAGCAGGACCCACAAACAGGAGCCTGCAGGGCCTGACCACCACTTAGCCCTCTGGTCATCAGGTGCTTCTTCAAAAATATTGCTTTAGGGTCATTTAAAGCTCTAGGTCAGCACTGACATCTGAATATCTGCTTATATCTACACAGTCAACATGTAGATGCATATTTAATATTAGCATGCACATAGAAATGCAGCAATTCAATATAAACTAAATACTGGTGCATTATACTAAGTGCATATTAATCCCAAGTGCTTCGTATTTCTGCATAGTGATGTACTGAGTGTGCGGTGAGGTACTTAAATTTGTAGCAGCTATTATTACTGACTCACATTAAACCATATATTTATCAGAATAATTTTTTTGACATATATAATATACCACAAGAAGCCTTCTAAAATCTTTTTTCCCCTAGTTAACATGCCTGTGATACTAGGTCAGCATGGGTCAAATGCTTAGCATGTCCTGTGCCTGCACTGAACACCCAAAGAGAAGACCATTTTATTTTTGGCACGATGTCAGGTTGGGCCCACTTGATGCCTGTCATCTAAAGAGCAAGGATGGATGTCACTGCGATGGGTGAGGCTCTGAAATAGCAATGCCACCTCTTCCCCCATGGGCACATCCCTGCCACAGTGCTAGCACAGGAGGTGTTATCATGGAAATCTCGGAGGTGGAAGGATTGGGMTTTTCCTGCTGTCATTTTTATGCTGGATCAATCAGAGCAAATGCTGTTGTAATTATTTCTTTACTGTACTCATGTGGCAGAACAGCGCGGGTTTGCCCGCTCCTCCCCCCAGAACATGCGTCTGTCAACACGGCGGGCAGCGGGGGCTAGAGCTGCTCTGGGGGATCTGCCAGCAAAGGAAGGAGGGATTGGTGAGTGGGGCTGCGGGCACGGGGGCTCAGGAGGGCAGCTCCAGTGCTGACCTCCCTGCAGGGGGTCTGTACAGCAAAGCCATGCCCTGCCTGGCAGGGTTTGCAGCGGGGCAGCACTGGGAATGCAGGCAGTGCCGAGCCCTGGTGGCCCGGGGGCTGCAGGGATGCTGTGGGGGAAAGACCCTGCCTCGAGGAGTGGAAACAATCAAAGAGTGGGAGAGAAACTCAAGAGAAGCAGCATCTGGGAAAAATCCCAGAGTAAGGAATAGGCTTCAGCCTCAGAAGCTTTATGGTCTCAGGCAAAACCATTCAAGTGCTGGACAAAAACCGGCCCCATCCTCTTTCACATGCCTGTGCCCCTGTGCTGGGCTGCTGGGCACTCCCAGCCTCCCCGCTGCCCTTGGGCAGAGATGGGGCACCGCACTCCCTCCTGGCAGTTTATAACCCACACTGCACCCCTGGGGGTGCGGGCCAGGACATGGCAACAAGGATGGATTTAGCTGCCTGTGGTCCAGCGTGGTGGTATTCAGGCTGCCCCATCTGCTACAACTTTTATCCCCAAGGATCCTAGGTGGTACCCGTGATGCAGGGCAGCTCTGTGGACCTTGTCGGTCTTAGGACTGAGTTTGAATCAGCAAAGCTCCAGCCCCACAGCACAGTCATACAGAGCCAAGGTGCGAGCACGTCTGGGATTCAGCAGAGTAACTGCTCTGTCCCAGCTGTCTTCCTCGACCGCTGTCTGGAGAAGTGAAGGATAATGTGCTCAGGCAGTCTGTGATGGATGGCAGGGCAAGTCCTGAGACGAGGAGACGGATGGTACCGCTTGCGGGAGGAGCAGGAGGGAGGCTGAAGGGCAGGGGCAGCCCACGGTCACTGGAGCCAYGCAGAACCGCTGACGCAGGGGTTACAGACCCTCGGCATTGCAGCAAGGTCCCAGGAGGCTGGGGTGCGGGGGAGAGGCATGGCCGCGGGGTGGGGAGGAGGTGGAGAAGCAGAGTTGCTTGGGTTAAGTTACCTTTGCATCTTCCACCTCGTCCCTGTCCTGAGAGGGTGGGATGGGGTGGGAGAGGAAGGAATACCACCGTCCTGTGCCCACTGCTGCCCCGGGGAAATAGGCTGCCATGATCTCCACCCCTGGGTGAGTCATTGCCACATTTGTCATTACCAGGTTAGCTGAGGTGTCGGGTCGCGGGAGGCAGCRACTGTCGTCCGCCCCCGGAGAGAGCTGAGCCGGCCCCCTCCATGCTGAACCCCGGGGGAGCGAAGCACCGTCACTGGTGGAGGCAGGAGAAAATCCCCGGGGAGAGAGTGTGACAAATCATCTCTCTGCGCAGACCCCGTGGAGTCTGTGCCTCCAAAGTCCCTGCAGGGACAATGGCACCTGGGAGCAGTAGAAATATCTGAGGGGCTGCTTAGAGCCCACTCCCAGCATCTTCTCACTGCAGGTGCTGGAGGTGTGGGAGACATGGGGGTCGGGGTCTGTCCTGCAGCGCTGGGCTGCTCTGGCATCCCCATCTCAGCTGCAGAAAGCAACCTCCTGCCACGGAGGGGCCTCCTCCCTGGGGTACAGAAACACCATTGGCTTGGAAAGAGGGGGAGAAAAAGGGAAGAGCGAAGAGGTGGGAGCCTGAATCACCTTCTCAGGCAAGCAGCAATTAAAGCCTGTCCCAGGAGCACAGGGAGAGGAGGCGTTTGCTCCCATGTAGCACACCTTTAGTTGTGAGTGGGGTTTGCTTTTATTTTGATGGGCAAAAAAGTGCAAAGGAGCAGCCTCTCTCCAAAGCGTGCAGGCAGCTCCTGAGTCTGCCTCCCGCCTTCGAGCTCTCCCTTTTCCACAGGGTTACAAATCAGGCAATGCTTGTCTGCTCACAGGGTGCAAAGAGAGACAGCGAGTCCATTACTATCCACAGGGCACCTGCTGTTTCTGTCATTTCTAACCAGCTCTGTGTGAGGAGTGAGTGGGAGAGTCTCATTTCTGCAGTAATCCCTGTTTCCCAACAGCAGAGACAAATGCAGGCTGTATCCAAAAAAATAGCAGGGGAAAAAAACCAATGTGTCTGTCTAGCTAAGGGCTGTGCTATATCTCAAAGCAGCTCCCTTCCCAGCCGTGGGGGATCTGTGGAAGGACAGATGTCACCCAAAATGTGCCTAAACCCACCCGAGAGCAAACTGCTATCCTGCCCTCTCTGGTACAACAAGGAGGGAGGAAAGCTGCGTGCTGGGACCTGGAGTTTCCAGCAGCCTTGTCCTCTACTAGGGAGTCACAGCTGAGGTTTTGGTCCGGCAAAGTGGRGAGAGGCAGCCCCTGGGAGCGACGGCGGCCAGCACACGCTACCGGGTTAAAGACAAATCCACCTAAGAGGGAAAGTGGGTCAGGGCGGTCTCCACTCAGCTCACTAACAGGTTAATTTGATTCCTCGTGTAGTCAGAGCAGAAGGAAATTGTGGGCTCCAATTCCCACCCTTCCCTTTGATCTGTCGTGATTGCTGCAGGCGCTTGCTTCTTTCTGCAAGGACTGGATTCGGAGCCCCAAAAAACTGCTGGTTGTTTGTGAGGCGAGATGCCTGAGCAGGGCGAGAGGCAGTTTGGGGAAGGGCCTTCCCTCGGTAGGGCAGCAGTGGGAGAGGAGTCCCATTTTTGTGAGCAATCAGGGCATCCTTGCCCGCCTGGCTCCCGTTCAGCTTGTCCCTCCCTCCCCAAAAGGCTCATCAAGGCCAAAGCACCAGCTTTTTTTGCACATCAGCCCCTGGGCTGCAGCAGCAGCTCTCCAGGGCTCACCATCAAGGGCATCTGGCCATTGCTGCCCTCCCTGCAAAGTGCTGTGGTGGATCCAGGTCTCTCTCGACCCCAGGAAGCAGAAGCACCATGAAGGTCAGCGCTATAATAACCTGTTCCCATCTCTGCTTCCAGCGGTGAGCATCCAGGCAGGGGCTGGGGAAGGGGAAAGGAAAGCCATACCTCTTCGGGCTGATGGAAAGGGGTCTCTCCTGCTCACCTAGAGCCGGGGAGAGGTTGGGCAAAGAGCAGCATGGTGCTGGTAGGTGGCACTGGTGCCTTTGCAGCCTGGGACCTGTGCATTTTTCCCATGTGCCACAGCTGCCCTCAACCTGGCCGGTCCCAACGCAGGCACCGTGGCCTGGCCGCAGCTTTCGGTGCTGCAGGTCGTGGCTGTGAGGGAGCTGTGGGGTTCACCTGCCCAAGTGCTGGGCAGGGTGGGTCCATCTGTCCATCTGTCCTGCTGCCTCTAGGGCCTTGCTGCACATGCTTTGGGGGGGTGGGGTGCAGCCATCCGAGTGTTGTTGGTTTATTTTGCAGGCAACGATGATAATTTTCTGCCTGCTGCACACTCTTTAATTAACAGCTCGGAGGATGTGGGGCGAGAGGCGTAATGAGCACTCCGTTTGCATATCAAAAGGCAGCATCATTAATATCCCTGCGCTCACAAGAGCTCTCAGAAGGCAGGCGGGTCGCAGGCAGGGATGCCGGCGGCGGCTGAAAGCCCTGTTCGGTGTGCGTGTGCGAGGGGCCGCTGTGCCGGCGGGCACATGGGCTGCGCAGGTGTGCAGGTGGGTGCTAGGCAGGGAGCGGGCAGCCACAGCCTCCTGTCCCGGGGTGGCAAGCAGAAGGGTTTTGCCAAGGGGGCTGGGTAACAAGCCAGTTTCTAGGCAAAGGGGGAGCTCACCGAGGATTTTTGGCTGAGTCGCCCAAATCCAGCAATATCCTGGGCTGCTCTGCAGCAGCTCCTTTTCTTGACTCTCCTGCCGGGCTGGAGGAGTTGTCCCCAGGCAACCCCTCTCTGGCCGGTGACGGTGGCCCTGGAAGGCTGCGCTGAAGTGGCTGATTGTTCAGATAAAGCTTATCCTGTTACCCAGGCTGTTTGTTGCCGTACAGCATTTGCACAGAGAAGTCCCTGTAGATCTCAATTTGGCCATGCTCAGCCAGCAGGATTAAATGTTCCTTTGCTTCTGTCTCCGGCATGGAGGAAAACAGCTACCCGGGTGATGGTTTACTGCTGCACATGCACTCCTCTTTCTTTCCTTAAGTCTCTTCTAATTAAATATAACAATTTCCCAGGGGGATGGGGGAGATGGCATGCCAGGGCATCCTTGGCTCTCCCTGCAAGTCCAGCCGTGGTGTGCTCCCTGGCAGCCCAGCCTTGCCAGGCTCCCGAGGCTTTTTGTCAGCAAGAGGCTTGTTTTGGGCACTCAGGTTAGCTCATCTGCTTACCTGCAGCCAGAGGCTGAGCGGGCAGGCCCAGGTGGGACTGGTCCAGCAGGCACTTGGTTTCCCCAGAGCAAAGCTGGGGGAAGTCTCTGTGGGCTTTGCAAAGTCCTGGGATAAGGAATGTGATGGCCAGGATTTCTTCTGCTCTGCTCCCACTTTCTCTCAGCTCCTCCTGCTTCTGCGCAGGCTGCGTTTGTGTGGGTAACTTCACCCAGGTGCCCTCAAGGAGACAAGGATTTGCAGCCTCTGGAGGAAGGGGTTGAAAGACTTTCCAGAGCCTGATTTTCTTCCTCAACATCCAGTCAGACAGGGCATGCCAGACACTGAGAGATACTGTAAGGAGCAGGTTTTGGCGGGGGGGGAGCACTGGTTCGGTAGCAGAGCACATTACTAAAGGTACTTCTGCCTCCCAAGTTCATTATCCATGCTGCAAATCGACAGAATAAACTGATTTTTGTGTTCTGCCTCACAAATCTTGTACGAAGGCCAACCAAGCAAATGTACGTTTAAGTCAAGCACGTTGCAGGGCAAATTTACTACCAGATTCCTCTAAGCCAGTTAGAGGTGGAACAACACAATGATCAAATTAAGGGCACAATTAAGATTAAATTGATAGGTCTGAATGTTCAAGTGCCAAGTGAACACAGCAGGTAATCACATCAAACACTGAGGCTGATATTAGAAAGAATGACATGGTGTTCATCTTCCTTGTGCTGTTAAGAGTCGAAGGAACAGCTGAATTGCTTTCAGGARGGGCGCTGCATGGGGACAGAGCCAGGGAAGGAGCTGCAGGACACGCAGGTCCCTAAGATCAAGGACCTGCTACTAAGGCAAACTCCTGGTACCAGTCCTCYGCCTCCTTGAAGCTGAGGCTACCCAGGGTGGGGTGGTATGGAGGTGCCACCAGACCATTTGCCTCTTGTGTTTGRCTGTTGAAAGGACACAGCTGGCAGAGCAAAATTAAGGTTAAATGAGTATGAGTTTGAAGAGCTGTTGATCGGGGCCACCAAACACTTCCTTGGATTGACAGGTCTTTACAAAGTGTTGTGTATTGACATCGAGCACTTGAATTTTAGCATTTTCATCCTGTCTAGCGAGCCAGATACACGCTCCCTGAYGCACTGCCTTCCTTGTTTGGCTGGGATCAGAGCAAAAAGCCCATGTAAACAAACTTTCCTGTCATCCCAAAAGATCTCACTTCCTTCTCTAGAGCGTTTGTTGGGGTTCTTTCTGTTTTGTTTTGTTTTGTTTCTTCCAGCAACGCTGCTCTGTCCATAGCTCTCTTTCTTGGGAAGGAAAAGAGCTGCTGCCCATAAACTACCACAGGAAGGATGTATAGCTCGCATGGGGCCCGTGGTAGTTTGTGATTCACAGCATGCATTGCTTTGGTAAGCAGATGTCTGGGAGGAGGAGGAGGCCAGGAGCTTCCTTCACTTTCATAGCAAGGTCTTGGTACACCTCCTGTTTTGGAGATCACTTTCCTGAGGAGCATTTGGCAACTTGTTTGTACAGCAGGAGGAAGGATTAACCGTGAGCATCATCATTGGCACATCTGACCGAAACCCAGGGACTCTCGATATTCAAACTCAAAAAGGAGGAGCCGTTACGGTGTGTGTCCCACGCAGGCCCAGGTGCTCCTTAGTGCTGTGCCTCACCATTATTTACTTCCACTGCTTCAGTGCCCCGTTCCCTCTCTGGTCCCCCCTTTCCCAAGGGGGTCAGGGGCAGCCGGCTGTGCCCATAGGCAGCGCTGGCACACACATGCGTGGCATTAGGTAGGAGAAGAGGCTCCTTCCCCAGGCGGAGGGGACACGGCTCCATGGCATGCCCGCAGGTGACAGCCCAGGCGCCGCACACCCCAGCGATCAGGGCAGCTGGCACAGCACCGCTGTTTGGGGAGAAATCCTGACCCTCCTTGTTTTTTTGCCAGAACAGTTTAGTTGAGTTTCCTCAGGGAGAAGCATTTCCATCTGTTGTGGTTTAACCCTGGCAGCACCTAAACACCACGCAGCCGCTCGCTCACCCCCCCGCTCCGGTGGGATGGGGGAGAGAATTGGGAGGGCACGAGTAGGAAAACTCGCGGGTTGAGATAAAAACAGTTTAATAATTGAAATAAAACAAAGTAGAACAGTAATAGTAACAGTGGTAACAACAACAACAATAGAATATACAAAGCAGACRATGCACAATGCAACTGCTCACCACCCGCCGAACCGACGCATTGCCGAACCAACACGTGCCGAACTGACGCGTGCCCGAAACGCACGAGCCCGTCCCGGAACCCAGAGCCCCCCACACACCCTTAGTTTTTATACTGAGCATGACGTCGCATGGTATGGAATACCCCACTGGCCAGCTGGGTCAACCACCCCGGCTGTGCTCCCCCCGCCAGCTTCCCCTGCACCTGGCAGGGCATGGGAGGCCSAAAASTGCCYGGTGCAAGCACCACCCAGCACCACCCAAAACATCAATGGGCCATCAATGCTCCTATTATACCAAACCCAAAACACAGCACACCCCCCCAACCCCCCACCCCCCACCCCCCGGCTACTGGGAAGAAAGTTAACTCTGTCCCAGCCGGAACCAGGACACCGTCTAATTTGGCTCTTAATTAACACCGTGCACCCCAAAGAGGCTCTGCAACCACTTGTAAATTAAATATGAAAAGCATTATTTATCGAGGAATAGCAGCCTAATGGCTGCAGCTCTGACATTTATAGTTGCTAATGATGATGGATCTGGGAGAGAGAAGTTGGGAAGGAAATGGAGGGGAAGAGTTTCTTCTCTCTTAAAAGATACAGAGACAGATGTGTAAGGGTCATGTTCCTGGGGCACAAGTGGACTCTTTCTTCCTTTGATTAAAGATGAATGTGAAAGGAGCATGGGGAGGCTGGAGGAGTATATTCTCAGTGTAATAACCTGCATCCTATACTGTGTTTGGCAAGGTGAGCTGTGGGGCTGGTGTTGCTAGGCTTGTGGAAAAGAGGAAAGTTGAATCTGCTTGCTGCAATTGGAATAATTTTGCAGCTGATAGGAGCCGAAGAGAAATGCCAGGAGCCTTTCGGCTTTTCCCAAGGAGAGGGTGAAGGGGGAAGGTGCCAAGGGCTGATGCACTTGCCTCGCCCCTGCAAACCCATCTCTGAGCCTGGGTTTCACACCCAGCAGCGCAACTGCAGGGTTCACTTGCTTAACACAAGCTCTGTTTGTCGGCATCAAAAAACCCCATGTCCACAAGCAGAGCCACCTCTTGAGGGGCTTGGAGGGAGAGAAAAACCAGGAGAGTGGCAGGTCGGGCCTGGGATGTGCAGGCACTGGCTGGTGAGCAGCCGGCACAGCCGAGGGGCCGGGGTGCCAGGGCTGCATATGAGCCGGCTGGGGCTGGAGCACCCCCGGGAGCCTCTGGCTCGGTGTTTCCTTAAAGCTTTCCACTTCCTATTTTGTCTCCGCTCGAAGGTTTTGTCCCGTTTCGTGAAGCTGCCAGCCTTTTCAGCATGCGTGAGGGCTGAAGGCAGCTGCTTGCCTTCTCACGTGGGGAGGTTTCCTCCTGGCACAGATGGAGGATATTCCCAGTGTGGCGTTCCCCCAGTTCTTGGCACGGCTGGCGCTGCCAGGAGCACTGACCGGTACACAGCCATCACTCGGACCAGGATGGGGGYAGGATAGTGCAGATGGGGTGACGCGGGCCAGGTTTGGGGCAGTTCCCCTGCTAGGGATGCTCTGTGCTGAGAAGCCTTAAGACTGTCAAAACTTTGCAGGCGCAGAGTGCCAAGGAGGAGAGTTTCTGCTCCTGAGAGCTTTCCTTGTGCCTCCCTCCCTTCGGACATTCATCAATCTGTTCAGCAGAGCAAAATTAACTCTTGCTAGCAAGGCCCAGACAGGTAGGAGCGGTCTTGCTGCCTCTGGGTTGATGCAGTCCGCCCCGGCAGCGGCTGGGGCAGGGTAAGGAGCAAGGTTGGCAGAGCAGGCATGGGGTAACCCAGCCCCCTGGGGCTCTGGCAGACACAGGGTAGCCGGAGCCCCAAGCACAAAGCTTCCCATCCATCCCCATCACAAAATGTCACCGGTAATAGTGATGCTCTGGGTTTCGTTGATATCTGTGTGTATATCTAATCCAGCATTGAATCTCATTGAGTTTCTGGTCTCAAACATCTATTTCCTGGGGAAAAAACGCCGTCATTTAATCTCACATCGGGTGAAGCGGCATTTTCCTGCCTCGTCCCTGCATCTCGCTGACCAGCCTCCTGCTCTCCTGCTAGGCACCAGGAAAAACTGGGTTTTCCCATCTCTCTGCCACTTGTTATTTTGTAAGTCTCCCTTGCGCCTCCCCTCCCTGACAGTTATGGTCCCCGTCCCTCAGGCTCCCCGCTCGTCTCAGTGGCCCTCCGCAACCCGGCYGCGCCCTCCCTATGGCATCATGCTTATCCCTGCGCTACTCGCCGCGCGTTGCCCAACCCGCCTCRGCTGCGTCGAGGCTTCGCCAGCTGCTGCCGCACTTTGAGCAGGGAGTGTGGACYGAGCTGTTCCCAGGGCAGCCCCGGCCTCTTCTGGGGATGGTACAGAAACCTTCCCAGGTTTACTAAAATTGCACATTTGATGCTACAAGGTGCATTTCTTTTCATTTATCAGCATCAATGCAATTTGTCACCGCGGTACCCATCCATACAGTACCTTCGGGACTCTCCGAAGCTCCTTGCTGTCTCCCGTGCTCATGAATCACCTGAGTAAGTTTGCACTTGCTCCTATCCCCTGCCTTCACTCCTCCATCCAGACCATTAATAACACCCTTGCACAGCAGGAGGCCTAGCACGCATCCCAGCTTCACTGCTGCTAATCTTTTGCCGTTATAAACCTCAACTACTTATCCTCTCTGCTTTGGGACTCCTTGCCAGTTTCCCACGCAGGAAAAGATGGTGCCTTTTGCCCCCCGGCTAATTAGCTTTTTTAGCAGCTGTCTGGACAATCTTTTGTCAGAGRAGCTCTAAATAAATAGCCACTTCGTTGTTCTTGCATCCACCCTGGGCTGATACGTTCAAGGAAATCTGGGAGATTAGTGAGACACAATTTTCCTCCGAGACATGCACACTGGGCTGTATTATGAGATGTTCTGTTTTTAATTATCATTCCAATCAATTTGGTGCACACAGATGTGCAATTTACTGATCTGTAATTCCCCAAATTACCCCTGGAGGCTTCATTTTTATTGTCAGTGTAACATTTGCTACCAACTATCTGTTGTTTGTTTTTTGAGGGGAAGGCTTTCTTCTTGTTGTTTTTTGTTTTGACACCTTTAGCCATCTGCTCTCCAGAAATCCATTTTGGCTCATTTTTTTCTTTCTTGTTACCTGCTTGTAATTTCTTGTTGCCAGGCGAGGTTTTGATTTCCCCATTTGGGAGTACCCCYGTGTGCTGCAACTGAGCTGCAGGAACCTGGAGTCTGTTCTGGGCCCTGGCAGTGATTTACTCTGCGRTCAAACCCTTTCTGCTATAACCCCATCTGGGTTTCCCCACCGTAGCAGGCAGACACCGATCCCACTGCAGCTCCAGGTATACGGCTTAATTAATTAGTGCTTGTAGAGTGCAGCCAGGAGGTGCCGGGGAAGATGAACGTATCATAAGTGCCCTCTTTATGGAGACAGGTAATCACTCCTTTTGGGGAGCTGCCAGCGTGGGGTGGAGGCGGCTCATGGGGCTGGCACAGTCGGACCCTCCGTGGGGAGGGAGGTGGGTCAGCTGCATCTCCTCGAGGAGACACAATTTCCTCTCGGGAAATGGGAGAGCAAAGCCAAGAAACACAGCGGGATCGGGGGGAGTTCACCTCTGGCCGGAGAGTCTGCTCTGCCACCTGGGGCATGTCCCCTGTGGGGCCGGGTGCCAGCCTGGCAGACCTCTCTCCCGGCTGTCCCTGGACCTAGCCATCCCCCCACCACCCAGGAAAGGCCTCTCCACATCCCAGCTCTGTATCCATGTCCCCAGGGCATCCCGGCCCCAAGTGGCTCTCCCCATACCCCGCCACGGCACGGCTCACTGGCTGCATGCTCAGCGCTGATGTCCTCCAGGATGTGCTTCATTGCGCGCTGCTGGGATGCCCCAGGTCCCATGGGGTGCTGCAGCCCTCCTCTACTTTAGTCTGTGGGCACTTAATTATTAATAACAAATCCTTCCACCCCCGCTCTGAYGTAGGGAGCCACAGATGAGCTTGTAGCCCCTTGGGTCCCCCATACAGGGCCAAGACAAGGGACATGGGGGAGATTTAAATCCAGTCCTTGTGATGATGGGGGTTCTGGACTGCCAGCACTGCTGGGGGCAGGGGGCTGCCAGAGAGAGATTTAACAAGCACAGCGACCTGGCCCTGGCAGTGCGTGCTAGGCTGGAGATAATCTCCATTTAATTCTCTTCCTGATAATCCAGTCTCAGATGTGGTCCCATGCTCCCTGACCTCTTAATCCTATTGCCACGGAGCCTGTTTAATGGGGAAGCTAGTGTGGGCTCCTGTGAAACGGCTTGGGGCATCCCGCTGGCTCTTTGTCTGCCCCTCTTGCCTCCCCCATTCCTGCCTGGCATGGATCTGGCACTGAAATTCCCCATTCTCCCTGTGTGGCCCGTTCCCAGCTCTCCTTCCTCCCCTCTGGCTGAGCGAGAYCCTCAGCTGCCCAGAAATGGGGAGCAGACAGGAAAGGGGGATCTGGCTCCCAGACACACTTACCGGGCAGCTGCAAGGTGATGTGTCTGGCAACACAAGCTAGATGCCGGTTTTGCAAGCCTTGCTCTGGTTTGGAAAGGGGCAGCTGTGACAGCCGCAGCGGGGAGGGGGAGAGAAGAGCAGCCATCCCTCGCGCCCTGGCTTTTGGGTAGGAGGCTGGTGCGTGGGGAAGCACCTGGACAGCGATGGTAAGGAATGCACTGGGAGGAAATTGGTGTTATAAAACTTAAAGCGAGATCTGATGGAAGGGGAGGTGGTTTTATGGTACAAAATCTCTTAGCGGGTTGATTTGCCGTGCTCAGCCTCTCCGACTCTCAGACACCCCGAACTGTGTCCCCAGGTGATCCCCAGGGTCAATACATGGAGGAGGGGGGACGCCGGTCACCGAGCCCTTGCCATGTGTCGGGGATTCCTCTGGATGAGTGAATAAAGCCAGTTTTCAGAGAGATCTTTTCTCTCTGTTAGGAGTGGTCTTTTGCTTTTACCTTCCTGTAGGGCAAACAGAAAGCAACTGCACTGTGCTGCGCTGCAACCCCACTGCCATCCTCCTTGCTAGCAAGCAGGTCAYCTGTCCTGGGGCCAGAGCAGAGCATGGCCACCTCAGCTGGGTCCTCCTTGCTTTGGTTAACTGGAAACGCAGCCATCCCTTCAGCCCTCCCTCGCTGTTCCTGCTGGTGCTGACACACATGTTTGCATTTGTATTTCCAGGGGAGCGGGGTTGGAAACATTGACCCTGAGGGTGCAGACACACATTCACGCTACTGAGGGTTACTTGAGCAGCTTTTCTGGGTGCCCAGTGAGCGCTCTGCAGCTCAAAACCTTCCCTGGGGACGGGTTATCTCTTTGCGAGGGATCTGCGTTAGCTCGGCCGGGCGGTGCGGACCGCATCTCCTGGTGACTTGCCAGGGCTCACTGGGTCTCTGCCAGCCCGTGGAGTACTCTGACCCTGCTTTGTGGCCATAAAAGCTATTTGATCATGAACAAGTTGTTCCTGGGAGGTGCGCAGTCAAGCAGTGTGGTCCTCTGGGGACATGAGCCGTGCCCGACTGACAGCCTGCACTCCCTTGTTGGCTTCCCACTGTCCTCCTCCGAAAGGCCCGTGGGGCTTGGATGCTGCTGTGCCCCACAGGTTCCCAGCAGGAGCCTTTACCCCCCGCTGAATTTGGGAGCGAGAGCACAGATGTTCAGCTCCTTGGAGTCAGACAACAGGGAAACAACCTGTTCCTGTTCCTCTTCATGCTTCCCTGGGCTGAGACTAAGGGCAGATTCAATCATTTTGGGCCTGGATAGGAAGCAGAAAGGTTAAGTGTCCTGAATTGCCTGGGAAGGGCCATGTCTGTCCTGCATTGCCCATCACCCTGCGTCCCAACCTTGGTGGGAACAAGGCCATAGAGGAGTTGGGGCCACAGAGCAGTGTGTTCAGTGCAGGCTCCGAGTGGCTCCCGAGATGCTCTTTCCCATCAGCTTTTCCTGCAGTGCCTCTCTTCAGCTCTCCAGCAGCGCCCGCAGAGCTGGAGCCCTRTGGAGGTTGTGGGTGGCTCTGCTAAAACCATCTTTTGAACCTGAAGTTTTGCAGGGAGATGCTTCATCTCTCGCTCTTTCACTCTCGTGTGCATATTCAGCCAGAGAAAGTGCTGTTCCCCTAAGGTGAAATGCTAGGATATTAATTTTCTGAAGTTCTCAATAAACTATTGAAGATTAATTTTAGGGAAAGCCGGAGGATATGATGGATGGGAGCCCAAGCCTGCTTAAATATGCAATATTAAAAATTGATCGTTGTCTCTCCTTGTCGTACACCCTGCCCCGGTGTCTGGGGCAATCCCACAGTCTGACGAAAAGCCAGGAAAATGCTCGATAAGCCCCACGCCCAGCTGAGTGCAAATTTTAATAACTTGTGTTGCCATTATTATTTTTAAAATCACTTTTATGAGTTTCTGTTTTGTTTAATGCCTGGCTCTGTTGTGCAGATTGGCAGCTGGGAGCTTGGGAATCCTCCTGTACCTGCCAGGCTGTGAGACATCACCGCCCAGCAMAAGCTGCTTCCCTGTCCTCCCTGCCAGCCCCTGCCGTGGGAACGATGCTCTGGGTGACCACGGCCCCATGGCGAGGGCAGCCCAGGGAGGGGGAGGCTTGGCCAGGGAGGCTGGCAGGTGCAGGGGGCTGGTTCAGCCTGGAAGACACCCAGGCACTGTGCAACATCGTTCATGCTTGGCTTGCCCAGACCTTGACTGCAGCGGGCAGCACTTGGTGCACAGAGGAGAAGTTGCATCTCTTGGTTCTACCTTGCTCAGTAGGGGCTCTGGGGCAATTAATGCTTTTGCATCAACACAGCATTGTAAGCATTGACTCTGATGTTTCTCACTTGCAGAGAAACAACAAAATCTTGCCAAAATGTTGGAGTTTATCAAAGCAGCAATGAACTCTTACAGGTACTTTTGAGGTTGGCTGCAAAGTTAGGGTCTCTCCACAGTGTAAGGCCCAAGATGACTCTATCGGGGCACCCAGCAGCAAGGAGAAAGCTCTGTGGGATTCCTCTTCGTCCCTGTCTGGCTGAGGGGAGTCCAGGCAAAGTCCACCTGATCCACTCTGATCAGAAAGCTGCTGACATTTTTTTCCTCCCTGCAGTTAATGACTGCAGGAGCAGGGATTTGCTGRCATTTGCACTTCACAGAGGGCTGCGAGGGGAGAAAGCGGGTCCCACAGAGGGTGCAGGGAGAACAAGAGGCATGGTGTAATCTGACATCAGGCTTTTCTAGCCAAGTTCCATTTTCTACTAGRTAAGCAGTGTAGCGATACTGAGATACTGCAGTGACTGATGGGACATAACAATCTTCAGGGCCAGTTTGACCACTGGCCACTCCTTTGCTCTCCATCGGGGGTGACCGAGTTGCAGCTTGTTTGCAGAGGCATGTGTGCAGGGCCCTAAGGGGTGGCAATGTGACCCCTTTTGCCGTGCATCCCCTGCGACGGGGTTAGCACAAGGAGACAGAGTTGAATACAGAAGAGTAGCACACTTCAGCAAAGAGCTATTATTTGCCAAAGGTCCAGTCTTCCCTGATTTGCACTTGGGGTGTAGTAGCACTTGTCCTAATGATTCATCCATGCTCTTCATTGCAGCAGGCTGACAGTGAGGAATGAGTGTGTTTCTGCAGCTCCCAGGGGTGTGCAGGCTGTGCTCGGAGTGCTGTGCCCCTCGTTAGCAGCCCCTGCAAAGGGATGTGTCCAAAACAGTTGCCTGGCCAGTCCGAAATCAATGCCACCCGGCCTCCACGGCRGCACTCAGTGGTGGCCACCTCCTCCTCCTCCATGTCCAGAGGACCAGGAACGGGGAGGCCCAGTAGAAAGACACGACCGGGGAAGAGCGTGCCAGCAGCAAGCCCTAGCTTGAATGGGCAATCAAAAAATGATCACAGGCGGTGATAAGCTGGCCTGTGTGCCAGGGAACAGTGACATGTTCCGTGCTACCGACACCGCTGGGATGTGATAGTGCAGGTGGCTCACACGGTCACCACTGTTGGTTTTGCCACACTCTACTTGGAGCTTGGAGTACCAGGGTGGTGGCCACAGCTGCGGTGGAAACCCACACTGATGCTTGCTGCTGGTTTTGCTAGGTCCAAGATGTCTGACCCTGGGGAGCAGGAGGGATCTAAGCACTTCTCAAAACCCTTTGAGAGGGACTTAGAGCTGCCCCAAATGTGCAAGGACCACTTCCAACCCTCGCCAAGGTCTTCTCAGAGAATTTTGGAGACCTGTTGTCACACCTGTGCACCACACATGTGGGTCAGYCACCTTTATGGGACTGGTTAGTCCCATACAAAACTGAATTTGGACCCAAAATGTGCCAGCTGGCTTGAAGCAAGTACTGAAGAACAGTGCCGGGCATGGATGTTACACAGGCAGTGGTTCCAGGTCACTTTGGATGGTACTAGTTCAGGACACAGCATTTTTATGATTACATTTGACAACATAACAGAGTGCAATGCTCTGCAGTGTGACCTTCTCGATACCTAGCAAGTTGGGCAGGTGTGCTAATTATGTGCCCTTGCGCAGATAAAACCACCTGCGAGTACCCTGCAGAAATATCAGCTCCATCCTCGCATTAGCAGCCATGGGACTGAGTGCAATGCTGTTTTCCACCGTTGGCAAGGCCAGGGAAAGGAAGAAAGACAACAGGAAGGGG
Source organism: Phoebastria nigripes (assembly GCA_035582835.1). Classification (NCBI taxonomy): domain Eukaryota; kingdom Metazoa; phylum Chordata; class Aves; order Procellariiformes; family Diomedeidae; genus Phoebastria; species Phoebastria nigripes. Next base: position 867,339 of record JAYKAV010003476.1, on the reverse strand, counting down.
TGAGGATTGGGGTTGGTTTTTTTCTCCACCAAATGCAGTTTTATTTCTGCATTAAAAATTTATGGAGCCCTTCATTTAATATTTATAAAGTGAGTGTCTTAGTAATAAATTACTAAGGAACACAACAGGGCAGCATTGCCGCTGATGTAGGAGTGCCCAATAGGGACTGGGAGCTCCCCCTGCGTCCAGTCTGCCCATGCCCTTCGTCYGGCATCCCTAGGTGTAGTTGGGTTCGTGGGACTGATAGGGCTGCAGGGCTGGGAAGGAAGCTCCATCCTTCCCCCAGCCAAACTTCAGGGTGCCTGGACTGAGCTGGTGTCTGAGCTGAACATCTCCAAACAGGGGAGTGAACTGGGAGCCCATGGAGCGACACCTGAAAGGGCTGCACGACAGATGGCACTGGCAAACTCAGTACCAAGAAGGGGATGCAACTGAGCCCGTGGCTCCTGGGTCCTGGCCCTCGCCTCAGTGCAGCAGTGCTGGGCAGCTTCTGGGTGTCCTGTATGCAAATTAAACACCCGTAATGATCCTGCTCCTCTCACCTGCCTGCACCRGTCGGTGGAGGCTCTCGCTAGTCAGCTAAGCTGCCTCCTGGGCTTTGGCATCTCTGCAGCTGGGAATCAACCTCGGGGTCCACGCTCAGGGTCCCGTTGCTGAGACCTAGAGCTCAGCAGCGTGAGATTGTGTCACCGCTGACTACAGTGTCCTGCATGGAAACACTGCTAGGGACCGGCATCTGTCATCTCCGGTACAGCCCCTGCTTTCTTTTCTTTTTTTTCCACTCGCAGCCGTCAGAGAGGGGCTGACCTCTCACTGTCCACCGCGAGCCATGAAGTGCTGTGAGAGACCCCAGACTGGGATTGCAAGGGGTTTCCAGGCATTCTGCAGCACCTGCTGGGGACAAGGAAAGCAGGGGTCCAGGTGAGACCAGAGAGCACCCGTGAGGGGCTCTGGCTGGAGAGAGGTTGGGCTGCCACGGGCTAAGACAACGAGCATCTCAAGGTGACCTGAGCATCCTTTGAAAACTGGGCTGGATCAATGCAATCAATCCTCCTGATCATTTCCTCTCCGTCAAAGCGCAGAGCAAAAGCCCTGAGCTCGCAGGTAGCCCATCGGCCTCATGCCACAGTGTCCCAGGGGCCAGCTGGGAGCCCAGGGACCCCCATGTGGGACAGGGGAGCCCTTYCTGGTGGATGGGGACCTCTGGGACCCCACTGGCTCCTTGCTGGTGTGCCAGAGCTTGCACCCCAGGGGGAAGAGGCACAGGGCAGTGTGGGGTGGTTGCCCCTGGCGTTGGGGAAAACACATCCCTTCCACGCTGCTTCTCCCGTCCCCCAGATGGGTTTCCTAGCCTGGGTTTCCTGGCAGGTGAAGGGGGTGGCCGTGACATGTTACCCAAGCTCTGTCCCAGACCTCACACACGGCAGCCGCCCATCCCTAAATTTTCATCCTGCTGCTGCAGGTGTAACGCCCCCAGCCAGCGCAATGGTGAAAGCACCAGTGTAGGCAAAATATCAGAAACTACCTGCATTTCAGCTACAGAGTCGACGGCTGCTCTGGATGGGGTTAAATGACACTTCCCTGGGGCATTTCAGGATCATTTGCTCCCTCACTCAAGCTCCCTAACTAGGCCCAAGGAGGCAGCGAGGGAGCGGACGAGGTGGCCGAAAGCAATTTCAGCCCTTCGAAAGAAATAACTGGCATGTAACAGTGACAGGAAATTGTGCAATTAGTACAACAGGGCAATGTCAACAAGCTCTTAACGCCAGTTGTTATGGCAACACCAGGGAAAGTGATGTTGGTGCTGGAAAAATCGAGAGACTGAGAAATAACAACAGCAGCAGCGAAAGCCGGGATGGCTCTGGCTTTGGTTGCGGGGGTCTGGGGCACAGCAGCATCCCGGCAGCACCGCAGGGCCACGGCCACCGCCTCGAGGCCAGCCCCAGCCCCGTGCTGGGGAGGGGATAGGCAGAGGTAGGGGACCTGGTCCAGCAAGAAAGAAACAGGAGCCATCAGCAGGGACTGGGAAAGGCTTTCCCCGCTGCAGCCCCGTGAAGCTCTTCCCTGCGGCGCTGCCCTGCAGGAGGGGCAGCCGGGGCAGCCCGCGTCATCCCTGGACAAGAGCGTAGAGCATCAAATGGCTGCGAGCTGGTAGCCCCGGCTTGGCTCATCATGCTAATGAAGTAGCATTGAGTGAATCGTGTGAGAGAGAATATTGAGTGACTTTCTGCTAGCAAAATTATGGTGCTTTGGGTCTGGCAGAGCATTTGCTAATCCTGGGCAAACATATGGCTAGGCATGTTGACAAGGTGTGTCTCTTGTGGCTTTGCAGGCAGCTGGCTCCTTTGCATACGCGCTGGGCACGGCCGGGCCTTTGTAGCCCCCCGCATGCCCCCACTTCAGCTGGCCACCTCGTCTGCCGTGCCCACTGTGGGACTGGCGCAGGGGAGAGGAGGGAGGCAGAGGGCTGCCTGGCAAGCAGCTCAGCCCTTGCTGCCTGCCCGAGCTATGCCACAGCCGTGCCTGCGCCAGCCTATGCACCCTGACCCACTGGCTTGATTTTCCAGCTTGAGCCCGGACTTGCCTGGTGATGGCTGGACTGAGGCCGTCCCCACTTGGTGTCACTGGCCCGGCTCTGAGCCCCTGGCTCACCTGTGGTGGGGTGCTTGGCCATCTGGAGGGGCTGTGATTTGTGGGGTGCACATGGAGGGGGTCTGTGGTACTGTGGGAGAGAGCCATTAATGCTGGAGCTCAGGGCATATGCAAGCCTCCGTGACGCTCACCAGTGGAAAGGTGGGGAATTACTCGACACGCACAAAATGTGCCTCTTGTACCCTGTCCGAAATATGTCAAAATGGAAAGGATTTGATTTCAGCTTATTGGGGTGTACAGCAGCTCCCTCCCTCTCTCCCTCTCTCCCTGTGCTCCTGCCTGCCAGGGCAAGTCCCTGCAGCAGGGTTCCCCCAAGAGCCATCCAGACTCCTCTGTGGTTGTGCCCTCTGGTTTACCCCAGCATAAGCCAGCGTATTCTCCTTTCTCAGCATCAGTATAGCRCKCTCAGTAGCAGATTTGGTGCCTACAAAGCTAAGCAAAGGATTCAGGTTACTCCCAGCTCCCTTTTGTGTAACGTTACATCTTTTCTGGGAAAAAAAGCCTTTGTAGTAGGAGCAGGAGAGACCATGCGATGCTTTCAGAGAGAGCCAGGGCTCCCAGAGTCACAGGGAGCATTGTCCCTTGCAGCTCAGCTCTGTCGTTACAGGGCTCCCAGGTCTGCTCTAAAGCTTCAGAAGCCAGAGGGCAACCAAGACCCTGACACAGCAGAAGGCTGCCGATCCAGAGGGAGCTGCTGCAGCATACTCGTGAAAGCTAAAAGCATATGGCTTCAAAGAGAGAAACATCCTGAGCCCTTTGGAAAGAGCTCAGCGATGGGAGGATCAAAGCACTAGAGAGAATTGTGTTTTGTTTAAAACTGAGGTCTTACAGCAGCTTTTGAGTGAATCTTAAGAAAACGTAATGGGATCTCTTAGAAAACAGCGATGCGAGCCTTGCAGCTGGTGCAATGAAGAAGAGCAAAGACCTCTGTGTGTTATTTGTGAAATGTTATTGCCCTTGTAGCAATAGTTAAGTTAGTCATTCAAGTAAGTTAGGATGTTGGTGACTGAGTTTTTGAATGCGAGGGGGTGCTTTTCTGCCAGCTGAGAGCTCTGTGTTGTGCTTCCATCTGGCCAGACGGTAACACCTTTCCTCATTCCACAAAGCATCTTGCCATGGGAATGCTCTCATTGGTTTTACTGGAGCCATTTGCAGAGCAAACGCTGTAACGTGTCTGTAAGGAGGCACAACTGAGTCCGCAGTGAGGAGGAAGCTTCCGTAAAGCTAATGAGCTCCTAATGAACGTGGCTGATTACCTGATGCTCTTGCCTGTAAATGGAGTAACAGCGTGTGTGCGATGGTAGATGACTATAGCATTGCTTTAGAAAACCTCTAGCATTAATCCTTCCCAAAGACGGCAGAATCATCAGGTCTCTGCACTTCTGGGCCCGGTGGGGCGCAGCGTGGTCCATCGGTCCACTGTGCAAGTCAGAGCCGGGTGATGGAGCACGACGGCGCAGCGCAGGCAGGTGGGGAAGGTGGTTGTGCTGCCTCTGCGCCTCTCTGCAGCTGCTGTGTGCGTTTCAGAAAGGAGAAACCGTTCCAGGGAGGTAACAGGGAGCTTTGATGAGCTGATTTCCCACCCCAGCCCACCTGCTAGGAAACATCTGGAGAGCTGCGGTGTGACTTTCCCTCCTGCCTGACTGGCTGGTTCCTTGCTGGGTACCACAGTGAGCATGCCACATTGCCTGTGGCCATTTGGTGCCTCACTGGTCTCCTGCTTGGGGATCAGAAGCGAGGAAAGAGTGATCCCATGTCTCACCCAGACCCCCCAGCTCCATCTCATCTTTGCCTTCTTCCTTCCCTTCACCTGTTTGTGCCTTGATCCTGAGTTATCTGTTGGGGTTATCTAGGACTGAGAGAGGGAGGYTTTCTCCCCCTCCCAGTGAGCACAGCCATTCTCCAGCCCATGCTGAGCAGCAGTGGACAGGAGACACTGCGTCACTCCAGGAGAGGAGATCCAGCCTGTTAACCCATTTCTTTCATCCTTGATCCTAGTGAGGCTCTGAGGAGAGCAAGTCTCTGATGCCATAAGCAGCCCTGGGATGCCTAYGCCAACCTGTGGGAAATAGGTCCCATCATCTTCCTCCTGAAGACACTGGGGATGTCCTGCTTCCTTACATCTGTACCACCTCTCTAGTCTGCATGAATAGACAGTGTAAAGAAACTGGCAGTTTTGGAGCATAGCTCGTTTGACTTCCTGAGATGTCTACCCTGGGCTGACCTCATGCTTCTTTGGTGGGAATAAGGTGAGATGAGTGGGCTGGAGAACATGTGTGACAGAAACATGGGCAGGAGGGTGGCACACTAGCAACACAGGAGGCAGGAGTTCTCCAGCAGCGATCCTGAGTTCACCTAGTCCCTGGCACGCTTGGGCTCACTGCAGATAGGAAAGGAGAAAAAACATTTATCAAGGCGGTTAATAAGAATTAACCGCAGAAATTCCTGTGCTCCCGTTGCCTGCACTCCCCTCAAAGAGAGCAACTCGGTCAGCGCTCTTGGTGTGCTGCCAGGACACACGGATGCTGAAGGTGAGTGTGGCACAAGGCTCTGCTCAAACATCTAATGCCTCTTTGTGTGCGACTCTAAGCCCAGAAGAGGTCGGAAGCATGGGGAACCTGGAAGGTTGGAAAGGGCTTGCTTCTCTGGCAGGAAAATCTGAGCAAGAGCTTTTGAATATGAACAATTACAGTTTGGACAGAGGAAGAATGTGCAGAGCGCACCAGAAATAGGACATAGGACAGGGCCTGTTGCCATGGGGTTTTTGCAGGGTGATTTTGCACCCTTGTGTGAAGTTGTCCAGAGGCTGCAGTAAATCTGTGGATCAGGGGAATGATGTCCYTGAATCACTGTCTTCTCAAGGGCCAGGAGACACGATGTGAAAATATACGGTGAAAATGGTGCACCCAGTAGGACTTCTCTTAATGAATGGTGCAAAGGAGGAGTAAGAAAGTCATCTGATTTACCCATCACAATGTAGTTCAGTATGCCTGCTTTTGTGCCTCTGAGGCATGCAACTCGCCTCCCTCTCCTTACTCCGGTGGTCAAGGTTTCTGATGTCCTGGCTTTCGCTCTTGCTCCCAGCTCAGTTATCCAAGTCCTTTGATCAGCCAAGGCTGACCTCACCTCCTCCCTCCTTTCTTCAGGTTGTTACTTGGATGAAACCTACAGGCAGCAGAGAGAAGGCATGCTTTCTCCCAGCCCTGTTCCTGAGCAGTGTAAGTTTAGCTCCCTTGGCTTCCCCTCACAGTCTTCTTCCTCTTCGGCCATAATGAATATATACCATTTCTGTGCTGCCTCCTTTGATTTCTACAGGGGAAGCCTTTGCCAGCAGTGGATGTGTCTGATTTTTCTCACTCTGCCRTGGCAGATTTGGAGCCGTCGAGATCCCTGGAGGCTCAGCGAGTCTTCAAACAGTCAGAGGAGCTGAGACCCAGTCTCCTGAGACATCTGAGCACAGCACAGCGTCAGCTTTTTGATACAATGCTATCAAGACTATCAAGTTTCTCTGTATTTCTTTTTTTGCAAATCAATAGAATGGAGCTGGTTTCCCTCCTGCTGTTGTCGGGGGCTGTTGGAGAAGGAGGTGTTTTCATTTCAGCTCTTGAGTCAAAGAATAAAGGAGGAGGAGAAGGTGGGGGAGAGGAGGCAGGAAAGAAATACCAGAGAGGACGATAAGGGAGAACATCTGCTCACGGCTTTTCCATAGGGCTGGCCCTCTCTGAGCCAGGAGGAGGCAATCAAAGGGCGCTTGCCTGGTGCTGGGAAGCAAAGGCCAAGTGGCTGGAGGTGAGTAATAGTGAACAGGAGGTGAACAGAGCGGGCAGAGGGGCTGCAGGGGGCTGAGACACGCTGGGGAGCCCAGCGGGGGCCTTTGCACCAGCAGAGAGCAGGACAGGGCAGGACGGGGCCGAAGGAGCCGGCTGGCTTTGCCGAGCCTCCGACCAGATGCCTTGACCCTTCAGCCAATAAACCGTTGTGGCACGAGCTGATCTCCTCCTTCCACCGGTGCAGGTGAGGTATTGGCTTTGCCCCCCTCCCAGCTCTGTGGGGGCACCTTGCTGCACCTGTAATGCCGTGCGAAGCCACCCGCAGGGTTTCCCACCGGGCTGCAGGCTCCTGACCACGCTCTGCCCTGCTGCCCCAGCCCACCCTCCAGGGACCCCAGCTCCCTCCACTCGGGAGCTGCCTCTGCCAGCACTTCCCAGGTCCCAGTCCCCGCTCCTGCCCTGGAGCGCTCTCCATCGGAGGCTGCCACGGGGATCAAACTGTTCAGATACAGGGATGCTCCAGGTTATCTGAATGAACACCAGCGTTGGCCCTGGATAGTGCCTGCCAAGCAGCTGGGCCTGGAGCAGGATCTGGCCCCGTGCTGCCTTGGGTTACAAGGCCAATGTATTATTCCTAATCCTCACTGAGCTCCTTCTTTGGGTTTGGCCTGTGATCATTAGTATAAAAAATACCCTCGGCACACGGTGCCCTGCACAGAAGTAATCCTCCCCTCCCACTTGGCTCGGCTCTGAGCTGCTGCCCCGCCGGACATCCCAGAGCCTTCTTCAGGAGTCTGCTTCATCTCAGTTCTGCTTTGCCTTGATTTAACCTCTACCCCAATAAAAGCACCTTGAAATCAGAGCCTCGCTGAAGCTTTGTGTCTGTACAGGTACTCCCTATTCACTCCCCTGGCGTGTCCCTTGGCATCAGTGGGACAAAGGATCTTCAGCCAGGCTGCTGCTGACCCTGTGGGGCATCTCAGCAGGGACCTCGCCTTCCCTTGGAGCTGGCTGCAGGTATGGTGCCACTGATAATGGGCCCTCAAAAGTCTCGCGGTATGTGCAGGGAGCGTGTCAGTTGTAACTACCCCTGTTTCCCATACTGCCCGTATCCTTCCCTGCTCCTGTATGCATACTCTCCTCCAAGCTCCCTTTGTTCTGCCCGCAGCATGTTCATTTTAAATTCATCTGTGATTTCTTCTTGCAGCTTGGGGCGCCCAGACCCTCCTGCTCCATCCCCACGTGAGAGGGAAGGGAGTGATGAAGGACACTGGCACAGCACAGTGCTTCCCCTCCTCCCTCTCTGCACTTGATCCCAGCATCTTGGGAGCAGATCTCTCCCTCACCCTCCCCGCAGAGGGTCTAAGAGGCTTTTAAGCCCCCCTCACACATGCACGCACTCAACTCTCCACTAATCCRTGGTGCCATTTAATAGCAGACCCAGCGAGGGCTGAGCAAAACTTGTGAGTCATTAATTCAGCTGGAAGGATGAGCTAACGAGAGGAACCTTGTGAGCTTCCCTCCCCACTCCTGGTTGCTCGGTGCATATTAATCTTCCCGAGCGCATGTGCCGGCAGCATCCCCAGCAGCTGAGCACACTGCTGCATGTTTGCTTTATGGGCCGTTGTTTCCCATGCCCAAGACCTCTGCTTGACTTGCTATAGTTCTTCCCAGTGAATTTGTTCCAAACCAGATGATTTAGTGGCACGCGGAGAGCTGGAGATGGCAGGGGGAGGCTGCGCACATTGATGAGGTCCCTGTTAGTACTCGCGTGCTGCCGCCTGGGCAGGGGCACAGCTAAGTCCCCAATTCCTCTTTGCCTAGTGGGACTGAGCRCGGTCCCTCCTTCTGCAGATGGTGAGGGGCTCTGGGGTACGGATTTGTCCAGCCAGGCTGGATGACGGCAATTCAGCTGCTGGGGGGCAATGCTAGCATCGCTGAAGTGTAATTAATTCTGTGCGCTACCCGGGGGATAGAGCAGAGTTTGAATACGGAGGCTGTAAAACTCTCCCGGGTGAATGCATCCATCTTGGTTTGAGCTTTGCAAGCTTTCCCAATTGTATACCTCCTAAAAATATTCCCATGGAGCCACAAATTCCTGTAGAGTAACTGTAAGGCTGCTGACGGGAGGCTCACTTTTCTTAGTTACGCTTAGAAATAGCCCACGGCACCCCCGGGATCCATTGACCCCCGGCTGTAAACCACCGACCTGCAGCTTGTAGAGGAGGGAAACAAGAGGGCAGCACCATGATTTCCACCCAGATAAAGCCATGCACAACGAAGGTGCTGGGGCAGCCTATTAGTTTAAAAACTGCTGCCTGCCATTATAAACCTGGCACCATCAGCCCAAGGGCTGCATGGTCCCTGGGATACTGGGAGCATCCCAAAGGGGAGCGGGCAGCTGTCCCATCCCCGTCAGGCTCCGGCATGGGACGAGGCTTGGCACGTGGTGGTCTCCACGTGCACATTGTCTACAGCATGGTTTTCAGTTTATCTTCTCACTGTAAACGTTCGATTTCTCTTTAAAGGAAATTTCAGAGGGCTTGGTCAGTAGGCCAGTGGCTGTCACTGCTGGAAGGACAACCTCCAGGTCGCAGCCTGGGCCGGGGGACAGAAGCGAGTGTGGTTTGATGCCATCAAGCAACAACCCAGTTTTAGGTTTGAGCGTGGGAGGACTCTGCTTCTTCCTCGAGCTCAGATGGCTGCTGTTGCCTGAGCCCTAGGAGCAGGATGTATTTAAATATTACTGCTAATTGAGAGTATTTTAGGTCTGTATTTCTCCTAAAAATTACCTCTCTTGATTTGAAAATCTAAGTCAAGGCATAAAATTATTGTAGGTTAATAAACCCCATGTAAATGTAAGTACTCACAAAATGCAGGATTGTTGCTCCAAAGTTCACACTAAGCCAACAACTCAGGAGGCACGCAAAACCTGGAATGAAATACAAAACCAGAATTTGGCAACAGCAATGGGCTCTGTGCAGCAAAAGTACTGTCTTCAGCTCAAGGATGAGCTCGGTCAAATCTGAGAAGCTGCAAACCCCAAAAAGCAGAAAGGCTCATTTTCCACCCTTGTCCTAGCAGTGACATCTGCAAGGTTGAAATCCATACTGCTGAAAGTCCTCAAGGACCCCAGAGCCAGAAACCAAGCCGAATTCATTAACTACCTCTAATGCTGCCTTCAATAAATTGTATGGCTTTTAAATACAAACATATTTTGAGAGACCTTTTTTGTCCTGTATCTAGGACAGGTAAGACAGGCTCATAAAACCAAGTGTAGATTCTGAGTTTGCACATGTTTCAGTTAATTACCATCCAAATTAAGGCTTATTCAACTGATGAATTAAAAAAAAAAAAAAATCAGCTAGTGAATAAATGCAATATTAAGCCTTTCAACACAAAGTGAAAAAAAAAATCCAAATAAATGTTAATTACATAATAGCTCTAAAAAGCTGGTTTAACTACAATGGAAGCTGGTGAAAAGCAAGTACAGGGTTTTGCTGACCAGCTCCAGTCTGCTTGCTTTAGGAAAACAGTGAAGTAGCTGAAATGTGAAACAAGATTAGAGTGGATTATTTAAAGGCTTCCTGTTTACAGATTTAGATCAACTTGAATTGAAATCAATTCATCCTTCCTGGCTGGAAGGGGTTTGCTCAGGAAGACGATGACGGTGACAGATCAGGGATCGTGGCAGGTGTGATCCCCCTTATTCCCACGTCACCTCTCTCCATAGAGGAGTGTTTCACATAGTTTATATGTAAAAAAAACCCAGACTATGAGATGAGTGGATCATCTATCAGTATTTCTGTGGAGGAGAGATTATTTAGCTGGGCACTTCCATTTAACGGAGGAAGCCGTAGCAGCTGGATCATGCTGCGGAGCTGTGCTGCTGGCGATACCCTCGCACTGAGGATGCTGCTGGTGCGGCGTGAGCGAAGGTGGTCCTCAAAGGGAGGGAAGCAGGATGCTGGGTGCCTGGCACCGTCCCCGTGCACCCCAAAGCCGCGGTACAGCGGCGAGACCCTCGCACCCCCCGCGTGCCCGGCCAGGAAAGGGCCCCCTCCTCGCCCCGCCTCACAGCACTGCTGCAGATGGGGCTGGTGTGACAGACAAATCCCCGGCGCACCGGCCGTGCCAGATGCCTGGCACATCAGTGTTGCTAAGCGAGGAGAAGTTTTAACGCGTTGATTAATGCCCTGACTCTGGGTGAGTAATTAGAATTAATGTGGGATATCAAATCAGGAAATCAGGCATTATTAGGAGGAATTAGTGATTTATTTTCATTTTACGCCTGGCTCACCCCAATCCCCCAACACAGACGGGGGATTTGGCAAGAGACAAAGCTCGTACTTACAGCACGAGGAGGGAGAAGTAGGTGGCAATGGGAGGAGGAGGAAGAAAGGGGAGAGCACAGTTCCTGCGTGGTTAATCACAAAGTCTCATCACAGCCTGCAGTGGCTGTGAGCGAGGTGCAGAGCAGCAGTGAGGGACCATCACCGTGACTGCTGCTCGGGGTCCCGGCTGGCTGGAGGGATGGCGCGAGCCCAGCAGCCACTTGAGCAGGGACGTGCCATCCTGGCACAAACCCTGGTTTGCTGGAAGTGCCGACCTGGCACAAACCCTGGCACTTCCCTGCTCTGGTTTGCTTTTGCTCTTATAGACCATGGATGGGAAGAACATGCCAGAGGTAAATCCATGCCACTACAACAGGGACACGGCAGCAGGGCAAGGCAAGGGTGAACCTCACTGGTGCTAATGCTGGGGGTCTTGCTCCTCAGAGGGGTCCTGCTCTGGCACAGCAATGGGGACCGAGTGGTTTCAAGCCGTGCTGGGCTGCCAAGCCTTTGCCCAAGCAGCCTGCTACATCGCAGCTGGTTGCTCCAAAGCAGCTGTCAGTCAGCGCGTGGTTGCAAGCTGGCACACGTGGCTGACAAATGGCTTGCGGCAGACAGCTTCCCAAGCGCCGGGGGGTGAGGGTAGGCTGGAAATCCCGAGCCTGCAGCCTGCCTTTACTGGTGCAAGGGAAACAAAAGGGGCAGGGGAGTGAAACAGTGTAATTCGGGACCCCCGGCGCCCAAGTGGCTTGAGAGCCGTTGTTCTGAAAGGGGAGAAGCGGGCCAAAGGATGGAGGTAGAGGAGCCCGTTGGACCCCAAGGCCAGCCTGCCTCAGCCTGCAGTACAGCGGCTGACGGGGATCCCATGGCAGCATCGCTGCTGGGAGGGCAGTTACTGTGCAGGGGGCCCCAGGAGGCAGGGACGGGGTGTGAGCCCTCCCAGCTACAACAGGTTCTTCAATCACACAAATAAGATGGTGTTTCTCCACGGCTCGTTGATTGTGTCTGAGAATGAATTTTAATTACACTGCCCAGGCTCAATAAATCACAGGGGCAATTAAAATCCCCGTTTGCACTGACTAATTGCTCCGGAGCATGGATTGTGGTAAGATGTTAAGCTGCTTAGCTGTGGTACAAGGCGGAGATGCAAAGGAGCAGGGTAGATTTGAGAGGGAGCAGGGAAGGGAGATGCGGGGAGGGGGGGTAGAGCCCACCCATCTTCCCCAGTCCTCGTCCCACACTCTTGGCTGACTCTGTGGTTTGATGCTAGTTAGAAAAAAGCCCAAGGAAATCTCTGCAGGTGGCAGGGCCTTTGATGTGCTTAGCTCGTGTGTGCTGGCTATGTAAACCCAGTGCCCTGGGCCACCTTCTGCCCACACCTCTCCGTACGTCCCTTGCAGCTCCAGCAAGCACRTACTAGAGCTCATCCCTTCTCCCAGGGGTCTGGCTCAAGTCGTCCCAGCCGCTGGCTGGCCGGCAGAGGTGTGTGCTCCATCCTGCCTGCCTCGCTGCTCTCCCCCTGCACCAGCGGCACCACTCCACCAGCCCTGGCACAGAGGGGAGAGCACGAGGCAGGGGATGGGCTGGTAAGGGTAATTGCTGCTGAGACCCAACCGCTGCATAGGCTGGGAGTGGGGGAGAGGGGCAGCAGTAGCTGCACCCCCAGGAAGAACAGCGAGAGCATCGCCTCCTTGGGAGAGAGGACCCTCCTGAGCAACGCTCCTGTGCAGGACCCCGAGCCCATGGGTTCGCTGCTGGCYGAGCCCGGGAGGCCACAGAGGAATTCACAGGGTTGTATGGGAGTGTGAATGTCTGAAGGCAACAGCTCCTGCAGGACTCGGTGGATGCCATTTGGTGGTCTGCCCCATGTATGCTTATAGCAGACGAAGCTCTGACTTGCTGCAGCCCTGCAGGGCGCCTCCCTCCAAGGAGCTTGAGGAGATCTTGGCCCAGTAAGGAGGTAAAATGGCCTTTGTTTTGCTGTGATGGGGAGGTGGGAGGGATGTGGGGAGCAGGGAAACACACGAGCTCCCAGATTGCCCAGAGGGCCTGTGTCATGGCTGGGACATACCAACACAGCCTGCTAGGAGCAGGACATGGCCTGGAGCAGGACATGCTCCCTCGGTGGAGCAGCAATGATGCTGTCTCAGATGGCTTCAGCATCTCCAAATGGGCATCCCTTTCCAGTTTGCATGACCTCAGGGTTTAACTGCAGTTAAACCTCATTTAACTGGGACCTAACCAGGCTACTCCTGTTGCAGACGCCAAAGCTTCATTACAGGTTTGGCACATGGTCCCTCTGCCCATGCCCCACGGGTGGGAGGTGAGGTGGGTGTACTGACTCCCTTCTCGCCCTGCCCCAGCAAGTCTCTCCAGGAGCCGTGCAGATCAGCAYTGCTGTTACACCCAGCCGGAGAGCAGGAGCATCTTCCACGGGTCTCTCTCCTCCTAGATGCCTTCTGCTGCACAGCCACTGCTGCGACAGGTTGAGCCCCAGACRGAGAAGCCAGCACATGGCTGATGATTAAAATGTCCAAGACGGTGCAGGCAGATGGAAACTTCCCCCAGTTCCTAGCTGCTGGGGAAAAAATAGGGTAAAAAGAGGAAACGTCTGCCTCTCCCAGGGTGGGGGTTATGGGCTGGACACCTTGGTACAGTAACACAGCCACTACGGATGATCATCCCTGTTGTGCTTTTGCATCTCGGTGCTGGTTTGAGGGAGGGGAGAAGCCCTGGGGGGCTGGTAGCAGCAGSCAGCTCAGCCTTTCTTCCCATGGAATAGCGGGGAGCCGGCCGGAGGGGACGTGGGTGCAATGCTGGGGGGAGCTGAGCGCTGCGCTGGAGCCTAGGCAAAGGGCGCAGCCCTCCGCCGGGGAGGGCTTTCCCATGGCTGCACACTCACCACCCTGGCATCCCCCCCCCAGCACCCTGAGCACAGCCCGCCTTGCTCGTCCTCACGCAGCATCCAGCCTGCCCCAGCAGAGCTGGCGCTTGGAGGATGCCCAGGCAGAGCCAGAGTCCATCGYGCCCAGGGTTGTCTGGCATGGGAGGGGATGGGGGTGAGCAAGCAGGATGAATCCACAACTATTCAAGTCCTCCACGTCTTTGCAGGGACACGTGGCAGAGCACAGGCTGCCAGGCCAGGGAAAGTGCACTGAACACCATCACCTCAGGCCACCGAAGGCTGTAACAGGCACAGAGCTAACGAAGTACAGTGATGGGAGCGGTGGAGGGACCGGGAATGCTTGGAGTGGCATGGCAGGAGGTAAGGAGCCAGCTGCTGTCCTCCTCCCCAGGGGGCTGAGCAGGGACAAACAGCAGCAGCGGCATCCCACCAGCCTTTCATCGTCCAAACTCTGTATTTGCGGGGAGAGTTTAAATGCTAACGAGCCCCGAGCTGGTGGTAGAGTAGGAGACCCAGCTCTGCTGGTGCCCAGGCCAGTGCTGGAGGAGCCCCGGTGGGAAGAAGAGGGGGGTAACCTCAGGCAGCAGTGCCCCAAAGAGCTCCCCTCCATGATCAGACCTTCATCTTCTCAGGCAGGAATTTTAAGCAGAATTTTTTTCACACTCTCTTTTTTTTCCCAAGATGAAAATGTCATTGGTATAGTTCATAGTACCCCCTATAGCATCTCAGCCATATTATATTGCCTTTGATATATCTCACATGCAGCGTGCATCCCGGTAGCAGTAAGAGGAAGCTTCAAGAGCAGTGTTCAGTATGCACAAAGGCTGTCTCTCAAGAAGTTTATCTTCACCAAAAAAGGTAGGCAACCTTTCTATTTCTAATTACTTTGAGTCTATAAACAGGTAAAAAAGCCCYCTCTCTCCCTCCTTTCTCTCATTCACCAGAGAAGAGAGGAAAGCAGCAAATAAGCATAATAAGAGATGCAGAGACTGGGTGGCACAGTCAGGCTGTGTGGTGCAAAAACCGGCTAATGTTCTGGAGTCCCTGGGCATTGCAGATGGAGCCTGACTGGCACGGCTCAGCCTTTACCTCGTACCTGGGTGTTTCGTCCCAGCTGAAGAGGCAGTCAATCTCCTGCTCTCGCACAAGGCGAAAGCAAGGCTCAGACAATGAGATGCCCAGAGAAACCAGTCCTTGCCCTGGCACACAGTCCTGCGTAGAGAGGCAAGGAGGAAGAGCTGTGTTTGGCAGGGTGTGAAGACAGCAAGAGTGCTGTCTCCCAAGCAGGAGGGCTTGGGAGGTTTCAGCCTCCATTAAGGTTCATTGACCATGCAGCCGACACTCTCCGAGGAGGCGTAAGAGATTGCAGAGCTGACTGCTAAAATGCAGCCTGCTGTGAAGCATCACATGGATTTACATGTAGATTTTCATCAGAATTGAGATGTATTTGTTTAATTACCACCACTGTAACACAGGCTTGGATGGCAAAGCTTCACTGGGGAGTCAGGTTAACACGGAGCTGGACTCCAAGCACCCCAGGAGAACAGGCTGCAGCCAAAGAGACTGCTGCGCTGGGACAGCTTGATCACTCCACACGAGCAGCCAGGAGAGGCTTTCCAATGTGGTACCTAGCAGGGCAATCTGCTCTTGGCTTGGATAGAAGACGCTTTAGCCTGAGGAAGAAAAGCTAGGGGCCATTGCGGCAGTCTGCAATCCCAGCCCAAGTGCGGCAGAAAAGAGAGGTTTTTCACCAAAAGCAGCATATGCCACTCATTTGAGTTAAATGAGGCTTAAAAAAAAAAAACAAACCCAAAGAGAAAGAAACAACGTGTCTTAAGAATATTCTGCTCTCCCAGCTGGTGTCTGTGACATTTCATCTCTGCCTGAAGACACCCCAACCGAACCAGGAGCAGGAGTGAAGGGGTGAGTGCCCTAGCGTTGATGTGCCAGCTGGCACCTGCCAGCCCAAACACTGGGACACCCTCCGGAGCGAAACCAGCAGCTGCCGCAGCTCCATCTGAAGGGGCAGGGTCATCCAGCTGGGGTTGCAGCACGCTCCCAGCCGCTCTGCGGTAGCACTGACAGCCCCGTTAGTCGCACTTGTCAGCCATACCAACAACAAACAGACACAAAGATACCATAAAAAACCCACAGATGTCTGCATGCAAACATTTACCACGTCAGGTGTTTCCAGTCTTGCAGAAGGAAACAGGGCACCTGCTCTGACCTGCTGGCAGAGCAGTGGGATGCCTCGGGCCTGGGCTTGGGCACAGCTGGTGAGGGACACTGATGGCAAGGAGCTGGTGAGGGACACCAATGGCAAGGAGCACAGCTGAGACTGGGAAGAGGGAGGGAGGCAGTCCCACATGGAGGGGAAAGCCCAGCGCGGGAGGACGTGAAAGCACCGGCAGGACAGGGCGGAAGGCAAGGGACAGCGGTGCTGGTCCCGGCTGGGAGGTGCCTGCTGGCTCTGGGATGGGCACCACGTCCTCCTCCGGCCGTTTGCAGGGAGCAGCAGGGGGGCAGTGACTTTCCCTGGCCACCTGGGAGGGAGGACTTGGGTTTCTGCAGGTGCTTGGTTTCGGTGCTGACTCCTGTAGAGCACAGGAGTGGGGCAGACGGGTCGTCTTGCCCTGAGGGTTTTAAGTAATGAGGCAAGATACGGCCTGTGAGCTCCGTGATGGATAGAGAGTGGCATTAAATGGGACTCGGTGCCTGTCTTTATCTTGTCTCTAGCCATCACGGAGTGGGGTGAGCTAAATGCTAAGTGCTGAGGCCTTGGGAGCTGCTCCCTTCTGCTGGCCTGGGGGCAGGTAACACCAGCAGCAGAGCGCAGGAGGGGCTGGGGGCATCGCAGACCCCACAGCCCTCTTTGCTCTGTGGTGCTCTGGAAGCTTCCTCCTGAAATGAAATGTATTTGGAGGTCTTGTTGCCCAGGCTTACTAAAATCTGAATCATGAGTCTTCTTACGTACGCCCAGAAGCCATTGAAAATTCCAAAGAATTTGAGGAAGCACAAGGCAAATCAAACCTAGCTTTTTTTTAATCTGAGGTATTCTACCTCATTACGTGGGGCTAAAAGAGGTGCCCCCTGCCGCTAATGTCCCTGTGACCCCCTCCCCCCGGTGCTGTCAGCCCTGATGCCACGGGGATGGGCTTGGCTCACTCTGTCTGGGGCTGCAGCTCCTCCCAGGGCAGCACTCCAGGGGGAGCCCAGCATGGCAGAGGGTGGACAGGGTGACCCCCAGTGTAATCCTAAATGCCAGCCCTAATGCTGGGCTCTGCAGAACTCATCTCAGGGGCTGCTATCGCAGCTGGCACTTAGGCTGCCGTGCTGCCTGCCGCTGTGCCCCTCTGCTCCTCCTTGTCCAGGGGCTGGGATGGATTTGCCCGCTGTCAGACACTAGTGCCCCCCTCCCCTTGTCTCCTGGGGCCTGCAGGGACACCTCAGCCAGCCCAAAGCAGGGGGCCACTGAAACAAAGCCCTAAGGAAGGGAGCAGCAAATGCCATGTGGGGACAAGTGAGGGGCCAGCACAAGCACGGAGGTCCCCGGCTGCATCCCAATGCCTTGCTGCTCCCCCAGCCCCAGGATGGAGTCCTGCGCTGGCTCACTCCTGCGCCAGCACCGCAGGGGAGAAGACACCGCAGAGGGCTGGCCACAGGCAGGAGGCTGCAGGCAAGCTTTGGCACCGACAGYGGCAGGCACACAGGCAAGTCTGGGCTCTGCTGCGGCAGATTGATAGGTGTCTGGCGGAAAACGTCCTGCTGATAGCCTGAGAACAAAACGCAAAAAGRGAGAAATGACAGCTGTTCCTGTAGCTTTTCCATCATCTCTGCCGATAGCAGCCGTGGCGCCTGCAGCTCCGCGATTGATGCATCTCCAGGGACTCCAGGAGCGCGGATGCCACAATCAGGAAGGATAAAAGAATTGCTGCTGGAACCCAGAGGAGACTTTGGATCCTTATCAGGAACAAAAAGGACATCAATCTGGTGCCAGCACAGGCCTGTCAGATGCAACCGCACACTCAGCAGCCAGCCCGGCAGGGCTGGCAAGGCACGTCCATCGCCACCGGGCCCTCCTCCCCACCCAGGGCGGCTCTGTTTCAGCCGGGCAGTGCCAGGCAGCAGCCTTCCCGGGGCAGCGGCACCGAGACCCAGCCACTGCTTGGCCAAGAGGTGGCCAAGGAAATCCTTGGCAGGAAAGATGTGGAAAACAGAGCAGGAGACGAGYCTCTTCGGAGTCCCAGCTGGCTCTGGTGCGGTTGGTCCTGCAGCRTCACGCAGCTCGACAGCCCAGCTGGCTACCCTGCCTCTCTGCGCCACGTGAGCCCCAGCGTGAGCTGCGATGCCTTGTGGTTGGTCCCTTGCTATCTGGCCCACTGCAATCCCGGTACCCAAAAGGTATGGGACTGCTTTATACAGCACTGGTAGAGGTAAGCATCGACCCCTCGGAGACGGATAAAGCCCATTTTAGGTCTAGCTTCTTGACATGCAAGGGGTAGGGATGAGGCACGTTGGTTGGAAAGCATCCAGGTGCTTGTGTAAACTGGTCTTCTGGGGCTTCCAACCAAACCCGGCTGCAGGAAGCCCAGCTGCTGCACCTCTGACCTGTGCGAGGGGCCTTGTCGTAGCGAACGCACACAACCTCCCTTYAGCTGCCACTGCCTCCAGCTTCTTCTGGGGCAGAGC
Organism: Phoebastria nigripes; assembly: GCA_035582835.1. NCBI lineage: Eukaryota > Metazoa > Chordata > Aves > Procellariiformes > Diomedeidae > Phoebastria > Phoebastria nigripes. The sequence goes on along the minus strand of JAYKAV010003476.1, from coordinate 848,989 downwards.
ACACCAGCCACTTGATAACCACACCACTCCAAACACACAGAGGTTAAAGACAGCCTCACAGCACGCTCTGTCCCCTGGGCACGGCCAGGTCCCAGGCTGGCACAGGTGCCTGTGTCATGGGTGGCCAGGACAGCTGGGCTGGTGGGAGCTGGTGCTGGCCACGAGGATGGAGGCTGCCAGCACTGTTTCTGAGGCTGCTTTCTGCAGCATCCATGCCTCCTGCAGAGATCTCCCATCCCCAGAGCCAGGCATGGAGCCTCTCCACTCGCTGGTGGGCCAGGACAGGGCTGTGGAGAGCACAGCTGCTTGCAGGGCCACGCTGAGCCCCATCACCCACTGTCCTCCGCCCCGAAGGAGAYGCATGCCACCAGGACCACCATCCCCATAAAGCCAAGGAAAGTTGATGGGCATCACCATTCAAAGAGCAATTGCCTAATGGTCCTGTGACAGCTTTCTGTGAAAATACAGCTGTTTCTTAAAGTCTGTTGCCTGCCTGGCAGGGGTAGTAGGACAGCACATCAGCAGCCTGCTCTCGGCTGCTCCCCAGACTGCAGGCTGGCTCGGGGACCTTGAAATGCCGTGGCGCAGGGGCCTCCTGGGATATGCAGGTACTGCAGACCTCTTATTTAAAGTTTCCTGGTCATGGTGATCAGTAGCAAAATTGTAAGACTTGGGAAGCAATAAGGAGCTCTGATTTTTAGCAACAGAGGTGTTTTGTTTGGCTCAGTGCACACGCATACATACACACAGCCCTCATGCATGCACAGCCAAAGGGGAAACTGCGCTGATCGAGTTAAGTGTGGTGAGACCTTGCCACGGTGCAGAGCAAATACTAATGCCGTGTAAAGAGCTCTAATTAGTTTAGAAGCGAAGCCCGGTAACAGTTTTCAACATCTTGAGGAAATTGCATTTTGGTCATTTAAATCTCCGCTGCTGCTGCCCTCTGGAGAAGGCTGGTGATGTTTCTCCTTCTCCTGGAATAATGTTTGTCTCTGTGACTCTATTTTGCGTGACTACTTCAGCTGACGCAGGGCTACTGGAGAGCTGAGCTCCAGGCAAGGAAGGGTTTTTGGGATGGGGTTGGTGTGCTGCAGCCCACACAGGGCCACGCAGGGCAAGCCACGGTGGGGAAGGAAGGTAGTAGAAGATATTTGGAAAAGTACAAGGATTTTGGGACAAGGCCTTGAGGCTCAAGCAAAGTTGGAGAGCTTTGCAAAGGGTGGATCTGGCCAGAGCTGAGGTCTTACATGTGTACCCCCAGTGCTGTGCCTTTCTCAGGACCTGCTGTTGCTACTGCAAACCCAGCTCCCGATGGCAGGAGATGCTTGGCTTGCTTTTCCCTCTCTCCCACCTGGTTTTGCTTTTAAATAAGATTCTATCCCTCACTGCTCGGAGGAACGCTTTGAAAACCTGACCCTGGTGCACCCTAAAAGCTCTGAAAGCAGCAAGTAAATAAAAAGAGCACTTTCTCTTCTGACTTAAAAAATCACATTTAAGAAAAAAAACCAGCAATCTCCTAACCATTTTTGCCCTGATTCAGGAGAAAATTTTTTTCCTCTCTTCTTTTCAGGCTGGTGCCTCTGGGAGATTTGGAGTTGCGATGCCAGTGCAGAAGAAGCCAGTGTGCCTCTGTGCCCCTTCCTGAGGATGCTTAGTTGCTCCCAGTGACTGGCTAGTGCTGTGACCCACCAGCCAGCACTCGATGGCTGTGGGGGACCATAGCACTGCTCTCGCTGACATCCTTTCCTGATGGAGATCTTCACCATGAGCATGGGACACAGCCACAGAAGCCGTGCCTGAGCCGAGAGCCTTGCCACCCTTCTCTGGCCAGGGTGACTTTGCTCCTTGGAGCCATTAGCCAGGGACTAATGCACTCACCTCAAGCTCTCAGGTGACCAGCTGGTCCCCATCCTAGTCCCCGGTGCTGTCCTGGGCACACAGGTGTCTCTGGCAGAGAGGGCATCCAGCCCTCAGGGCATCCAGGATCCAGGCAAGGCTGAATGAAGGTGCCCTCCATGTCTGCTCCCCACTTCTGCTTGTCAGCTGTAAATGCCGGCAGGAGATCTCCAGCTGGAAGTGGGCTGCAAGCCACTGGCAGGTAATTGCTAAAGCAAGCAGGGCTGCGTTAATTGAGATGATGGCAGCCAGCAATGTGCTCTTGGTTAGTCTTGGCTCTGCAGCAGCCAGTGGGGAAGCAAAAAACCCAGGGGGATGGGAGACGGGGTCTGTTTTGCTACAGTGATGCTCTGGGCAAGGACCTACGAGCGGGCAAGAGGGAAACTTGCCTTTCCCTGCCCCAGTGCTCTGAGCACTCGTTAGCTGCACCTCTGCCATTCACTGTGGGCCTGCACCACGCTGGCGTGGGCTGTGCCGTGTCCAGCACTGGAACTGGCTTTGCTGACATGCGCTGGGGGTTCCCTGCCCCGTGGACCGTCCTGCCAAAGAGATGCAAGAGCCTGACACAGCTGCAGGGTGGGAGGCAGGCAGCCATCTGTGACAGGCATGTGCATGCCCAGCAGGAGGGATTCGCCCCCTCTCCTCCCACCTGTGCTAGAATCATGCCTGGAGGTACCGCAGGACCTGGAGGGGTTTGCAGCACCCTGTCCCCAAACAACTCATTGCCGCAAAGGGAAGATGTTGCTTGGGCAACACATGAGAGTGGGAGAAGAGGGGGGCAATGCAGGCCAGGAGTGAGGGGCGTTAGCAGAGCTGAGCAAGGAGCCCCAGGATGCCAAGGCAGAAATTTGGCCACCCAGAGCTGGGGAGTGGCCACAAACCTGGCTAACTGAAGGTGCAGTGGGACGGAGGAGTGCAGCACAGCTAGATGTGGTCCAGGTCCTGCTTTGTGTCACTTCACAGCCTCCTCCCTGTGATTCCAGATCCTGCCTGGGGCCACCCGGCCAAGCTGCTAGAGTAGGGACGATGCCACTCACTTCATCGTCTTGAGTCACCACTGGTAAGCTTGGACTTGCCAGCTCAGACCCCAAAGCCTGCCAGGGCAGGATTCAAAGTGTAGCCCAAGGCTGCTCAGCTCCTRGGGGGGAACCAGGAGCTGCGGCCACAGCAGCTGCTGGCTGCAAAATAAATTGGAAAGAAACAGGGTAGTTGCTGTGGTTTGCCTGCAGCAGCAATGAGATGAGCAGGGCTGTTGTGGGGTGCCCAGACGGTGGGCAGCAGCCAGCAACCACCTGTGCCACCCTCCCTGCCGGGTATCACGGGCTAGGATGCCCTGGAGATGGGTGCTCACGGAGCAAGCATGTCTCGCCTACCTGCACCACTGCCCAGGGAAGGCTGGCACTGAGACGAGGGACCCTGTCCTCTGTGGGGACCAGAAAATAGCCCCGGCTACCCAACGCTGGGCGCTGCAGAGATCAAAGCCACCCTAATCACAAATGTCCCTTTGAGCTCAGCCACGATGCTGCCTGCTGAGCTGTAGGGGAATTGTTCGGCCAAGGGCTTTAGGATAAATGGTGCAGAAAACCACCCGGTGTCATCACCGTGGGGCTTGAGGGACAGGGGCGAGGGCAGAGTCCCTCTAACGTGTAAGCAAGGGGTTTGCAGGCAGTGGCATGGCCCAGAGATGCTCTTCTAGTGGGCTGCCTCTTCCACACCCCGCACGTATGGGCACGAGGAGGGATACCAACCACCTGTGGGAGTACAGGCACCTCCTCTGGCCCTGACCGCAGGGGGCTCAGGGACCCCAAAGGCAGAACCCCACTGCATCCCATAGTGGGGCAGCCGGCGGGGAGAAGGGAGGAGTCAGATGCGGCTGTTATGGCAACAGAAGCTCTAAAGATGAAGAGAAGGGAAAAGGCACTCTTTAAAGCATGTTTCCATGGCAACAAGCATCTTCAAAGGCCTCTGTAAAAAAATGAAATAAAAAAAAAAGAGGAGGTTTCCATAGAGGTGGGCACTTCTGCGAGCTGAGCTGCCATAGGTGCTTTGGGAGTTAAACAAAGAGCCTGGGCCCTCCTGGGAGGGGATGGGGCCAGCCCTGCAAGGCAGAAAGAGTGGGAGGAGCAGAATTTTGCAGCTCAGGGGCTGTGTCATGCCTCCTTCCTCCCCCACATATTTTTTTTTGCTAGCTGGGCCTTTGCTCCACAAGATGGCCAACTCCAGCAAAGAGCGCAGGGAACAAATAGCCTGGTGGAAGCTAAGGGGCAAAGAAATGTCTGTGCTCTTGTTCTGGCTCTTCCAGCCTTGCTTTCCCTACCAAAAGGAGGACAAGCCTGCAACATACCTGCTGCAAGGGCTTGTCAGCTCTGCACCTCCCAGGGACGGGAGGCTGTAGGCGATGAGCTCTGGGTCAATACCACAGCTGGGAGCGTGCAGTGTGACTGCCTGCTGGGGACGGGGATGTGGCAGCATGGCCATGGCTGATGTGACAGCAAAGGGCCAGCTGCCCGTGGGAGCGGCAGCAACAGCCTGCTCTGCCTGGGGTGGGGTGGGATCGGATGGGATGGGACAGGACAGAGCCAGCGTTGTCGGGCACCAGCTCCATCCTGCATGATGCGGAACCTGCTTTGGGCCACGTGTGCTCTGGTGCTACAGGATCTCTGCAAGGATGGTACAAAAGACTTTTCTTTCTTCTTAGCATGTGCCCCTTGACTAGAGAAGCATCAGATGTTCCTGGAGGAGCACGAGCTGCTGACAAAGGCGGTAGTCGGCACTGGCCCCAGCTGCATCGTGTGCTGGGGGTGTAGGCTAGCTGGACTGGGCACCACAGCAAAATGCTCTCAGAAGGGGGCTTCAGCCTGCTTTGCCTTCTTTCCCCCCTCTCCCCAAAGGCAGATTTGCCCCAGCTTTCTCTGCTGTGTGATCGCAAGCCTTGGGCTCGCTTTCCTTGTTCCCCAGGGTGCTGCCTGGTCTGCAGCAGGGACCGGCAGGGATGAGACACCCCCCGCACGCTGCCGCAAGCACAAACAGGTGTCATGTGGGGCTGGCTTTAGAGTCATGAAGCTTGTTAGTGGGTGCTGAGCTGCAGCCCCTTTCTCTGCTCTTACATGGTATAGAGCTATAACCACTGCCCTCACAACCTCATTACCAGGGACGCCAGGCACCCCCATGGCTGTCCCACCCTAAAAATTAAGCCTCTCTTTGCTCACTCAGCAATGGTGAGCACTGACTTTTCTTTACTTTGGGATGGTGGGGCAGAGGGGTGGTGGGTAGCAGAAGTGCCCTGATGCTGAACAGGTCTTGGCTGGATGAGCTTTTTGAGACTGTGGAAAACCACGGGGGCTCCAAATCTGTAACAGTTGTTCAGTAAAACAGATTAAAAGACTCGTTACAGATGGCCTATCCATCCTGGATATCTTCAGTGTGGGATGCACTCAATTTTAGCAGACATAATTTCATCTGTGGGCATTCTTCGCTTCAAACAAAAGAGCTTGCAATTAAAAGGAGGGACAATACTAGTCGCCAGAGCCCTGGCCCTGCGACTGTCACTGGTTTTCTATGAGAGTACTCCCTGAGAGGCAATCGACCACCCTGAGAGGTGATCAACCACCCTACAGTGCCTGGCTCCACATCGGCAGGGGATCACTCTGCTCCCCCAGGCCCAGCCCAGCCCCTTCTCTGCAGAGATCTGGACTTCCATGCCTTATTTTAAGGCTGCTGCTCAGCTTGATGACTAACAAATTCTACGCTCAAATGATCTGCCGCAGAGTAACGCTCCTAATCCTGCCAGTAGCCCCTTGGGGTGCTGGAGGACAAGCACTTTCCCAATCTGCAGTTGGGCTCTGCAATCACATACTTCCACTCGCTGATGCCTGATGCAATAACCCTGCATATGCTCCGGTCTCCTGTTTTACCGATGGATTTTGAGATGTAACTTTACCTGGAGAATCCTTTGAGTGGCTTCTTGGTCTAATTGCAACAACACAGTATTGTTGGCAAGTGGTGCAGGAGAGTTTGGCCTCACACAGCGTAACTGGCTAGAGGTAAATTGAAAAGGACAAGTAATAAAGCAGAAGTGCATTAAAGGGCCTCCTTCAAGTGTACAAGTGAGAGAAAGATTCTGCACAACCAAAAAGGTGCAGGTTAAAGGACAGTATGAGCTGGCTGGATACAGCAGGGCTGTGTGGCAGAGCATTTCCCTAGATTGGAGGCGGCAGCACAAGAGCGACCCAGAGCATGGCACTGACTGCCCGGGCGTCCTGCACGTTGCAGCAAGGGCAGGAGGCACCAGAGCTGCGCTTCAGCTACTGTCACCAGCTCCATGTAGTAACGCCAGGGTAAGCCAGAGGCTTCAATTACATTTATCAGGCAATCAGAGTCACAGCAGCCCTGTTAGCACAAAATGAGCGCTGGGGACCCATGTGTTGGGGAACATGGAGCTCAGCTCGGGGTGTCTAATGAGGGGCACGGCTGGTGATGCTGGGGGGATCTGGATGATGCCATTCCCGGTGCGCTGGGAAGCCCTGGCAGGGGATGAGCAGGGGACAAGATGCACACTGACAGGCCTCGCTCGTGTCCCTCCTGGCCCCCAGCCACCTGCAGCAGGACCAGTTAATGTGGAACATGTTATTGCAGGACTGGCTGTGCCTGTCCCCTCTGACCTTTGGTACTTGCTTTTCTCCAGCCTGTCTGCCCCAGCTGGCAACCCGGGGGCCCAGAGTGAACCAGGGTGGGGGCTCAGGGCAGAAGTTATGTGAGTGCTTGTGTTCAGTGAGCTGCTGGGAAGGGTCTTTATACCCTGTGAGGAGTAAGTGGAAGCAAGGAAGGGATACCTGCTGAGGAGGGGGAGTTTTTCTTACCAGAAAGGACATGTATATCTGGTTTTTTTTAAAAAAGAACACTTGGTTCTGACTACATGGACCCTATGCTAACCCACGCAGAATGGGGCAGCAGGGATGCGACACCCCAAGATGTGCCTCTGCCATCACCCGACTACAGACTGCTCCGAGGAGCCCTGCAGCTCCTGGGTTACGTTACAGCAGCCAACAGCTCCTCTGTGAGGCGTAAGCTGGCCCTTCTCTGCCTTCCTCCATGGGATGATTTGCAGGGTACAACCCGCTCCGTGCATTGGAGCACTGCCAGCAGCCCTCTTGCTGCTCGATTCTGCGTTGTTGATGACCACAGCAAGATGAGAGGGATTGCCTTGGTTGCACCACAGCAGGAGCGGCGAGCCTCCTTCCCGGCCCTGTGCCCGGCCTGAGCCTGCTTCTCAGCCTCGCATGCGCTTCTCCTCCTCGACTGTCCCAGGCTCACGGCTGAATGCCCAGCAGCAGCTCCCGGCTGCGGGCAGCCCTCGTCTGCTTTCCCTCTGCTCCAAGTGCTTTGGGAAGTCAGGGCTCCTCGCCCCATTTCCTCCTGCTCGTTCACAGGTGCCAGGCTCCTGTGGGTCCTGCAATCCCCTTGTTAATATTCCGGGTGTGAGAGCGTTCAGCACTGCATGAACAGGAGCCAGAGGTTAAAAAGTACAAATATAATTATGGTGATAATGCTCCTGTGCAGCCAGCTGGAATGGCAGGGGAGGATGCGGCTGGAGAGGGCTTTGCCGTCAGCCTCCACTCTGCCCTGGCTTCCTCTGACCAGGTATTTTTCTTCTCTGCTTGCAGTAATGCATCCTCGGTACCAAGATCCCAGGCCACAGGGAGGCTGAGGTTTTCAACTTATTAGTTTTGGGAGACACGGCTCACGAGCACATTTGTTCCCCCATGCTCCATGACAGCTCCCATCTCCCCTCCATCGCTCACAGGTCCTTCAGATGCAACAGAGATGGGTGCTGGCTTTAAAGCATCCACTCTTGCATTTGCAATGTGGTCTTCATGCTAACCATATTCATTTAATAATAGCCAAGGCTCCGTGTATTGCCTGGCAAGCTTGACCTGAATTCGGCAGCAAGGTTTATTCTGCAGCTTGCACTGCAGTGGATGGGAGAGTCTGCAGCAGCTGGGGGAAAAAAACAAACCTTGAAAGGAGGAAGCTTAGATTGAATTAAATCTGAATCAAATCACAGCCATCTCCTCTGCATTTCTTTAATTGGAAGTTCAAATTCAGTTTATTGTTCCCAGCTCCATCATTTTTAGTTTCCAATGTGCTGCAGGATTTGCGATCTCAAATGCCTGTGATTGTTGCGCAGGGAAATTTTGACTGCTGTGGTTGCTAGAAATTGGGCAAGGGCTGTGGTGTAGTTTGGATGGTGGTTTATTATGTTTCAGAGTTCCCGCCCCTGTGAGGCATTACTGGCTTCTTCTTTCATCACCTGTGGAAGGTATTCACTGGGCTGATTTATTTTGTGTTATTACAGTGACACTCAGGCATAAAGGGCATAAAGAGGTGGCTTCAGCGAACTCCATTCTTGGGGAACAAGAAAATAGCCAGGGCTTGATAATGACAAGCTAAACAGGTCTCACGCACGTGCCTTTAACCACCGTAACCTCAGGAGGGTTAGAGCAATGATATGCTTAATCCTGGCTGTTTGGCCAACTCTTAACTTTGTTAGTCAGCTCCCTGGAGAAGGAACAAATCTGCTCACGTATGTACAGCTCTAAGCCATTGGCCATGCTCCAGAAAATGGTGGTCTCTGCTGCTGGAGAAGAATCGTCACCAAAGCTTTGCTTGTGCTCATTCAGGCACATCCCCTGAAGGGATTAATGCTCAGCAGATGCCACCTGAAACATGCAGAGAAAGGGWAATGCCCCTTTTTCCTGGAGAGTGACAACGGGTACGCTGTTGGCTTCAGGTGTTGGCAGGAGCCAACGCTTCTGGTACCGCCTTGTGCTCCTGGGCAAGCCCAGGCTCTGGCACTCTTCTCAGCAAGGTCTAAGACCCACCTCCACCATCTGCCCGAGCAGGCAGCTCAGCAGTGCTGTAAGAGACTGGGAATGGAGCTGGATGGAGGAGGATGAGGAGGATGGCTGGTCTCATATTGCCTGATCAGAGCTTTGCCCCAGCCACAGCGTAGGTGTCTCGTCACCATCCCGTTGCAACTCTCCGGCTCAGCCTTTGGGAAATGCCTCTTCCCTGCTGGAGTGACTGCCCCTGCTCCACCACCCCTGCCTCGCCAGGCCACCCTGGCCCTGGCAGCAGCACTTGCACACTGTTGGCTTAAGAAACCCAAAGCCATCAATCCCTGTTAGGCAGCTCCCAGCTCTGCCGCCTGGCACCTCACACCAGCCAGACGTTGAAGAGCTCAGCCCCACCTCACGACAAGCGCCCAGGACCTGCCGCCTCAGGCTGCTGGGACACCCCCCTTCAGCATGCGTTGGGGGGACCTGCACCTCCAGCTGCCCCAAGGATGGCTCCAAACATCCTCCCCTCTTGCTGGGCATCGCTCGGGGTGCTTTGGGAGAAGGGGTTTTTTTGGTTTTGTTCACATTGCTGGGGAGGAGGAGGGAAATGCAGCTCTTCTGCTCTTCTCTGAGCCCAGGAGAGCTAGCCTCCTTGCCTCCTGTTATCCCCCCAAGGGGCAGGGGATAATGCCCTGCTCCTCAGAGGGACCAGGGCGGGTCCTACAGACACTTTGGACCCTTCATCTTCATCAGGAGGGAGGCGAGACAGCACTGGGGACCCTTTGCAGCCCACTGGTGCAGCCCAGATGTGCCCTGGGCCTTGCCAGGCTGTAGGAAATGGCTCTTCTGGCAGGGAAAATTGGATGCTGCTCCATAAGTAACCTGCGTTTTGGATGGAGTGGCAGAAAGGGCAGGATGGCCTGGCATGATGCTGTGAGGGGGGCAGCGGGTGCTGGATGGAGGGGTCCCGCTATGGTGGCAACCCTGTCCCAGGGGAGCTGGCTGCTCCTGCGGTCGCAGGGCACAGCAGGGAGGGAGGGAGGGAGGGCCCTGACAGGKCATCCCGCAGAGGTGCCCCAGCTGGCCCTCCCCAAAACGACATCAGAGCAAACTGAGCAGCTGGGGGAGCCAGGCGGGGCACTTCGGAGCCCCATTTGGGGCGGACACTCTGCCCACTTGGCCACCAAGGCAGGGGGACATCCCTGCCACACCAGATCCATCTCTTGCCTGAAAAGCCAACTTCAGCCCAACTACGGAGAATGAAGCCAGAGCAAAGCGAAAGCAGAGTCACCCTTTGGTTGCTCCACCTGACCTAGCCTTAAAAACTCAATTTGAAGGCAGCATTAGGGAAGTAAGATATCGTTTATCAGGAGTGACAGATCCAATCTATAAATTAACATGCTCAGCCTGGGAGTCAGGAGCAGAGATATCTATCAATTCCTCCCCAGCAGGCTGACACAGGCACACAAATTTGGCCAGTTCCCCAGAGCAGCATCCGGTCTCCAGCAGCTCTGAGGACCCAGAAGTGCTGGGGGGGCAGAGCCAGCGACGGGGAAGTTATATGGGAGAGCCCTGGAGAAGAACCAAGCTCCCACCTCCACCCCACCCTGTCCTCTGTGACATGGGGACAAGAGGGCCCCCAACAAAATGGGGTTCACGTCTCAGTCCAAAGGCATAGTATATTTTTAAATGCACCGTCAAGGCATTCAATACAGGATGAGTTGCAAAACGGCTGCAGTCCATTAGGGAAAAGCTGGCTATTTTAAGATACATCTACATAGTTAGCTTCCACCCTCCAAAAAGAAAGGATAAACCATGGAAATAATATTTTCTTTTTACGTAGGACCTACACAAACATAACTTTACATATATACAAACTACTGTCTCTGCGCTCAGTAAATCCGGGATCTTAGGGCTGCTCACCCCCCAGCCCTGGGAGGTGCTGGGTGACTTTTGGTGATGCCTGGCATGACTCTACTGTAAAGGACAAGCAAACAAGGACATTCACAACCCTGTCACGAGGCGCTTGTCTTGCTGAATCCCTTTTCTACATAAAAGCAGAGAGGCTGGACCAAATGGTGGAAACGGGTTCTATCAGGACCCCTGGCAGGGCCTCGTTCCCACCCCAGGTAGCTGGGTGTCTGCATCAGCCGCTCCCCACGGGGAGGAACAGCCGGCGGGGTGGCCGAGGGGACAGCTCCCTCCGAGGGACATGGAAATGAAATGATCAGGGGGCTCAGATGGTGCAGCCAGGAAGCCTGTTAAAGGCCTCGTAAATAAGAGCCCATGTAGACAGCAGGTACTGCGGGGCTTTATAGGGCTATAAAACACCCTGAACTGCCACCAAGGCTGGAAGGGATGGGTAGGGAATCTAATTTCACAGGATTTAAAGCAGGTGAGAGAGATATAAATGTGTGTTTTTAATAGTAATTAATGCTGCCATTCAGAAGCACTTAAGCACTGGGTTCGGAGAGTTTCCAAGGGCTTGTCTCATAAATCACAGCCCGCTACCTGCCCGCCCTGCTCCTGGGGAGCTGGGCTGCTGCTCCCTCACCCGACCCGGCCACTGCAGCCCCAAGCGGAGAGCTCAGCATCGCTGCGGCCAGGCTGCTCCCAAGCCATGGCAAGCGGAGCCACCCCCAGCCATCCCTCTGAACTTGGGGCCACCCTGGGATGGGCACAGGGACGCCTTCCCCCAAGGTTTTCTCCTTTTCTGCAGAGCCAGAGGGACTAAGCAGCAGCTTCCTCACACCTAGCTAACCGCTCACTTCTCTGCCACGGGCTGCCAGTTTTCACCCTGCCTTCTTGAGTCATTTCTGCTGTGCAGGCGGTCAGGTCCCAGCCAGCTCCCTCTGCCTGGTGTGGGTGGGGAGCAGAGGCTGCCGCAGCCCACAGGGATGAGGTGGAGAGTGGGGGTGCACGGGAAACGCACAGGAACTGGGCACTGTATATAATCCATGCTGTTCTGTGTGGTGCTGTGATTTCTAAGCTGACACCAGGACCCTTGGGGTCTGATTTTATACCGTTCCTGGATGGTGAGAGAGGCCAAGTGCTTAGCAGAGAAGCCCAGCGTGGGCAGCTGAAGATTCACCCCATGCCTTAGCACCCCCACACACCCCAGAAAGCAGTTGCAGAGCTCATGGCCTTTGCGGCATGGTGTGCACCCAATCCTGCCTCCCACGGCTGCAAGCGGGCAGGCAAAGCGGGACAGCAAGGACAGGGTTCCCCTCCACCCCAGTCTCAGTCCTGCCCCAGCCTCGCCCCAGTCCTGTCCACCTCTACCCCAGTCCCCCCCGGTCCAGCCCCAGGCTTGTCCCAGCCCTGCCTGGGAAGGCTCCAACCGTGTGCCAGACCTGCCCTCTAGTGTCACTTCTGCCACAACCACACTTTATAATACAGCTCATTCCCTCAGCACCTCTGGTGCAGATGTTCAGTCGGGCCTCAGGTGTGACTGTTTCAGGCAGAGCCTGACTTTCACGCCAGGGGAGCAGGGCAGGGGAAGGATGCAGGCTCAGAGATTTGCCAGATGGTGATGCTCTAATTTGAGGGTGGAAGGAACTTGCTGCTGCCTTCATCTCCGGTCTCTGCCCATGGTTAAAGCAGGTCCCCACCATTTCCCCAGTCAAGGCAGGAGTCCTGAGGAAACCAGGAAAGAACAAGACAGCCAGGAGAAACCTTCATTAACTATTTCTTATGCATTATTTTTCCACTTATGTGCAGTCAGATTATCCAGGTTGGGGATTAAGCATGCCCCAGATGCAGAGACAGTCTGAGATGTGGCCGAGTTTATTAGCTGGTGGGGCACCTGCACTGCTTCCAGAAACAGCTCGGGTCTGCAAAGCCCAGGGCTGCATTGGCGTGGCACAGAGCCCACACAGAGGTCCTGCTGGACCCCATTGCCTCCACAAAGAGCTGAGTCAGCATGACTGCTCCAGGGTCCTGGCACCAGACATGCAGAGGCTGAGCAGCCCAGGCAGTGCTGGTTTTGATCCAGTTACAGAGCTGGTTTGGATCCAGCTGGGAGTTAGCCCCTTCTGGACTGAGCTCCAGCAGAATCTGCCTGAGTCCCCCATGTCCTGGGGTCCAGGAAGGTGTCTGAGCTGGGTGCAGCTGGATCCAAGCACTCTCCAGCTGCTGCCACCAAGCTGCTGGAGGACGGCACGTGGGGCAGGCACCGAAGCATCTTTGCAGCAGCTGCCTGGGCCAACAAGGCTGGCACAGAACCACAGCTAATAAATCCACCTGGATCAAATGTGTTCCTATTTTGCAGTGACACCAGGCCGCCTCTGCACTGGATTCCCCAGGTGCTCCATGTTTTTCCATGATGTGACTGCAGAGACATCTATTATCCTGCACAACAGAGAGCTATGGCAGCACTACCCTGCCACGGCCATTTCTCCTACAAACCAGGGAGAGTCTGGAAAGACACTGTATCATAATGGGAAACGCCGGTGTGAGAAACAGGTATTGTTTGGGGACGATGCTAAGAGATTTTCTATTCTCTCACCCTGATTCATGTTTACTACGTAGCAGAGAGAGACCTGATCCGGCTGTTCTGATCTGATAAATCAGGCTTGGATTTTGCATTGGCCTCCTTCTCCTATATTAATTATCAGCAAATATGAAATAAAGGTGTGACAGCTGAGACCTGTTGTTACCAGGCAATATCTGCAGTTCAAACTTGAAACCTTGAAGGCTCAAGCTAATTTTGCTGAGGTACACAGCAAACCAGAGGAAACACCAGTAGGTCCAGTAAAGTAATACTCCTGTCATAGGTGAACCCTCCTGGGTTGTTGGTCCCTGCTTGGATGCCATTGTGGGGGTCACACTGACTATATACAGGCTGAGCATACACACACACACACATGCATATGTACAGATATACATATACTTACATATATGTTTGTATATGCATGTGTACATGTGTTAATACCTACATAAAGCCAGATTGATGCCTTGACTCGTTAGCCCCACACTTTATAAACGTCTGTATCAGGGATGCTTGTGTTAACTGGAAATCAGATCCCCATACACACAAGGAATAATAAATCCTTAAATACACTGGAATGACCTCACTGCTGAGCTGGTTTCTTCCCATTTCCCATTCCAGGTAATGGAATGAGCCGGATTTCTAACCCCAGAAATATTCAAAACTGGTGGTGTTTTCTGCTGCTTCGTTTGCTATTCTACATGACTTACAAAGGGCCTATCCCCACACTAACACACTGGCCAGTACATCCAGGTCTCCTGTGTGGCCAGGAAATGCAATTTACGCTGTCTCACCACTGGGTTTGACCTACACCCCAAAGCCTATTGCTATTTTATCAGCTGGGCTGCTGGTTATCAGCTGATTTGCTTGCTTTCAAGTAGGTCACATAATTTAAGGGGGAAGAGCTCTCCTCAGGGGAGCACTGCCTGTCATATTTTAAAAGGTTTTCTGTTCACATAGGAAAGGATTAAATAAGATGCAGGAGTGCATGCATGTGCGTGTGCATGCCAGCAGGCAGGCATGCCAGCCACCGGCAGCAGCGCAGGCACCTCGCAGGACATGGGAACACGGACACTATCGAGGCAGGCAGATTTCCCAACACGAAGAACCCGCCAATGCTGCTTATTTTCCAGCCTCAGACCTCCACTAGCGATAATTGTTTATTTTGAAAGCACTCAGGGAGCATGAAGCAGCACACTCCTAAGCCAGAAATAATCCTGTGCTGGCTCTCCAAGACACGTGCTATCATGTTAATATACAACCAGGCAGCAGGGCAGGAAAATATCTAGGTCTCGTCCGCATAAGGAAGTGAATTGCTGCTGCAATAGCATAATAAACATGTTCTGTAAGGAAGTTAAATGTATTTACCTTCTCAAAAAACTAGGTTAAAAGGTAACTTCTTCTGCCTGTAAGCGCTTGCTTGTAAAAAAATCAGCAAAGCTGTAACAAGATCCAGAGGTTGAAATCTTGAACCAGGCAACTCCAATCATGAAAAAGAGTGTACATTATTTAGTGGGAAATAATCAGCCATCAGAATGATATTGCTAGTGTCCTACTGAATTCAGTATCCCTGGAAGTATTTTTAATTGAGATTGATTTTTTTTCCTAAAAGATCAGCTTTAATTCAAGCAGGAATTAATTCAGGGAAGCCCAAGGCTGGTGCTGTGCAGGAGACCAGGCTACATTGTCACAACGGCTCCAATTAGCATTATAAACTGTTCATTACCACCTTTACTCTGAAATTTCTAAATCACCTACAGCTTTAAATCACCTTCCCCCCAAAGGAGAGCATCCCTGTGAGGCAGATAGGCAGGYACAGCTATGGCAGAGTAACTCTGCTGGTCAGTTTTTCCACCTAGGCAAGCCTTTATTCAAAGCACTTGTCAGAACCATTGCCATGCTGTAGACGAGCTCTGCCTAAGGAGATTGACCAGCACAACTATCACAGAACTACCTGGTTATTTGAGAATAAATCACTTCTATTTTGGAATTCACTGTCAACACTGGGGAGTTGTATTGGCAGAGCTGAGAGCACTATTCTGGTCAATTCTCCCAYGCAGACGTGCCATACATGTGTGATAAGGCTGGAGAATAATCCCCCAGGAGAAGCAATGAACATTTTATTGATTGGGATATTTCAAACTTGTGCAGGACAAAGCAATCTTCTATGTGCTGAATGAGCAGACAAGGTGGAATTGAGGGCTGGGGTTTTTTCCATCTCTAATTTCAGTGTTTAGTTTAGAGAAGACATTTTGAACAACACTAGCAAACGGCAGGGGCGGGGGGGGAAAGATCTATATCTGGCTCTGATTCTGCCAGAGGCGCTGTCATACTTGCAACCTTAGTGGTAGAAGTCATTCCCTTGAAATTCAAGACAAATGTATGATGCTGAAGCCACAGGTATGTGTAACAGGCCACGGGGACCTCTAGAACCACCCAGTGCCTCACACCCAGGCTGTTTGCTTTCTTTTTCTTACCCGACCGATGCCGTTTACAGGAGAAGCGCTGGGCCAGGCACTGGAAGGAAGTGGATGGGAAGGGATGCAGGATAGGAAGCTTGCAACACGTGAGTGCTAGCTGCACTTCTAGCAGCAGGATCAAAGCATGGCCGAGCTAGAGGCGACACCGGTCGGTCATTTCCAGCACATCGATAGCAGCTTTCCCTGCCTTGATGCCAGCCCCTCTGCAGAGTCATAATCTCTGCTGTTTCCATGGCAGGAGCTGCAGGCCTGCATCTGCCTGCTCTCACGCCCCGTGTGCGCTCGGGCAAACACCATGCACTGCTCGGCTCTCCCAGATGCCTGCGCAGGCAGGCAGAGCGGGGAGGTCAGTGAGGTGAGGARGCAAAACTCGCTTGGGGTTGAAAGGGCTCTACCAGGCTGGAAAGGTGCCTGACAGCCCATCACAAAGTGCAGGGGTGAGAGCTGGTGCTCAGCACATACCCAGAGGTCTCCATCACCCTGCGGGGCACTTGGGCAGTCCAGATGCCCAGGCATCAACTTTCTCTGTCCAGAGGTAACATGATTCCCACCATCGCCCAGGTGCTGTTTACAAGGGAAGGGCTATGAGGAAAGGCAACTAAACCAACTGATGCAGCTGGGGGAAAAAAATCAAGTGCAATTTCAGAGATTTGAGAAAAGTACATGATGCCTGAAACATTTTCCAGCCGCATCAACTGGTCTGATGAAATATATCATTTCTCTCCCCACAACCCCTGCTACACTTCTGTCCTTCACAACTGCAAGAGCATAGCTGCTATGAGGGTAATTAACACTGCTGGCCTTGCCTCCGAAATCCCCTTAATTGTGCCTTCTGTGAATTGCTGGGCCCCAGGACATTGCAGACCAGACATTTTGCGGCAGTCTCAGCTGAAATAAGGAGTGGGGGATCGTACTGACCAATGTTTGACACTGAGCTCACTGCTGCCTCCCCCGCCACATGGAATCTGGTATTAATTTTATTTTGTCCTGCCCAGCAGTTTGAATTCACAACATGCCAGAGTTTGGTATTGAAAAGGTTCCTTTGTTGTAAAGCACCATTAAGAGAAGGTGGGACCTTTTGGCATGTGAGTGTGGGCAGATGGGTCTTTTATACCTGGAATGATGATTTGGGACTGTGGGATACCTGCTTTAGCAGTAGAGCGTGTGCAGCTTACCCCAATACCCAGGCTACCTTGAAAGTAGTTCCTGTATTGCTTGCAATGTAGCAGGGTGGCGCAGAGTTCAGCACAGGCTGCACATCAGTACTGGAGTAGTTAATGGCATTGGCAGTGACATTCTCCTGATTAGATTTCAAAGTTAACGCTGCAGGAAGGGGAATAAAGCAGCCGACACTTCCCTGTACCGTCCTTAGGAGCTGTTTGCAGGTGTCACCATGTCTACTTCATTCAGGTCGTATCGGGAAGGTTTTATTTACCTCCATAAAAATGTGAACTTTGTTTCTGTAAATAAGGCTTAGGCAGCAGAGCACAGACCTGTACTTTGTGGCGGGCTGTGGGAATAATCCGTGTTAGAAAATCACTGAAGGTACAGACCCAGATCCCATTTGCTCCCACCAGCCCATAAAGGACACTGATACGAGGTAGCGGAGCGGGTGTTGTTCCCGACACAGGGGCTGCTACCAGTTACCTCCTTCACGCCCCGGCCCTGCCGCCCGCTGCCCAGCGCCGCCGGACAGACAACGGTGCCGGTCACCCTGTCCGGCTGCTATTGACTACCATGAACTCCTGCTATGTCGCAGCACTTCCCCAACGGCCCCTGCAGCAAGCCCTTCACTTCTGGCTGCACGGGGGTGCATGAGGAATCGTGCTCAGTTGAGTGTTCCTCGCTAAACTGCCCCGGTTGTTAATTGCCCTCACTGCCCGCCGCAGCGCTCCTCGCCGTGCTCCCCCGCCTGCCGCGGCCTGGCCCGGGGCGGGGC
>JAYKAV010003476.1:618736-825874 GCA_035582835.1 Phoebastria nigripes | reverse complement strand
GCAAAACAAAGCCAAGGTTCCCAATAGGAACCAATGGAAGTCTGGTAAATATAAGTAACTTGCTAATACATTTTTGCCTAACAGCCAGTGGTGCTAATTTCTGACATCTGCAGTAGGTACACACCTCCAAGAAAACATTATTTTTAAAAACTTCACCTTTTCATATATTCCATGACTACAACATAAATAAAACCACTACCTGCTTCCCTCCCTCCACAATGTTGGTGGAAACAAACAAGGATTAAATGGATCAGGAATTAACCTTTTGGGGGCACTGCTTTGGTTCTTCCAAATGAAGACGGTTAGCAACAACAGCAGCACGTGAAAGGCATTTCTGTCTGCTGCTGCCTGTAGAAAGTCTGGTCTATGGAAAGATCTCTTCAGGCTCCTAGGATATTAAGCACTAACAGAATCCACAACTTTCTGTAATTTGAACATCTACATTGTGGTCATTTCTGCACATTTACAACGTTTAAGCCATCCTCTGATGTGGGTTCTAGAAATGCTTAGAAGTCACCCACACTATCCCATTCCTCTAGGATGAAGCTAAGGTGCATAGCAGAGGCAATCAGTTACAACTACTGTTTCCCTAACCTTACACGCACAGTCACGTAACATTTCAAAGAGCACTTAAACGATTTTTGGCCAGGTGGCTGCCCTGTTGAGAACCCCCTTGATGGAGTAGCGCGAGGGCAGGGGGAGATCTGCTTCGCTTGTATGCAGGGGAGTCTTGCAGAGAAGAATCCCTACCTGGATTGGGTTTCCAAATGTTTAGGCAGCTGCAACCTGACAGAATAGCATTATGTAATGTTACTGGCAACTAGTACATAAGGTCTCGCTTTCTGCACAGACACGACTCACCCCACACATTTTCCCATTTGTAGAGAGGGGAAAAGCCCAAACAGCTTCATCTCTACCTTCCTAGCAGCAGCCAAAGTGTATTTCCATAAAAATTTGGGGGATGGGAAGAAGGCAGTCGTGCGCACATGCCTACGCACACTTGCCAGCCGAAGGGCAGAGGGAAGGCGTGGTGCCGTCACACAGCTCTGAGGGTTCTTTGCGCTTGTTTCTGAATTCAGGAAAAAGCGTTCCTAAAGCGAAACGTCCCTCGGTTGCTGCTCTCATACGTTCAGCCAGCTTGTAAGGAGAAAGTCTAATGACATTACATAAAGTTGAAGGCACCCTCCCACACAGTCAGGCAACACCGCTGTGAAAACCGTGGCGAGGCCAACCGGGGAAGGCAACCTCCCTCCTGCACGGAAAGGACCGGGGGCAGCAATACGCGGACCGCGCCGGACAAGGCAGCGTGTGCTGCTCCCGCTGCTGCGGCCGCCTGACCGACACGGCCCAGCCACCGCACCTAAAAGCGCTCCGACTGCCACGGGAGCCCTCCCCACCGCCAGTCGCGTCGCTCCTGCCCACACCTGGCGCGTCCCGAAATCTGACCGGTCCCCCTCGGGCCTACCCGCGGCCTGAGGGCCCGGCCCTCCTCAGCCCACTCACCGCCAGCGGTTGATGCCTACGGCGGAGGAGGCGGCGAACCAGGGGTCCAGGATATAGATGCAACGGAGGGACGCGGCGTCACGTAGCGCTTCCTGCAGCGCCGGATTATCGTGGAGACGCAGCCCGCGGCGGAACCAATGCACCGAGCGGCAAAGGGCCGAGGCCGGAGCCGGGCCTGAGGCGGCCGCCGCCGCCGCCATCACCGCCGCCAACTGCCGGCGCGGCCCCCGCGTGCCGCCCGCTCCCGCCCCACCCCGCCGCGCTGATTGGCTGTCGCCGCGTACGCGGCGACAGCCAATCAGCGCGGCGGGGTGGGGCGGGAGCGGGCGGCACGCGGGGGCCGCGCCGGCAGTTGGCGGCGGTGATGGCGGCGGCGGCGGCCGCCTCAGGCCCGGCTCCGGCCTCGGCCCTTTGCCGCTCGGTGCATTGGTTCCGCCGCGGGCTGCGTCTCCACGATAATCCGGCGCTGCAGGAAGCGCTACGTGACGCCGCGTCCCTCCGTTGCATCTATATCCTGGACCCCTGGTTCGCCGCCTCCTCCGCCGTAGGCATCAACCGCTGGCGGTGAGTGGGCTGAGGAGGGCCGGGCCCTCAGGCCGCGGGTAGGCCCGAGGGGGACCGGTCAGATTTCGGGACGCGCCAGGTGTGGGCAGGAGCGACGCGACTGGCGGTGGGGAGGGCTCCCGTGGCAGTCGGAGCGCTTTTAGGTGCGGTGGCTGGGCCGTGTCGGTCAGGCGGCCGCAGCAGCGGGAGCAGCACACGCTGCCTTGTCCGGCGCGGTCCGCGTATTGCTGCCCCCGGTCCTYTCCGTGCAGGAGGGAGGTTGCCTTCCCCGGTTGGCCTCGCCACGGTTTTCACAGCGGTGTTGCCTGACTGTGTGGGAGGGTGCCTTCAACTTTATGTAATGTCATTAGACTTTCTCCTTACAAGCTGGCTGAACGTATGAGAGCAGCAACCGAGGGACGTTTCGCTTTAGGAACGCTTTTTCCTGAATTCAGAAACAAGCGCAAAGAACCCTCAGAGCTGTGTGACGGCACCACGCCTTCCCTCTGCCCTTCGGCTGGCAAGTGTGCGTAGGCATGTGCGCACGACTGCCTTCTTCCCATCCCCCAAATTTTTATGGAAATACACTTTGGCTGCTGCTAGGAAGGTAGAGATGAAGCTGTTTGGGCTTTTCCCCTCTCTACAAATGGGAAAATGTGTGGGGTGAGTCGTGTCTGTGCAGAAAGCGAGACCTTATGTACTAGTTGCCAGTAACATTACATAATGCTATTCTGTCAGGTTGCAGCTGCCTAAACATTTGGAAACCCAATCCAGGTAGGGATTCTTCTCTGCAAGACTCCCCTGCATACAAGCGAAGCAGATCTCCCCCTGCCCTCGCGCTACTCCATCAAGGGGGTTCTCAACAGGGCAGCCACCTGGCCAAAAATCGTTTAAGTGCTCTTTGAAATGTTACGTGACTGTGCGTGTAAGGTTAGGGAAACAGTAGTTGTAACTGATTGCCTCTGCTATGCACCTTAGCTTCATCCTAGAGGAATGGGATAGTGTGGGTGACTTCTAAGCATTTCTAGAACCCACATCAGAGGATGGCTTAAACGTTGTAAATGTGCAGAAATGACCACAATGTAGATGTTCAAATTACAGAAAGTTGTGGATTCTGTTAGTGCTTAATATCCTAGGAGCCTGAAGAGATCTTTCCATAGACCAGACTTTCTACAGGCAGCAGCAGACAGAAATGCCTTTCACGTGCTGCTGTTGTTGCTAACCGTCTTCATTTGGAAGAACCAAAGCAGTGCCCCCAAAAGGTTAATTCCTGATCCATTTAATCCTTGTTTGTTTCCACCAACATTGTGGAGGGAGGGAAGCAGGTAGTGGTTTTATTTATGTTGTAGTCATGGAATATATGAAAAGGTGAAGTTTTTAAAAATAATGTTTTCTTGGAGGTGTGTACCTACTGCAGATGTCAGAAATTAGCACCACTGGCTGTTAGGCAAAAATGTATTAGCAAGTTACTTATATTTACCAGACTTCCATTGGTTCCTATTGGGAACCTTGGCTTTGTTTTGCYTTTTTTTTTATGCAATTACTTGTATTCAGAGTTCTGTGCTCCAAAAGCGAATGTTTGTGTTTTACCTAGCTCCCAGAAATTTATCATGTTGAAAATCCCTTATTATTTAACTGCACAGCATGGGTGAGCCATATAGGACTAATCCTTGTTTAATTTTTAGAACACCTTGGAAAGTTGATATTCTTATTTAATAGATGGAAAGTGGGCTGGGGATAGAGGAGTGGTTTGTTTAGGTTACCTGGACCTGGTTCTGGGTCTTCTGTACTGTGATATTAGGCCCTTCTTTCCATGAACCCCAAGTCCCTTTCTCCCTCAGGAAGTGCAGAGGGAGCTTGTTCTATCTCAAAGCTTGCAGTTCACATTATGGGCAGTGCAGCTGAGGAGAGAGGAAGTACCCAGTTTGCAGGGCAGTTAGCTTAGCTTTCCTGTTAGCTGTGTGTGGTCTTAAGGGAGCTGATGCAGATACTCATGTCTTGCAGGTCACACTGCAGAGTGGGCATGTAGGAATGAGGGAGAGGTAGAGGTTGGCAGGCTCGCTTACAAAGGGTTGTGAGTTTGCCAGCAGTGCCATGTGCTGTGGCAGATATTAAAGTTTTAAAGCTGGTGTCTTTTGCAGAGTTAGACAAAATGAAGTGAAGTTACGATGTAGATGGGGTGACGTGTGGCTGTGAAAGCAAAGATGATACGTTTGATGTTTTATAGCATAGTGGGGGATCAGTAAGACACACCATTAAATGCAAAAAGCACTTAAATGCGTTTTTACAGTTTTGGGGTGGGAGGGAATAGATTAATGTCTTGGCATGCTCTCGTCTTTGCATCTTCATGGTGGAAGATAAATTGCAGTTCTGTTTGCAATTATTCCAAGTACAGATAATTCTTGCCTTGGGAGATCTTGGTGCTCAGTCTCATGCTACTGATGAGCTAGGAGCGTACATTTCTCTGCTGTGACRTTGCCTATTTGTAGCCAGAACTGTAAAACTTGCATGGTTCTTGTAGTAATTCATTACTTTCCTTGGAGTAGTGTATGGACATCTTTCTACTTAATATGCAAAATCCTCCTGCCCCAGAACCCATGAAAGAATGTACTGTAGTGAATTATATGGTTTATGCTTTTCTCCATGTCGTAATGTGGAGAGAGCAGCTGGCAGGGGGGTGCTGCCAGCTCTGAGAGAGAACATGGGAAGGGGGTTGCAGGAGGAAGAAAATCCTGGAAACCTCTTGCATTTGGACAAGCAGAACATGCATATGAATGGCTGGGAGCTGGCTGGTGCTGCCATCTCATAGCAATTGGTAGACAGACCAGGGATAAATATGAATTCTTGTTTTCTGTTTCTTGTCCTAACTTTCAGTTTGATTTGGTGATGCAGGTTTGTTGGAGTTCTGTGCAAATTCTCCTCATTTGTCTTTTAGCTGTAACTGGACTGACTGACACTAGCTGCTGTTGTTTCTTCTCTGCAGATTTCTGCTCCAATCTCTGGAAGATCTGGACAGCAGTTTAAGGAAACTCAACTCTCGCTTGTTTGTTGTGCGAGGACAACCAACAGATGTCTTCCCAAGACTCTTTAAAGTAAGAAAATAAAGTAATTTTCTGGAGCATAATGAAGAAAAACTGATGTCCTGGTGCTATCCTTGTTTTCACTCATTAATGATTTGCTAGTTATTGGAGATTCCCTTGGCTTCTCTTTAACTAATTCTTCAGTATAACAAACTCTTCTCTTTAACTACAACTAASTTTAACTACTATCCATAAGGGCCAACCTGGGAGCCAGATACACTCTTGAACTCAGACTTGCAAAGAAATTTAGTAGTAGGGTGTAACCGAGTACCAGGGTGCTTCAGCTTCTCTTTTTGGATGGTGGTCTTTGCCTTTGTTTCTGTAAGTCAGGTCTCACAGGGTTGCACTGTAACACGCTGACTCCTCTGTGTTGAGAGCTTCTTCCCTACTGGCCGTTTTCTTCCTGCAGCTTTTACTTGGGAAGACTGCTATGTCTGTAAACCTTTACAGACAACTGAAAAAGCATATTGACCTGTATGTGAATTGCAAATAGGGCTTTGTGTTAAAATTTCAAAATTGAGAAGCTTTTATGTTAGCTGACCTTCCTTTTCTTCTTCTGTTCAAGGCTGCAGTTCAGTCAGCTCAGCAGCAGAATACAGCTTGGGTCCAAGCTTCCTGCTGATGTACCATTTAGGATGGTAGAATATGCAGTGACCTCAGTGGTCGATGATGGATTAGTGGGATACATTTCTAAAGTGATATGTCAGTGCTGCAGATTGAGAGAGACAGGGCTGGCAAGAGCATCTCCTTGAATATCAAGTTCCTCAAGCAGTATCRTTCTCTGTCCTGCTCTAAGAATGTATTTCCTGTTGTCTTTGAAGCTTTTTGTCAGTGTCTTTGCTAAAGTGACAAAGCTAAAGCAAAAAAAYGTGGTTCACAATAGTCTTATGAGTTGGGTTTGTCATGTAGACTGTACCTTACATATGGTTGACAGAACTAGTGTCCCCAAAGCCTGCTATAGACCAGCTGCTGAGAAGGAGAGGTAAACTTGAGTCTATACCCTCCTGCTGTAAATGGTTCTGATGTGTATTTTCTGGAGGAGGGCAGTACTGTGGAGGGGAATCGGASTATGCAGGTCAGAAGGGACACTGATACATATTTTGGCTTCTGCATCTTAACACATGACACAAACTATGTGCCACTTTTAGCCTTTTCAGAGTCTGGGTTATTTTTATCTTTTATTCTGCAAATAAGTTCCAGCTAGTAGTATTCCATGCCCTCCTTATTTTAGTTCAAGGTATTCACAGGATAATTAAAACTTTGTTGGAGAAAAATGCCCGCTTTGGTCAAAGAACAAAAAGTAGTTGGCAGAGTCTGAGGTTTGAGAGATGGTTGTGGAATCAGCCAGACCTGCTTTTTGCTGCAGTCTGTTTTGCCTGGGCAGGTGAGTTAATGAATATCTTAGATGTGCTATAACAGAGCTGAAAAGAATGTGGGGKTTTTTTTATGTTATTATATGGTAAATGTATGGCTTTCATGGGAATTCAGGCCTCTCCAGAGCTGCTGCACTGAACAGTGAATTAGCAGCAGCTCATGCCTTGCTGTCAGCTGTTGTGGAGAGGAGAGTTATGTCACATGTGGTAATGCAACACTTAGACCTAATATAATTTCTGCTCTTGCTGCCAGTAGCTGAGCTATGTTGTTGATAACAGTTGCTGCAAAAGCACTATTATGCATGGATATTGTGAGGAGAAGTGTACTTGTTAGCTCTGTGTTAACCTTTGCAGAGGTTTTTTGTCTCACTTCCTCTGAACAAACATCTGTAATTTTACCTCTTCTATCAAAGAAAAGTGTGTCGTTTGTTCACTGAAGTTCACTCACAATCCCTTTGGTGTGGGTTTTTTTTTTTTCCCTACTGTTTTTCTCTGCTATAGGCTRGATACTAAGAGACAAGTTAGTCATGACTTTTCTTTTGTATATCTGCAGGAATTTATTGTCATACAGTTTACTGTTCTCTGGTTGGTTGTGCTCAGCTTCCTGTGTGCTACTGTAGCACATAGAGTAGTGGGCCTCTCAAAACTGTAGGAAATAACCTGAATTTGAAGTTTTGTATTCTTACCTAAAATATCTGTTAGCCTTAAATGTTTTTTTTATTCCATTCCTTTCTTTCAAGGCTGTAATGTATGTTTCTTCAAGACCAAAGCCGTATTTTCCAAGCCTTCCAGCTGATACTGTCTTTCTTATAAAAGAAAGAAAAGTTTAAAATGAAGCTGTTTAATCACATAGGAGCAGGGCAGGGCCTAGAACATGTCTGTTTGACCCCTGCTCTGAGTTATGGATGCTGTCATGTTCTTATTTTGAAAAGGAAGTGGAGGACCTCTCCGAGATGTACATTCAGTGGTACATAACTGTTTTAGTTCTCTGTCCTTCCTAATATTAATTTTAGGATTGAATCTGAAAGTTTAGAAAAGAAGGGGGCTTGTACAGTTGTTTTCTGCTTCTAAATTCCCTTCCCTRTCTTTGGCATTCTTTTTTAATGGTCTTTAGTGAACTAATCACATCTGTTATTTGTGCTTTGTTTCTGCTTCTGGTTCCGAGGTGGAAAAGACTGTCTTGTATATACAGAGGTGACCTAGACTGTCTCACTTGGAGAATGTGGTTCACATCTTAGTTGTGTGAGGGGTTTTTTAAGTGTGTCTATAGATTTCTGGCTGTGTTTGACTAAAGTGTTTGCTAAACAAATCTGTGGGCTGCTGCTCTGCTTGACGGATGTCTTGAGAGGGTCGCTGTGGAAAYCATTAACCCTCTTCTCATAGGATTCATTTTCTGAGGAAAACTAGGCCATAGTCCTTGAGAGCAAACTGTGCTCTGGAAAAGCCTGGAAGAGGCTGAATGCTATTTCATAAGGCCTATTCCATGTAATCTGTGAGGGATCTATTAAAGGTGTGAAGATACAGAATAGGTGCATGGCATGACTAGCGTGAAATAACTCCCCAAAGGCAGGACTTTAATTTAAAGCCRAATTGCACTATCATACTCTACTGTGCTGACCAGAAAGGTTCACTCGGTTGCCATCCTTGTCCTGCATTTCCCACTACCCTGTTTTTTGCTGTTTGGGTGGGACATTGGTCCTCTATTATGTGATGGCTTTAAAGAGACATTGGAAAAAATGTAGAGTGTATTGGTCTTACTTAATGATAGTCTCCACATAAAAATATGGTTTTTTGAGCAGAACTTGTATTGAAAGAGTTCTCTGAAATGCTTTCTCTGCAAATGCTGGAACAGGATGGTAGGGTTACTTTTGGACAGCATGTGCAACAAAACAAGGTGTTGTTAGGCTTGGGGACTGAGCTGTAACCTAAGAACATTAACAGAGAAGAACTCAAACCTCCTCTTACGTGTTTTAAACCTGACATATAGGAATTTGCATAGCAGATGTGATGTTTGCTAGAGCTGATAAAATTGTTGATTCTTTGGTTATCTGAACTCCAGACTGCTTACTTCCTCACAGGAACCCTCTCTAAGCTTCCAGGACTTAACACTGGCCAGGAATTCTGATATCCTCGTTCGTAATTGTGCTGGTTAGACAGAGTCTTCTGTTTGACAGCTGTGTGTATTGTGTTTCTTGCAGGAATGGGGAGTCACTCGTCTCACCTTCGAATACGACTCGGAGCCGTTTGGTAAGGAGAGAGATGCAGCTATTGTCAAACTGGCCAAGGAGGCTGGTGTGGAGGTGGTGATAGAGAACTCCCACACGCTCTATGACCTGGACAGGTATGGGGAGAGCAGGGCAGAGGTGCTGCCTGGGCTAGGCTGGGATTGTYGCGTCTGGGAAGACTTCAGTCTCCTCCGTTACGTTGATCGCTATACGTTGATCGCTGTCATCCTGTGTGAGCCTAGAAGGTGTCAACAGGATTACTCTGTGCGCTCGCACTTTTGATTAGAGCGCGTCAAAGTGCTGACAGTGACGTGAATGTACAGAAGGGTGTTTCCTCAAGCTTACTAGACTGTACTTGACAGTCATTTAAGTTGCTCAGCTGTGTCCTATTGATTGCTCTCCTTGAGCATGTCCTCACTGCGTGGACTGCTTTTTTTGCTTCATGGCAATAAAGATAGTTGAGCTGTTGTCTCAAACAGGTTATGAAGGCAGGGCTTTTAACTGATGGATGTGCCAGGACAGCTGGAAGAAGTAGAACAAGGTAGATTGGGGCAAACTTACCTTATTCTAAAACCCGAATGCCTTGTCTTTGTTGTGTATTTGCTGTGGGGGAGCCTTGCCTTTATGTTGAGTTTTATATATTTACTTATATATATAATCTCCATATATATATGATCTCCTTAAACAGTGGAGACAGTCTTTCAGCTAAGACTCGAAGGTATGCTTGACTTCAGCCATGTTGCATACTATTCTTACAGGTTGCTTGCTTTTTTTTTTGCCTTTTTTTTTTTTTTTTNTTTTTTTTTTTTTTTTTTTTTTTTTTTTTTTTTTTTGGATGACTTGTGCCAGTAATGCTGAATGTAGATTTCCTCCTATAAATCTTTAGCATCCATAATTTCCTATGGGAAGGAGCTTTGCAGCTAGCACATGCTGTGTGGAAGTGTTTGTCTTTGGAGTGAGGGGGATTCTTCTTGAACTTGTCTCGTGAGCAGACACTGCTTTCTAATTTTTGCATTAGAAGAGACCATGAATGCTTATTACATCCTCACCCCTTCAATGTCAATGCCCCTCACATCCTTCCCCATGTCATCTTTGTCTTTTCCAAGGTGGAGAGTCCTAGTTTACTTAAGTTTTCAGGTGGAATCTGTTCCATTCTAAGTTTTGTCACCTTTCTTTATACATCTGGGTATTTCTAGAAATGGAGAGCAGTGGTAAAAACTGTAGCTAGTGTTCAAAATGTAGGAGCGACTTGCATTTGTATAGTGTTATAATGTTTCCTGTCTTCTCCTAATAGTCGTTAGCGTTCTTTTTGCTTTTTCTGAGTGCTGCTAAACACTAAACTGATGTCTCGGGGCTTCCTTCCAGAATTGCCATAGCTATTTGAGAGGCTGCTACTGTATAAGTAAGTTTAAGATTGCATAGCCATGCATATGGAGAAACAACATGACCAACCCTGCATTTCATCTGATATTTTTGTCAGCTGGTCATGTGGTGTATAGGGAAATTTTTAAGTTGCCTTTCATTTTTAGCTATCCCAGATAGCTTCTTGCATCAGTAAACTTGATCATCATGCTCTTTTTTGTCCCTTCCCAGATAATTTATGAATAATGTTGAGCAAGCCCTAGCTCAGCTCTGTGTAGGATTTTTCCTCCTGTTGGAAAAATGGATTCCTACCCTATCCTGTATCTCAAAGAATTTTCTGTCTGCAGGGACCTTTTCCTTTATCCCAATTTATCTTGGTTTCTTTAAGAATTTTCAGTGAGGGATCTAGTCAGATGGCTTCTGAAAATCCAGGTAGAGTATATCAACTGAATCTCCCTTGCCCCAGGCTCAAATGTCACTAACAGATTTTGAGGCACAACTTCCCTTTACCAAGGCCGAATTAACCCTCCAGCATATTGCATATACCCATGCATTCACTGATTCCATTAGTATTTTCTACCCATCTGCCTAATGCACATATCAGACTTTCTATTCTGTCATCCCTCTGATGACCTTGAAATGCTTTTTAAATCTGGAGTCATATTTGCTTTTTTTTCCTCATAGTATTCAGACAGTTTTAAGGCAAGTGTTACATGCAGCAGCTATTAGTTTGGGTATTTCTTGATATCCTTTACAACTCCTGGGTGAATGCCTGCTGGTCCTGGCAAGCTGTTGCTTTTCAAGCATAGCTTTGTTTTGTGGCGTTTTTTCCTGACCTCCCAGTCTGTGACATCTCCTGATACATTTCCTTAAAGAGGTTCAGAGTGGCAGCCTCCCCGAATACCTCCATAGTGAATACAGGTGCAAAACTAAATGCATGTTTTTTTGCTGTGGTGTTACAGTCTGCTTTTTTTATGACTTGATCACCTCTTGGCCCTATAAATATTCTGGAGTGTCTGTAAAGGGATTTTTTTTTTTTTTTATGCTTTTTTTTAAAAGGTGTCTCAAAACTTTCATTTGGGTTGGGAGGTGCAAGGAGTCTGCTTTTGTGGCTTTTAATTTAACCTACCTTTGTTTTTTTTCTGTCTTCATTTTTCTGAAGGATTTTGCATTTGATTATCTTTGATATTATTCTTTAATTGTTTTGACTTTTGTGATCTTTCTGAAATCTTTTTTGATGGTTTGTGTGCATTTGTTGAATTTTTTTTTCCCCAACGTCATCTTCAAATCGTCTCTGTGTTGCCTGTCAGTGTTTTACGTCTCAGCTTGTTCTTTTTGCTTAGCATGCTTCCTTATTTTTATGCGTTTCTCTTCTTGAAATAAAAGCCATTATGGCATTGTTGCTCCTGGAAGGATGTTAAATTTATGCAGGCCGCATGGTTAGAGCGGCCAAGTGATAGCTAACATTTTCAGCTATACCTTAGCGCTGCCTAAGACCAAATCATGAATTGCCTTTCCCTGTGGGTTCCTGATTAATTGTTGCATGGAGCAGTCATTTATGGCAACTAGAAAATTGGTTTTTGGCAGGTGGCAGGGTGTGACAGCTACCCAGTCTGTGTGGAGGCAGTTGAAGTCTCCAGTTACTCTGACATTTCCTGGTTCTTGGCATCTCTGAGATTTCTCATCAGGTGGTAATACAGTTCTAATATTGTATTTCTCCTGGAAGCCCCTCTCAGAGTATATTGCCCTCCAGTCGTGTTACCCAGTCTTCTAAGTCATGGTATGTGTTGTCCCTCTGCTCAGCCTACTGTTTTTCCTGCATAATTAGTAACCTGGTGGTAGTATCCTACTTCTCATCTTTCTTTAATCAAGTTTCCGACAAGATTGTCAGGCCTGGTTTTGAACAATTTAGACTAATCTTTCACTTCTACATAAATGATTCCAGCAGTCCTTGTCTTGTCCTCTGCAGCGTATTCCTGGTACCGCCACCACCAGCTCCTTTTAAACATTTACAAAGAGTGTGTTCGGTTAACTTGTGAGTTTGACCAGTTCTACCCAGTAGGAAGGTTACAATATGCTCCTTGTTGGCACTGCCAGCATAGCTATGTGATTGTCAGAGCATCTTTCCCCTCCTCTCCCCCAAAACAAGGAGAGGGCTATAGAAAATCAGCATCAGTGCTGGAAAATACTCCTAAGAAAATCTAGAAATTCCCAGTCAAGATTAGTGATGTTCAGATTGCAGAAGTCAGACAGAAAAGATAATCTCCTGGGTATCAGCTTAACCTGCTGAAAGCCTTTACTTGACAATTATTCTGTCTGACAACTGCCAGTTGACAGGTTGTTTTGTCCCTTCTCTGGATCTGCCTGTTTTCTCCTCCTTAGGGTCTAAATCCTCTGTAGTCTGCTTGCTGACGGTCAGCATTATGGTTTCCATAATCCTGGGCAGGCCTGGGTTATTCAGGGGGAGTGGTTTAGGTCAGAAAAGAACACTGTGAGCTTGTATGTTTGTAGCATGCATCAGGAGCAGCTTTTCCTCAAATATTCTAGCCTAAGGCTGAAGTGATAGTTAAATACRCTTTAATAGGAGCATGTACTAACTTAAAGGAAACAAGCACTGGGGAAGCGTGCATACCTTGGTGGTTCTGCAATTCATAATTATGCTATGCCAAAAAGTGGTTTATTTCCATCTAAGAAGGTTAAGTCAAACTTCTTCCTGCCAGATCTTGTTATCCTTGTCTGTCTTGCATGGTGCTCTGGTGTCAGGTGTTTTCCCCTTGAGCTGATACTTAGCCTGTCATCAAGTCACTTCTTTATCTTTCATATACTCATGTGTGTGATTCTGTGGAAGTTGAATCGTTCATCCTTTGTCCAGCATCTGTTGTGTGGAATATCTGTTGGTTATCTCTCCATCTCCTCTTTGAATCTGTAGAAATACCCCTTGTCTTATGTACACGTAGCCCTACACAAGCCCTCTGGGGCGAGGATTTAGATCAGAGCAATTGCRTAAGCTCGCAAGGCTAACTAAATAGTCTGTGTGAATTGGTAGTGGGGTGCGTTGTTGAATGCCCTGCTTGCTGAGCGCTGGCAGCCAGCTCTTCCTTGTGCGAGGAACCAGGGGGGAGCGCATTCAGTCCCTTGCGAGAACCAGGGCCTGTCGTTTGCAAGCGAGCTGAGGTGTCAGGTTTTTGAGGCGAGCAGCTTTTCCCTAGCCTAGTAGCCATCCTGCTGGGGCACTGCTGTGGAGATGTGAGTCAGAAGCTGACACCTGTGGGGGTGTGCATTCAAAGTCTGCAGACACTCTGCTGTCACAGGTGACTGACTGTAGGATACCTTATAATCCTAGCAGCACCAGAACTATGTTTGGTCAGGTTTTGGTTGCCTGCTTTCTTGGAGGTAAAGTGTGACTGACAGTCAAAAAGACCCTCATAGCTTCTGGCATCCAGGTACTACTGTCAGGTAGCACTGGGCAGTATATTGCTAGTCTGATAGCACAGCCATTTTTATGTGTGCTCACTAACACCAGAAAGGTTAGGTTTTGTATGATGAATACAGTGATTCTGCTCTTCTCTGTTCCACTTCAAGAAAACTAGGAAGAATAACTGCCACGTGTAGTCTGAGAGTTGTGCTGGGGGAGACGGATGAAACGGAAGTATTAAATCCTGGGGAGGGTCCTCCCTTTTTCTGTCATTGGGGAAAGTCCTGTGAGATTGTACTGCCTGGGTTAGAAGGATAGTAGGAGGAAGGCAAGGACTCCTGCTTGGGGGGCTTCCTGTACAAATCTTTGTACAGAAGGCTGAACAGCACTACAATACCCAGTATGTACCGTATAATATCCAATATTGTACAATACCCATTATTTGATACTTTTTTCATGGCAGTATTGTGAAAGGTTCAAATTTTGTTGTATAATGCCAGTGTCAGGTGCTGTGAAATGTGCAAGTTGTCCTAGTCTTATCTCTTAAAGATTTGTGTCCCAGATCCAATAACTGCCTGTTCAGGAATTTAGGAGCTGTACTAGGTAACTTCACTCGTATTCACGTTCTTGAGGATGTCAAATACAGACACTGGCATCCACCTGCAAGTCACAGCGATTTGCTCCAAGTAGCTGTCTGTTCACAAAAGTTTTAGCTGTGGATCTGGGACTTGGTGTAATAGTGTGGATCTCAGACTGAGCTGCAGCCTCAGCAGATCTGGGGAAGAGGACTGAAAAAAGAGGCAGTGTTAAAGAAGTGGCTTCCCCGCCCCCATCCCAAGCACCTCAGGGCAAACACCGTGCAGCTTTGTCAGGTTTTTGCTTCCAAGCACTGAACTACTCTGGAAACAAGCGAGCTGAGCCGCTCTGGAGTGCTGTAACTGGAAATGCCTCACTTCTCTTCCAGCGGCAATGCTGATTTTCTGGGGATCTCTGTGAACTGATGGGCTTGTTTGGGGGCCCCAGTGCTCAGAGCAAGCTGCAAAGGAGATTGTGGTGGGTAGTCTTCATGAGAGTTTGTGATCCCTTACCATCTCTGGGGTGGTACACAGGGACAGCAGGACGAAAAGTGCGTGTGTGAAGGAAGAGGAAATGCTCTCTGCTATGAAGGTACAAGACAGAATATGTTGTGTGTAAGGCTCCCCTCAAGACACTTGCTTGGAGGGGTGGCAGAGAGTGCTGTGCCCACACTGTAATCGTGTTTATAGGCTCGCACTAAAAATGTACAGTGTTTTGCACTCTGTGCACATCCTGATTGCCCTCCCTCGCCTGTCCTGTTCATTAGTGTCTTTTTCTCCCAATGTTTACAACTTACAAGCAGAAAAATGAGAGGAAACTGCGGGAGGCTTCATTTTCAACCTTTGCAACTGTGCTGCCTGTTTTAAAGGCTGCCCTTCCCTCGGCTGGCAGTGTGTAGGAGGCCTGGGCTCCTGGTCTGCACCTGGCCTAGGTGGAGGCGGTCACAGCGGGAGGTGCGGCGCGGGGCCGGCTTCCCACGTTGCTGCCGCTCAGCAGTGCAGGGAAGCTGGGTCACTGCGGAGCACACGTGAGGAAGGGCTCAGGGCTGGGGAAGGCCCTGGGCCGGCATGTCGCTCCTCCTCACTACACGTGCGGCTTCGGGGGGAAGGGAAGGCACATGGTGTCCTCCGAAACACTCGGCTTTCAGCCCAGCCCCTTGCATAAGCTGTTGACTGTAATGGGTGGGGAAGGCTGCTCTGCTGCAGCTACTGTGTGAGCTGTGGGGTTGGCTGCCTCAACTTTATGTAATGCTGGYGATCCCTGTGCTGTCTGCTTTGCTGTTAACTCCTTCCTCTCCCTGCAGGAGAGGGGGTTAAAAATGGCATCTTTCACCCTGGGGAAGCTTACCTTGCCCAGGGGGCTTCTCAAAGCTCTCTGTCCCAGGAAAAATAAGACTGCATGGCCCTAGCAGGCTGTGCATGCTTAGTGAAATAGAGGAATGGGGAACCGTGGCTGTCTTTTCTGTAGCATGTCAACAGGCGAATAGCACAAGACAGGTCTACTCATGACCTTATGGCGTGGAGGAGGATGGTGATTTATCTAATCACGGGGAGGAAGGAATGATGCAAACTGGGATTTGTCTCATCTGASATAAGTGGAGGAGGGGTCACTAACAGGCTGGGACTTTTTGTGTCAGACGGGGAGGAAGTAAGGTCAGAATCAGGTTAGGATATCACAAGGTGTCAGGAGATCAGATGCAGGTCTGGGATTTGCCATGTTGGGGAGACAGAAGGGCGGTAATCAGATTGAGATTTCATACAGGGGTCTGATGAGGAGCTCTGGGAGAGAGATGTGATGCTAAGCCTGATTCAGCTGGAGCTGTTTTGTTTTTTTTCCCATGGAGATGAATTACTATGTGGGGTGTTGTTTTCTGGTGTGTTTTGGGGTTTTGTTTGTTTGTTTTTAATATCTCTTTGAGGGATGCATCAAGTGGAAGGTAGGTCTATAAGGATTTCWGTATCCAAAGTGAAAGGCTATCCTGAGTAGTGATAGTGGGATGCAGTTTGGCTGTCATTTCCTTGTGTCTTCTGTGGTAGCGAGGCTGTGTTGTTTCACCTTGCTTATTTTGTCTCCAGAATAATTGAGCTGAATGGCCACAAACCACCCCTCACCTACAAGCGCTTCCAGGCCATCATTAGCCGTATGGAGCTCCCAAAGAAGCCGGTGAGCACCGTAATGAGCCAGCAGATGGAGACGTGTAAAGTGGACATCCAGGAGAACCATGACGATGTGTATGGGGTCCCATCCCTGGAAGAGCTGGGTATGTGTCAAGAGTAAAGGCAAGGGTTAACTGCCAGTTGAAAYGGGATCTGGTGAAACTGTTTCTGATGGCCGGCATGTGCCCAGGACAACTCCAGTGTTCTTATCTGACCTGGGCTGCCTCTAGCCATAGAAGCAGCCTAACGTTTTCAGCGTTGTTTCAGGACCTTGTGAAAATAGACTGCTGTCCCTTGCACTACTGTCGATACACAGCGTCCCCTTTAGTATTGCTCTGAAACGCTCTGCATCTGTCCTTATGTTCTCAGCTATACTGAGCATGTAACCACTGTATCAGTGTCTCATGTCCTTGCCAGCTGCTTTCCTCCTACTGCCATCTCTGACACGTTGTGTAACAGACCTGAAGAGGTGAACTAACAGTGTACCAGGCTTAGATCATTTTGTTCAGTTATTGCCAAGCAGCACCAATTTGGGAGCTTAGCAAGACAAAAGATATTACAGAAACTTCTTTCACTCACCCTGCTATGCCTTATGGTCCARTATTTTTCTTGGAGAAGGAGGATGAATAGAGAGCTGAGGCATGAGGAGTGCAAGGCCTGCATGAGGGAAGTGAATCTAAATGCAAGGGAAAAAGGATTAATGCAGAATACTGTCTGTGTGTGTGTGACTGGAGGCTCCATACCAAATTTACAGGAGTATCACCTTGTACCTTAACGCACAGTTTCAGCAGTCATGTAAAAGCAGAGGGCTTCACAACAGGAGTATCCTGAGGGTTGCAGTCCTGGGTAGATCTGCTTCCTTTATTGTCTGGCCTAATGCGAAACTGCCTGCAACCTTACACTGCTCTGCTTGCTGCCAGGGGATTCTCCTCTGTCAGCCCAGAGCAGTGCAGGGCAACTGCGTTACGACTTCCCCTTTTGCATCAGTTCTTCAGCACTAATCCAGTGCCTTCCCCAGCACCCGCTTTCAGCAGAATAGGAGCCTCACCAGGAGCAGCCAGGCTCTCTAGTGAGCTGCTGGTGTCCATGGCAAGGTATTTTGTAAGGCAGAGCTGTGGAGCAGCTGCTGCTCTGGCCTTTGGAGCAGAGCCCTGTGGGTAGTGCTGACACACAAGAGAGAGTGCTGGCATGTGAGCAATGGGAAAAGTCCCCAGAAGGCTGCCTGAAGCATTGCAGGGAGAGGCCCTTATAGTGCAGTGTCATGAGCAGGCTCTCCCCATGTTCCACATGATTTGCCTGCTGTAGAAGGACTAGAGCAGCAAGTAAGCCATGTTAGGCAACTGTAGTATGTAGTGTCTTGTTGTTATTAATGCTTAATCTCATCTATACCCTTTGTCTAGGCGTGGCTTCAAATCTTACAAAGTTCTTTCCCTCAGGCTTTCCTACAGATGGTCTTGCCCCTGCAGTTTGGCAAGGAGGGGAGACGGAAGCCTTGGCACGGCTGGATAAACACTTGGAAAGAAAGGTAACCCCTGTTATTTAAGTGGCGATTCCTGCCGACTGTGCCTCCAAACGAAAAACGTTGAGTGTTGGCCATTGCTCTGTTTCCCTGCTCTTCCTAGCAGTGGTCACAGCATTCACCTCTGGAAGGCGTGTGTGGTATTGTCACAGTATTCCTGTGATCTTGAGTTGTGTGTGGAGCAGGGAGCTCCTGGGCTTCCTCAGACCCAAAGAAGTAGAGCTGTATATTAATTATGCTGCTGTTTGAAGCACATAGGATTCTTTTCCTTGTTTCTACCCCTCAGTTTCCTTTAGAGGAGTGCAAACTTAGAAACTCGTGTAAGTTGCACAGTTCCTCCTGCACACCATCTCGTTTTGTCTTTAGCTGAGGTATTGGTGTGAGTACATGCTCATAAAAGAATGGCTTCCCCTTGTACATCAGCCTGTTAATATGTTGTCTCACTGGCTGGCATTCCTTGAGCCCCTTGCTGAAATACTCATTTTTTCTATGGGGCATGTGTTCTTGATTACAGTGCACAAGGCAAGCAATTTCAGTGTAATGAAAGATGACCCAGCTGCAGAGGCATAACTCAATTTTAACCAGTTTGTATCTTTTTAATGCTGGGTGGCTTGGTGGCAATTGTAGAGATCAAAATGTAAATTCTTGTGCTGAAGGGGGAATAAACTGTCAACATACTACTACACAAAAAAGTCTGTATTTCCCCAGCTTTCTTGTTTAGTGTGTGAAATGAGATAGACGTACTGGGCATAAACAGTTGCGTTAGTTTGTGTCCCTAGGAGCTCTCAGGGTTATTAGCTCCTGCATGCAAAGCAAATTTAGTCCTTTTCTTGGACAAAATGACTAACTGGTTTAAATCCTGGAGCAAAGGTTTTGCATTTCTTGAATGGGGCGTGGGGGTTGGGATTGCCCACTTGAGATCTCTCCCAGCAGTGGTTGGAGGTGAGTAGAAGAGACTCTGCTGTCAAACCCTAGTGGCCTCACCACCTGCACAAAGGCCTGCCCTTAGCAGTGTCCCACAAATTTGGGGTTTTTTTGGCTCATTTCTCCTGAATATGTCTAGGCATGGGTTGCAAATTACGAAAGACCAAGGATGAACGCCAATTCATTGCTGGCCAGCCCTACAGGACTCAGTCCCTACCTGCGTTTTGGCTGCTTGTCCTGCCGCTTGTTTTACTATCGTCTCTGGGAGCTGTATAAGAAGGTAAGACAAAAGGTTCATCTGGAGAGCAGGCTGGTTTTGGGCATAGCATGATGCTGGTTCCCAGACAGTGTGCCAGAACAGCTGCAAAAGTTACTGTTGCCTCACTTGCRTTTGACTGTTGGGCTAAGCTTGTTGCTACTACAGAAGAGGCTCTTGGGTGAGGGAAAGTGATTCTCCTGTATATAGTTGAGCAAACCTTAAATCTGCCAGTAACCTGTTCTTCAACCTGGACTCCTCTGTCATGAGCCGTGTAGAGCTTTTTGCTGTTAGTTTTGGGTCGTTCAAGTCTCTTGTCAGTGTACTGATGTCGTGGTTTAACCCTGGCAGCACCTAAACACCACGCAGCCGCTCGCTCACCCCCCCGCTCCGGTGGGATAGGGGAGAGAATCGGGAGAGCCCGAGTAGGAAAACTCACGGGTTGAGATAAAAACAGTTTAATAATTGAAATAAAACAAAGTAGAACAGTAATAGTAACAGCGATAACAACAACAACAACAACAATATACAAAGCAGGCGATGCACAATGCAATTGCTCACCACCCACCGAACCGAACGAGAGCCCGTCCCCCGGGACCCCGAGCCCCCCCACATCCTTAGTTTTTATACTGAGCATGACGTTGCATGGTATGGAATACCCCACTGGCCAGCTGGGTCAACCACCCTGGCTGTGCTCCYCCCACCAGCTTCCCATGCACCTGGCAGGGCATGGGAGGCCGAAAAGTCCCCACCACCCAGCACCACCCAAAACATCAATGGGCCATCAACGCTCCTATTATACCAAACCCAAAACACAGAACACCCTCCCCAGCTACTGGGAAGAAAGTTAACTCTCTCCCAGGCAGAACCAGGACAACTGAGTGAGCTAAAAGGGTGATCTGGAACTGAGCTCCTTTATGGCAGTTGTCAGCAACTGTCTTGGGAATTGTGTATAATTGCATGGGTGGCTTACAGCTCAGCTTAATGAAGCCAGTCCTCCTCTGCTTGTGAATAMCCTTGTTTCCTCCTCCACAGGTAAAGCGGAACAGCACCCCCCCCCTCTCTCTCTATGGACAGCTTCTGTGGCGGGAGTTTTTCTACACAGCAGCCACAAACAACCCGAAGTTTGATCGTATGGAGGGGAACCCCATCTGCATCCAAATCCCCTGGGACAGGAACCCTGAAGCCTTGGCAAAGTGGGCAGAGGGCAAGACAGGCTTCCCTTGGATCGATGCAATCATGACCCAGCTGAGACAGGAAGGGTGGATCCACCATCTGGCCAGGCACGCGGTGGCCTGCTTCCTGACCAGGGGCGACCTCTGGATCAGTTGGGAGTCAGGAGTCAGGGTGAGTCTGGCATTTCCAGAGGCTTGCAGGAGGCTATAAGGAAAACAGTCTCCCTAGCACTCACTGCAAGGATGGGCACACAGGTATGGCTTTTGCTTCGCATGTAAAAGTTGCATGGAAGAGAGGATTTGCTAGCGGGCTCTTGGCCTGCCAACGGCCTGACTTCTTTCCGCCTTCTACCGTGAGGCTCTGACAGTATCAAGAGTCTCCAGTAACTATAACTAAATGTTAGTGGGACCCACTGGTAAACAAGGACTGGGGTTTTGGGGGCTTTTTTATTTTTTTTGTAAAAGTTCTCTCAGTCCATCTGTTTTCTTTGCAAGTTTAATGTCATTTTATAACTGGACCTTTTTCCTCATCGTATAATCCATCACCGTGCCGGTCAGGGAACGCTCCATGACTGTGAAATCTGAGTCTAGAGTCTCTCAAGGAAAGAGGTAAAAGACCCTCCTCTTGGGCCATCTGAAGGGACAGCCAGCTTGAACCTATCCAGGGTACATATTGCCCTATGCAAAAAGTGGAGGCAAGGGCGTCTTGTCACAAAGCTGACAAAGCAGAGCGTAGCTGAAAGCGCGTCACACGGTCAGATGCTAAAAGCGCAGCGTCTGTGCATGGATGTGAGCGAGTTACTGCTGAAACCTGTCTGTCTCTCAGCGGCAGTATGCTCTGGGACCTTCAGAGGGGTTCTTCCTTCTTGCTTTGGTGCTTGTTCTTCTGTGCAGCATCTGCCTGCTTCCCACGGTTGGTGCTTTGCACTTGTTACGCCTCCCAGGTTAGGATCAATACCCAAGGCTTGCTGCAACACTAGGTAGTGATTTCGTCTGTAGCTGCATGAGAGATAAGCCAGCGCTTTATCAGCATGAGCAGACAGTGCCTCCCTACGTGAAAGCATCAGGA
Organism: Phoebastria nigripes; assembly: GCA_035582835.1. Classification (NCBI taxonomy): domain Eukaryota; kingdom Metazoa; phylum Chordata; class Aves; order Procellariiformes; family Diomedeidae; genus Phoebastria; species Phoebastria nigripes. The sequence continues at coordinate 804,698 of JAYKAV010003476.1, read as the reverse complement.
AGTGAGATATATTGACCAGCCAACTGGCTTCAGCCAGCAGATTGCCTCTTTGCTGCTGCTCTGGTTCCTAGGAGCTGTTCTTACAGCTCAGTGCCTGCCATTTGAAATAGTACCTTGGGTCCTCCTGCCACAAAGTCCTGCCTGGGGAAGCTCTCACTGCCTTTTCCTCCAATTGCTGCAGGTATTTGATGAACTGTTGCTGGATGCAGATTTCAGTGTAAATGCAGGCAGCTGGATGTGGCTTTCATGCAGTGCATTCTTCCAGCAGTTCTTCCACTGTTACTGCCCTGTGGGCTTTGGACGTCGCACAGACCCCAGTGGTGACTACGTGAAGTAAGTGACGTGACTGGAGCTTCTTTCTTGCTTGATCTGTGAGCCTAAGTCATTCAGTAGCTGACRGGTGCATGGCGCTTTCTGTGCATTGTGAATGCTGCATTGCTGCACTTGTAAGTGGTGTTTGTGCACCTTTTTACTTCTGTTGCAGGAGGTATCTGCCCAAACTAAAGGGCTTTCCCTCACGATATATCTACGAACCATGGAATGCCCCAGAGTCTGTGCAGAAGGCAGCTAAGTGCATCATTGGGGTGGACTACCCCAAACCCATGGTGAACCACGCGGAGACCAGCCGACTGAACATTGAACGCATGAAGCAGATCTACCAGCAGCTGTCGCGCTATAGGGGGCTCTGTAAGTACCAACAATTGCAAAAGATTGTGTCTTTAATAGGAGATAAAATGGTGGGAGGAGGGGTCATGATTTAAAATAGATAGCACTTGTCTCTCTGGCCAGTCCTTGCAAGAGGAAGCCCTGCCAGAGCTGCTGAATCAGTTTCCAGGGAGAGCTCCACTGAGCTCTTGGACAGCTAAGAGTGGAGTTTGATTAGTTCTGAGAGCTGGTGATGGCATGGCACCATCCATATGCCACCAATGGTCCAGTCTTCACTTTGGAAAAAAACCTAGGCAGAGCATCCTAAATAAATACACTGCTAGATCACAGTGTCTGTCTGTGGCCAGCACTGGGTGAGCACAGCTCTGAACTTACCCTGCTTTGGGATATTGCTGGTTGGTGATCACTAAGGTGTTTCCCTGTGAAAGGCTTCTCCCACCCCAGGTGTTTTTTGTTTCTTAACTATGGTCCTCTTGCCTTTCTCTAGGTTTACTGGCATCAGTCCCTTCATGTGTGGAAGATCTCAGTGGCCCAGTCGCAGACTCAGCTTCAGGGCAGGGCTGCAGCACCAGTACGGGTGAGTTGGAGATATTTGTGTGCTTCTGAGATAGTTTCGTGTCAACTTAAAGGCTACAGACAGGAGAGAGAGATCCTTTTCTAATGAGAAGAGGATGTGTAGCTAGGAAAACATAGATCACATTCACCTTCCTTTAGGCTTTCTTCAGAAGTCCCCAATGAACCTTCATTCCTAAAAGGGCTGAAGAATAGGAGTTTATTAAAGTGAGTCTTTTGTTGCCTGTATGGAGTTATATGCAGCCACTTAAGGGAGAAGTGCAGATCACTATAGGGCTAATCAGGTATAATTAAGCTGTCCTCCATCAAAGGAGGATACTTTTGTGTTTGTTCTGGGGGACTTAATTATTCTGCTTTTAACAAAGTTTTTTCAGAAGTTTTCAAGGAGGCTGTGGCAACATCTCTCTGTGCTTGTGCACTGCATATTATTCTTTCTTCCAGCTCTCTAGCAGGTTATGCTAGGGTGCATTTGTGAGGAGGTCTAAAGGCAGGGGAAACGTTGCAGTGACTCTTCTTCCTCTACAGCGATGAGGCTGTCGCAAGCAGACCAGGCTTCTCCAAAGCGCAAACATGAGGGAGCAGAAGAGCTGTGCACTGAAGAACTGTACAAACGAGCCAAAGTGACATGTCTCCCCACTCCAGAGATCCCTGGCAAGAGTTTATGATTGTGAGTAGTCCCTAGTGTGATCTGGCCTAGACTACCTTGTTCTGGCAGCTAGCGAGGCTCAATCTTTTGCTCCTTGCATTTTAATGATCAAAGTGGACTTGCTTGTGGAGGGAGGTGGCTCCTAACTGTAATTCCATAGACCTGTAATTTGGCAGTGGTCTGCCCTCTGGTTGTTTTGCTTTTGCTTGACAAGCTGTTAACTCAGTTGTCCAGCAGAGAGCAGTACCCCGTTACTAGAACAATCACAGAGCACAGTTGTTGGTAGGTTTGCTCTAGTGAGGCTGCTTCTCCTTCCACAGGGTGGGTTTGCAGCCAGGTTTGCCCATGTGGTGAGGGTACAGGCTAGAGGACAGGAGCAAGCAGGTCTAGTCATCTGCCTGAAATGCTCCAGATCCCAGGAGGGAGGAGCTAGTCACATGTTCTGCCAACTTTTCAGTATGGGGGGGAGGTCGAGGCAAATACTCTCTTTTGCTTTCTCCTACAGCCAGCGACAAGCACCTTGCAAGTGAAGAGTGAGAGCACTGAAGAGGTGACCAGAGGAGGAGGGACTACTGCCACTTGTGATCCGCAACAGAAAATCTGGGGTCTCATATAAATGTGTAATACCAATAGCTGCCACAAAAGGGCACTGTGTTACTTGTACTTGGGAATATTTGGCTTTCTGGTCTCCAAAGAGCCAAATATGTCTCTTCTCAGCCATGCCCAAAATCTGCCCACATTTAAGGGGGCAAGAGCCTTCTGTCAACTTGTTCACTCCCAGGTGTATCTTTCTTTTCTGACAATGGCTCGGTGCCGTTGCATGCACAATGGCTCAGTACATGTGACTTGATGCAGTGGTGTAGGGAGCAGCATGTGTGCATCTCAAATAGCGAACGTCCTTTCTCATCACTAGTGCTAGGCGGTGAGGTGCACTGATTACTTCAAATTATAGTAGGAGCTGAGAAGGACGCTGCTRCAATGTCAAAATTAGGATACCCGTCCTACAAGAGAACAGGAAAATGTCAGTATTTCTTTCATTAGGCTAGACTGATGGGGATGTAAATGCTTTCTGACTAAACCAAGGTGGTGCTCATGTGGGATGGAAACAAAATGAAGGGCAACCATAGCACAAGAACAAAGAGATACAAACTGTCTGTACGCTTGAAAGGCACTTAAAACTTTCCTTGCAGAAGAATCTCACTGCTGCAAGGTGAGCCATAGTGCTGTTGCCTGGAACAGGCAGCTTCAGAGCAGTTTGATGTCTGGCAAGGGGGTACTCTGAGAGGAGGAGGAATTCTTCAGAGAATAAATCATGCCTTGATATGAGTAAAGCAGTCTCCCAGAAGCTTGCTGGTCCAAATAATAARGGAGCTACACCTGGGCCCTGCACTCTACAGCATTTCCTTCCCTGAGTGAGAGCTCTCTCAAATGGAGTGACCCGTGTCTGGTGTGCAGCCTGTGGAGTGCCTCATACTGATAGGGGATGTATTGGACATCAGCTCCTTGAAGTGAGTCTTCCTCAGGCTCAGTCCATGGTCCATTCTGTGTGGATGTTTGCTCTTTCCTGTGTTGGCATCTGTGTTTCGAGTTTCTACGCAGTATACTCCTGTACCTCATACCCTGCACACTGCGCCTTCTTGGCATTTGCATTCACACTGGTGCTTTGTAGTCTAGCAGGACAATTGTGTAGCTTTCCTAGCTCTTAACCATACGCTCCTTGGCCTGCTCCTGTTACATGTCATTTCAACACGGTGCTGGCAGAGCGCTTCTGCTTGCCTTCCCAACTAAGAGGGCAAGGGAGGGTGGTGCTGCAGAAGAGCCTCTCTTTTGGTGGTTTTCAAGAGGGATTAGATCAAGTAGCTAATCCTGTGCAGTGGCCTGCTGTTGGCACTGTTTTCATTTGCTGTCCAAAACCTTTCATCCCTGCCTGGCACAGATAGTGTGGGGCTATATGTAAGCTTATGCAACTAACAGCTTGGGGAGCATAGGAGTTGTCTCCCACTCTGACTGGGATAATCAGATTCAGTTTTGGAGCCCATGTTTGAACCCAGAGCAGTGGGGCTGCAAATAGAAACTGACTCAAATGTATCTGGGAAACCTGGAGAAGTTGAATTGGGTCTGTGAGTTAATTTATTGAATAGCTGAATAACCTTTCCTTTAACCTTCCCTTCCCACTCATCTCCCTGAGGCATTGACCTTAGATTCCTTTTCCCAAGGGAATCCACTGGGCAGACTGACCAAGTAAACAAGAGTCACTTCTCCTGCCCTTACTTTGTTCTAAACTACTATTCATAGAGTCTGCCTGGTGGATAACCCAGTAATCAACAGGTTCTGCCTCCTTTAGTCTGACCCAGACCTTATGCCCACTGCCTTGTGGGTAGAAAGGTATAAAGAAAAACCCTCCCCCCTGTCTTCTGCTGCAGAGAGAAGAAAGGGGAAAGACATGCACTTTGTACACCTAGATTACAGAAATTGTGACTTCTGTCATTTGGAGAGTTTCATGTTTAGGCAATGGTCTGTAAATATGACTCTTTTTTTTTTTTTTTTTTTTTTTTTTTTTTTTTTTTTTATCTTTTTTTTTTTTTTTTTTTTTTTTTTTTTTTACTGGAGAAGGCAAATCATGGCAACACAAGATACTTTTTTTTTTTTTTTTTTTTATAAATGTCTTTAACCCTCTCTGCTGTCATCCAAATTATTTTGTTTGGTAAGTGGCATTTTTGGGGCTGGATCCATGGGGGTAAGGAGCCAAAGGGAGGAGAGGCAAAAATCTCCTAAGTGATCTCTTAGAAGACTTTGTGGGTGAGGAGGAAATCACATTTGCAAGGTTTCTGTCAGCACCTGTGATGTGGATGGCGGTACCTGGAAGAGCTGTAGTTTGGGTAATAGAACTGGGAAGGACACAGAGAAACACAAGGTCAACCAAAGATACAGGAAAAACTTCCTGCAAGAAACCTGTTAAGTAGGCTGAGATTGATTCACTCTGGTATCTTTTCCCAGTTGAAACAATAAAGGTGTGTGAAACTGTGTGACAAAGAAATAGAGTAGGGGATGATTGTTCACTGTTTTCTGTAATGTTTAGGATTGGGTGTGTTCGATTAAACTACAAAATGGCAGATTGAACAAGGCTGCRCCTTCCTTAGTTTTTGTGGTAAGTTCTTCCTTAGTTGTGAGTGCTAACATTTTGACTGAGTTCAAAAAGGCTTGACCAGTTCATGGGGAAAGAAAAAGCCATCAATAACCATTAGTGAAGACACCATCTTTGTTTCAGGAAGGAGCAGAGGATTGCTGGAGGCTGCGATAAAGGAAGCATCATGAAATGGCTGCCAGTTTGGGGATTTCCATTTCCTGGAATAACGACTGTTTTCTGTGTCTCAGGGCTAGGTGGCAATATCTGACCTGGTACAGGCATCCCGAAAGCAGGCGTAGTGTGAGCTCTTTGCCTGGGGAGAGGGAGCGGTTTGGTTTTGATGCTGTGAGAGTAGTGGCTTTCAGGATGTTCCACAGGGTGGTGTGGAGGCTCCTTTCAACTGTGAGAGGGTGGGTGCTGGGGCAGAGAAGTGCTAGAGAGCTACGAACAACGTGAACATTGTTCAGCATGGGTCTCCTGTCAGTGATTGAGCCTTTTCTCTTGCAGTTCTTCAGCTAAGTCATGAACTGATGCTAAACATACCATGACTTAGCAGTCTAGTAACTAGCTAGGACACAGTTGGAGTAAAGTTCTGCTTGTGCATTGTGCCATCCTCCTTAGTGCTCCTGTGTAGATCCAGTTACTGGAACCTTTTTTTTTTTTTTTTATCTTTGAAGAATTACACGAGGTACACTATTTTCTTAGTAACCAGCAAGACTTTAGGAGTTGCAAGTAGCCATGAAATTTCTCGTCCAGATTTGGCAATGGGGCTGATCTAGAACAGAAGTTGCTAGAGCCTTAGCCTCAGTTGGGTATGTTCAGATATCACCAGCTAGAACACCAGCTAAGTGATTATTACAAACAATCCAACAAAGCCAAGACACAGTTTTAAAACATTTTGCATATATAAGCATTTAGAATTTGGAGCCCAATTTGTTCGGCAAGTTTGAAATGCAAAAGGCAGTTTTTGAAGATGCAAATTAGGGTGTTTCAAAGAGGTGCTGGAGATAAAAGGGCATGTCTGGTCTACAGGGAGGGCAATGTGTACAGTGTGTTGGTTAACTGAGTGAGAGTGCCATCAAGGTTCATGCTATTGCTGAGTTCTCTTGTCTCCAGCAACGACCTTATGGGCTTGAGGAGGTAACACTTCAATGCTTGAAGTGGCTTGTACATGACCAAAACCTTTTGAAAACAGCAGCCTGTGCCTTAGAAGATGAAGAGCCAGGATGACAGCAAGCTCCGTCCAGCTTTCTCTACCCAGAGTGTAATAATGTAAATTAAACCTGGAGAGGTCGGGTTTGAGGCTCCTACTCTGTGCTGGCCAGAACATCTGTTCTCCCAGTCAAAGGAACAATGGTGATGTGGCTAAGGATGGAAACTGGCTGACCTTGGATTTCTAGCAGAGAGGATTGCCTGCTCCATGTGCTGGTGGTTGGGGAAATTCGCTTCCCCCGTGTCTCTTCTGTCTGCACAAAGGAGGAGCTGGAGTGGCTTCAGGCGGGGCTGCTGAAAGGTTTGAAAGTAGGAAACACGCCTGGATATGAAGGGGTGGGAGCCAGAGCTGTGGCCGTTGGGGCAGAGGGGAAACTGGAGCAGTGGGAAGGATGGCTGATGGGAAGAGAGCAGTGCTAGTCTGGTATCACAACTGCATCTAGGGGGAGATCAGGTGGTTCAGCTGGGGGAGAGAAGCAGGAAAACCTCTCTCAGCACATAACCTTTCTTCAAGTTTAACTTAAGGCTGAGAAGAGCTGCTCTGAAGTGAACCTGATGGTCAGTTGGAGAATTTGAAAGAGACAAAAAAGACAGCAGAAGCCTTGTGAGCAGAGACACTGGCTAGGATGTAAGCGTAGTCTCTGTTTTGCAGGACATGTACATGCAAATCTCCCTGGGAGCCCTCTCCCAGAGGCCATGGGCTCTACCATGCACATAAGGAGATAGATGTGACYGGCAGTAGCGCAGCCGGAAAGACCAAGGTGGGTCTCCTGCCAGGCCAGCCTGAGCCAGGGCTGGGATGAAGGGCCTGATGGCCAGACTTGGGGGGAGCTCTTGGTGCTTGGCTTCCCAGAATGAGATGAGATGTGCTGGTGGCAATCTGGCTGCAGGAGGATGAGGCAGCCTTACCTTCTGCCCCAGGTCAGAGGCCAAACCACAGCCATGCTGCAGAGGAATCCTGTGTCAGTAGCTTTATGCTTTATGATGGAGCTGTGTTGAAGCTCCCCCAGTCCCTGAGTGGATGCTGGTGAGTCTCTTGGGTCCTGCATGTAAGACGGTTCAGTCTGTGCATCCAAACTGCGAAGGGGACACCTAGCCCACCTTGGGAGGCTGCCCTGGAGGTACCTGTGCGTGGTGACCCTGTGGGTGTGTGCTTGTTTCCACGCTGGCCCGGGAGTAACATCTCTTTYGAAGTTTGGCAGGAGATCAAGACTCCCAAGTGAGAGCAGGGCTGTGTGCCTTGGAGGGCTCTGCTTGCTCTTCTCTGGAGGAGCAGCTGACATCCTGGGTCTTGGCCAAGAACTAATACCATTGTCTCAATGACGGTCCGCTCCGTGGTTTGAGAAATGCTGATGGCACCTGCTGTATCTTTAAAGTTTGAACTGCTAAAGCAGTGCCACACACCCCATCCAGGATCGTTACGGACAGTAACCAGGAGCACCGTGGGCGTGCAGGGAATACAAAAAGTTCTCCTGTTCAGGTACAGAAGTGGCCTTGGGACCTAAAAATACTGATGTTGTCCACTTCTGTGCACAGCACAACCTGCACGGTTTTATGAGAGAGCCTGCAAAGCATGGGGAGGAGAGGCAGGGGAGACAAACCTGCTGCTCRGGCTGGTGGGGAAGGGTAGCAGCGAAGAGCGTTCACCCAAGATAAGATGCTCCCTGGGACACTGCTAGATGCAAGAGTGGGTCTGCCTGGTCTGAGGAGAGACCTGCAACCTCGAGATGCATTTTTTCCCCCTTGTGCCTGTGGAACGTGTGTATAAGCTGCTTTTTTAATTCCCCTTGCTGTGCTTGCAGCCCTGGCAAGCTTCCATATGGACAGGGTTTGTGCTGGGGCTGCCAGACCTGTTGCCAGCCAGGCGCTGCAAACCTGCGATGGGTGGGAAAGCGCAGCCTGATTTTAGCTGCTGCTCCTGCTGCCTCCAGGCGTGCCGCCGCTGGGGAGGAGACCCTTGCAAGTGGCCCTGTGTGTCCAGCCCTGGGCTGCCAGCCGCCCCCGCTCCTGGGGTTGCTTCCCCCAGGCCTGAGGGAGACCCCGGCCACCCCGCCGCATCGGGGCCTCTGGGGCTGCTGCCGCCGCCACCTGCGGTACATCTGCCCGGGGGGGAACAGCTGGGGGGGGCGATCCAGCTGCGGGCACATCTGCCCCGCCGGGGCCGGCATTTCCCAGGGCCCGGGCGGTGCGGCTGGGGACGGGGTGCGGGGTGTCGCCTCCAGCTGCGGCCGCATCTGTCCTGCAGCTGCCCCCGGGGGCCGCGGGAAGGAGCCCCCGGACTGCGCCCCCCGCTTCCCCCCCTCCGGCGGCAGGTATGTCCCTCCCCGCCGGCACCGCCAGCATCCCCCTCCCTCCATCCCTCCTTCCCTGCCTCCCTCCCTCCCGCCCGCCCTCCGCCTGCATGGAGAGAGCCACAGAATGGCGGAGCGAGAGAAAGGAGCCGCATCCCCGCCCGCCTCCTCCCCCTTCCTAGGGCTGCACCTCGCCTCGCCCCCCAATTTCAGGTACCGGCCGCCCCCCCTCCCCGGGATCCTCGCGGGGCTGCCCCTGCCCCCCGCCCCGGGCAGCGCTCCCCTTTTGCTGCAACCCCCCCCGCCCCGCACCGCCGCGCCGGGCCCCCGCCTCGTCCAGCGCTTCTGCCTCCTCCCCACGCATCCCTTCGGCCCCCCACCCCACACATCACTCCAGCCCCCCCACCACTGCTTCAGCCTGCCCACCCCATATGTTGCTTCAGCCCCCCCCAAGCCCATGTTGGCCTTCACCCCATATACCTTTTCAGCTCCCRCCAGGCCCCTGCTTGGCCCCATGTCCCCCTCCAAACCCCCCGGCCTCCTTACCTGTCTTATCTCCTCTTCAAACACCTCTTCCTCACAAAAAAAAGCTTCATCTCTTTCTCCACCCCCAGGAAAGCCTTTTTCTAGCCCTTTCCTAGAAATCCCAGGTGCTCCTGCTTCCTTCCCACCCCTGTGAAACAGGAACCCCAAGTGAGATGGTGGGAGAGTGCCAGAATTGATCCTCTTGGCAATACCAAGCGCTCCCATCAATTTGGGACGCACGGGGCTGTCTCCCCTCCGAAACCCAGCGAGGCTGCTCACGGGGACTTCCGATGGCACAGGCCAGGCCAGGGATGGCCAGAGGTGCTGACCTGCGGGGCTAGGGGCTTCGGATGCTCCGGTGCCTCCCGAGGGCAGCTCTGGGAGGGGGATGCGCTGGGCAGGTAAGGGAGCTCTGCCACTGCCCGTGGGTGCGGTGCCTGGCGTTGCTTGTTTGCCATCTGGGGGAGGCTCGATGCTTCTGGCGGCCGTGCCATCGTCAGCCATTGCTCTCTGCTTGCCTCTGGCACCCAGGGGTGCTGCAGGGGAGCTGGCTGAGAAGGGGGGATCAGTACTGGCTTCCTTGTGTGGTGAGATTTTGGGGCGGGAGAGGAGGGGCTGGTCCACACTTAGGGCCATGGCTAAGCTCATGCCTGCCTCTGGCAGGCCCCAGCCCCTGAGGTTTGGGGGACAGCGGGTCCCTGCGAGGAAGCACGCAGGGTCAGTTGAGCTATGGTGGCGTTCAGGCAATTTACCCCTGAAGGCTCCTCTGCTCCCGGAGCCCCTTTGCCAAGTGGCTCCGGGGCTTCGGCAGCCGCCTCCTATTGCAGCGCTGCCTGCGAGAGCTGCTGGGAGCTGTTGCAACATGGCTGGGTAAACCCTGCAAATCGAGCGATTAAATGCTGCCTCTGGAAATGTCCACCGTGGAGAAGGGGCCTGGCCACTGAGCTGGGGGCCAGAGGCTGAGCTGCCGAGAAGCTCTGGGCCCATGAGAGGGTCGGGCTYGCCACCTGGCGCTCTCCTGGATGCAGAGGCTGTCCCCCGGGGCACCCTCCTGCTCCCCAGCAAACAGCGACACCCCGGGAGGGAGAATGAGGTGCTGCTTCTCGCTGTGCCTCAGGCCTTCGAAAAGGGAGCCCAGCGCCCTGGCAGTCTGCCCCGGGGAAGAAACGACCTCCGTGGGGGAGGCTGTCCAGCCAGGCGGAGAGCTGGGGACTTGGGGCAGGAGCACGAGATCTTCCCCGGGTGCCGAGCTTGGGGTGTGAGATATGAAGTGGAAGGAGATGCCGGTGATGTCCCTGAGCCTGGGGCAGCGTCTGGCAGACCAGAGGTGACACTGTGGCGGGGAGCGGCATRCGAGGAGGGAGCCCTGCTTGTCCAATGTTTACGAGCTGGGTTACGTGGCACAGGTTGACTTGTGCCTGTCCCAGGTCCTGCGTCCCCACTGCAGGGGCTCAGCAAGGAGCCATCCCCCATGGCTGAGCTGGAGCCGGCAATGATGAGCATGGTTTAGGGTGAGGGATCAGCCTGCAGCTGGCGGTGAGGTCCTGGGTGAGCCCTGCCCTCTCCCCCAGCTTGCTGCTTGCAGGATGAGGTATTTCAGCTTTTCTGCCCTGTGGTATGTGTGCCTGCTCTTCCAGCTCCCTGAGCGGCAATGCGCTGGCCCAAGTGTTAGGTGATCGGGTGGCTTGAATCGAGAGAGGACTTGGTCCTGGGCAGCAAGCGGGGACCAGCGTTGGGCTGGGGTCTGAAGTTCTGGTGGCCGGAGATGGTTGTCTGGCAGGTCCTCACTGCCRGTGATGGTTTGGTGTTGTCTGAGAAGAGGGGGGAGGAGAAGGGTGGTGAGGTGAGCCCTCCCTTAGCTAGGAGGACCTCCAGAGGTGAATGCTCACCATGACGAGAACAACAGCATCTTAGGAGACAGCAATAAAAAAGTTCTCACCCAGCCTCCCCGTTGTCCTTAAGCCTCCCAAAGCCCCACCGTGGGGCTGCGCCCCGCTGGGGCTCCCTGGCATCTTTCTCTGGGACACCATGTTGCAGCTCCTCACCCTGCCAAGAAGCTTTGCCAGTGCTTCAGACCAAGCTTTCCTGTGAGGGGCTCTCTGGGGCCTCTCCAGGGTGGGGGTCCCTCTGCCCAGTATAAGAGGGGCAGGGAGGGTGCAGCTGGTTGCAGGGTCCTGCGGCGCTTGCCCTGCCGGCTGCCTGCCCCACTGCCCACTTGAGCATGGCTCTGATGTAGCTGGGACCTGGGAGGGGGTCAGCGACTGATCTCCTCTATCTGCTTCTGGTTTCTGCAATCCACCTAGCTGCTGGGGCAGGAAGGCTCCTAAGGAAGGAAACCCTTAGGGAGTTATTTGCATGGGTCAGGCAAGAGGGGGAAACTACMCCCCTCCTCTGGGAGCCCTGTGGGAAATCACAGGCCTTTCCCGTGCCATTGCTGGGGCCTCGGGAAGGGAGGAGGTCTCTGGGGGAAGGAGACCTCTCCATCTCCTCGGGAATTTCAAGGAAGCACCTTCAGGCTGGGGCAAAAATCAGTCCCAGCACTATGGGTTGTTTTACGTGTCTGCCGTGCTCATCTGGAGCTGTYGGAGGAGCCTGTTTGGAGGCGATGAGCTGGGCGTCGGAGTGGGGCTACTTGTCTTCTTGAGAGGGGAGATGAAAGGGCTGTCTTCTTCTGATGGAGAAYGAGAGGAGCCTACTCCTCGGTTCGAATAAAAAAGTCTCTGTGGCTCTTGCGATGGAAGAAAAAACACGGGACCAGCCAAATGTAGGACAGTATTTTCCTTCCCACTGATGCTGGTTACAGGACTTCCACACAGCGCTGCCTGGGAGCAGAGTATCAGAGTACGGCCCAGCCGGCTGGGCTTGTTGGAGCCCCCAGCTCCATCGTGCCGTGTTGCCCTGGCCAAGTCCCTGCGTGGGAAATCGTGCATGGCGGCAGCGGGCTGGGGAGGCGATGCTGGAAATCCCCTTTTCCCTGGCAGGGGATGGAGTGGAGGGAGGCGCAGCAGCCAGGCTTGATTATAAGGCTGTTATTAGGACTGCGATCAAGCTGCTCCTGCTAAGGGCAGGTAACGGCTGCCTCTGCTCATGCATGCACGTGTGCGCCCTCGCTCGCAGTTCTCAGGTSTCCTGAGTTTGTCAGTTCTCATGCATTCAGCAGGGCTGCCAGCCTCTGGGAGCCTCTCGGCACATCCTTCAGGAGAGCACCTGTAACCTCTGCAGACGCAGGGCTCRCCCACCCTCACGGCCGGGGGCAACCTCCCACGTACCTGCGATGCTGTGGTGCCCGCCTGCAGCGGTAGGCAGGTGGCACCCATGCCTCCGCTGCTGCTGCTGGGGAGGGAAGTTGGCCAAAATACCCGTGTAGGTCCTGCTCAGACTTTTACTGCCAATGATGGAGCTGAGGGGAGTCAGAGCTGTTTCATTTTGTTGGTATTTTTAGCCTCTTTGAGAAGCAAGAGAGAAAGGCAGGGGTGTTTCCAGTACTGGGAGCAGGAGGGATAAYGGAGAGCCTTCCTTGTATCTCCTAGGAAGTCCTGGAGCGTCCATGTGAGAGGAGAAAAGGGTGGGAGTAATACAGAGATAGAGATTTCTTTATTCATTGCATTAAGCGAGCAGGTTTCGAGCAGACGAGGTGCCTCCAGGCAGAGCTGATAGGGAAGATGGAGCCCTGGATACCGTTATCGGGGAGCTGAGAGACAATGAACGCAGCATCACGAGCRGTATCACCGGTGGCATGGCACTGGTGCAGTGACAAGTTAGCTCAGCGGAGTGGTCCAGGCTGGTGGGAGATGCACCCATCACTCACAGCCCCTGGGCTGTGGGGCCAAGGAGAGCTCGTGGGGTGGGTGCCAGCGTGGGGCAGGAGGGCAGTGCTGCGATGGGTGGCAGTGGGGCGTGACCCCGCTGGGTGCCAGAGCCGTGCGTGTGCAGCTGGTGGGGAGGGGGATGCCCTGTCCCCATCTCGAAATCAGGTGGGTGCCTCTTTTCCAGAGCTGCTTTGGCTGCATCCCAATGGGGTGAGGGGTGAACGGCTCCGTGGAGGCTCAGGGTCTGCAGCAGAAGAGGGGTGGAGTTGGCAGAGCAGCTCACCAGGTATTTCTCTGGCCCTTAACAGGGGTTAGAGGTTGGGGAAGCTCAGGGATGGCCCTGCCTGAGGTGGGAGCAGGGCTGGGGGTTAGGTGGGGGGCAGACGGGGAAGGGGCAGTGCTCCCGGCACTGGTCTGCGTTGGCTGGGTTTGCCCCTTGGCGAAGGTGATCCTCTTGCTTCCCTCCGCTCGGGGAATGTGGCCGGCTGCGATGCTGGTCCCGCTGTGCTGGAAACGCTCCGGCCTTTGCGTCGGTGAGCCGGCCCCACTCTACCTGGCGAGAAGCCGGACGAATGCTCCCGTCTCCTGCAGGAAGGGATCCTGTCGCTGCAGCGGGGCAGAGAGGGGCAGAGCCCCTCATCCCTGGCTCGGCCAGTGATGCTGCAAGGGCAGGAGGAGGAGGAGGCCGGGTAGCGCAGGCATCCGTGCTGGGGTAAGCAGATGCCCTGTGCCCGCTGCGGGTGCTGGGGAGCGGGAGCTGGAGCAGGACCAGGAGCCGGGCTGGCTGGCTGGCAGGCGGAGGCAGTCAGCATCCCCGGCAGAGTGCAGGGACTTGGCACTGGCTCAGCTGGGGAGGTGGTTGGTTGTTTTTTTTTTTTCCCTCCAGGACAGCTGATTCCATCTATTTTTAATGAGCTTCCCCAGGTTGCGCAGTGAGGAGACAGAGCAGCGCCGGCAGCCACAGACTGCGCCGGGGCAGGCGGAGGGGCAGCGGGTGCCCGGGTCTTGGCCATCACATCCCTCGCTCCTCCTTGCCCTGGGCCTGGGAGTCTTCTTTGGGGGTGGGAGCGTGTCCCCCAGGGAAGGGGGGTCCTCCTCAATGCAGCTGCCCTTGAAAATGGAGTCGAGCACCGAGGAGGAGAGCTGGCTGGAAGATCAGTGGGAGAAATGGTAGGGGATCCGCCGGGCCTTGGGGAGGTGGGGCTGTCCCCACGGGTGGGCGCAGGGACGAGGGGCAGCCCCTCAGCCCTCGGCATATTGCCCTTCTTTGCAAACGATGGCCGCAGGACAGGAGCAAACTTGGCACYCAGTCGAGCCCAAAGTTTTCCCAGCTGCGCAGGGAGCTGCATGGCAGCTGGGCACCGGAGTGGCAAAGGCGGCCAGCCGCATCCTGCCATGCACCGGCATCTGCGGGCAGGGTCTGCGCATTGTCTCCCTGTCCCTGAGAGCATGGGCAGGGCTGGCTGTCCCCATCCCRGAGTGGGGGGCACTGCCACCCACCCCAGCCGCTCCCGCAGAACCGGGGAGCCCCTGCCAGCCCCTCGGCAACATTGCACCTCTCACCGGGACCCCGCAGCACCCGCTGCACTCCCGTGCCGTGGCAGGTGGAGGCCCCGAGCATTAGCAGCTGATGGCGTCCCACCCTGGTGACCTGCGTAACCGGAGAAGAAATCGATTTGTGCTTTGAAGGCTTGTCATGAGCCTCCTGCTCTGCGTTCCCTCCCTCCCGTGGGCAGCAGCAGGAGATGGGGGGTGGTGGTGGTGGTGGTCCGGACACCCCACCCTGTGCTGAAGGCTGAGTCCCTGTCCCCCCCCGATGCGTCTCACGGAGGGTGCCCCCATGGGGACAGCCATTCCTGGCCACCTTCACCCCAGGAGCCCATTGTGGGCACCTCCACCCCAGGAGCCCAGCAGAAACATGGAGGGGAGATGCTGCTTCCCCCATGGGCTTCTCCTGCTCCTTCCCCTGCCTCTGGGAGCTGGGACAAGGGAGGTGTTACCCATCCATGGCACTGGCTTGGTGCCACTGCAGGGGGGGAGCCCCAAGGTGTGTGAGCAACGCTTAACGCGAGGGTGGGAGCTCTGCAGGTCACAAAATACCCTTCTCCTTCCTTCCCCGCTGGTGAGGGCCAAGCCGGAGAGGGGTGCTGGGCTCAGCGTGGTACTTCCACCTGAGCATCTCCCAGCCCAAGGAGCTGGGAGCAAATGGAAATGGCAGCACACAAAGGAGCACCCGTGGCCGCTCCAGATGAACTCAGGGGGCTGAGTTGGTTGGGAGAGGACTTTTGAGCTGGGCTCTTTTATTTACCCCCATGGTAATGAGTAAGCGAGAGGAGCATTGCGGTACCACCACAGAGAAATGTTTTAATACACGGAAGCCAGGAGCACCTTGCTGTCCCCCTGGGGATGCAAGCAAGAACACGAGGAGCCTGCTTGTCAGCACGTTTCCAGCCGCTAAAAGGCCATCTCTGTAAACTTTTTAAAGGGGTGTAATGAGCCTGCAGGGCTGACAGCCATAAGGGAGCCCTGAGGCCACGCAGGCGGGCTCGGCAGGGCGGGCTTGGCAGCACCAATGCCCGCAGTCACCCCGGGGAGTGATTTTGGCGCAGAGGGAAATCGCTGCCCTCTCTTAGTGCAGGCACCTGGGCTGGGACATCCCTCCCAGCTGCGGCTCCGGTGCTGGTCGTGCCACAGCTGGCGGGTTTGTGGTGCTTGCAAGGTCTGTGGGTCTTGATGTGGTCACCCATCCCAGTGGGTCCATCCTCCAGCTGTGCCCTGCCAGGACGCCCAGCCCTTGCCCTCCGTGTAACCCCGGCCTTTGCCCCACTGGGTGTCTGTGCCCAGCTGGGACAACCCCAGAGCCTCCGTGGGATGGTGGGAGACGAACCTCCTGGGATCACCTGGCTGTGCCATCTGTCTTGTCCTCTCCCAACCTGCACGTTCCCGCTGGCTTCGGTCAGGCGGGGGCTGGTTTGGGGCACCTTCCTCCTGCCTCTCCACAGCTGCGGACCATGCCAAGCCCAGCTGTTCAGTGGGGACAGACCCATCCCATCCAGAAGGAGCCCCCTTCCCAGTCTTTCTCCCCAGTAAAGACTGGGAGAGCCTCTCCTGGGGCAGGAGGTGCAGCTCCCTGCCCGCAGGCAGCACGCTGCCCTGCACCCTCCTGCCTGCCGCCTGCGCAGTGGGTGACCACCCCATCTCCACTCCCTCCAGGCTCACCCACGACATCAGCCTTGAGGAGTTTGAGGATGAAGACCTCTCCGAGATCACTGACGAGTGTGGAATCAGCCTGCACTGCAAGGAGAGCCTGGCCACCCGGGTAAGCACGATGGGGACGGGGAGGGGGATGGGGACAGGCAGAGCGTGCCGGTGGGGCTGGCAGGGCAGCAGGACCACCAGATCCCCAGGCCAGTGATGCTTCCTTAATGTACCCATTGCCACGACCTCAATCCCCTCTGCTCAGCAGTGCCCTCTCCTCACAGTGGCACAGCACAGACCCTTTCTGACCCAGCCAAACCCAGGGGACAAAAAAGCATCTCAAAGCTGGTGCCTTTTGGTCCCCACTGTGGTGGAGGGGTTTGAGTTCATTCCTCAGGGATGAGCCTAAGGGTTTGGACGCGACTGGGGGCATGGCCCCCATTTGAGCAGGATGGCCAGTGAGCCTCTGACACCCGATGGGCATCCTTGGGAAGCAAGGACACATGCAAGGTGGCACCAAGCGTCCTGCACAGGCTGTGCCTCCTGCCCCCACGTGCATCCCTGGACCTGCAGGTGCAGCTGGGCTGGCATGGTGAGAGCCCTCCTCCACTCACCCGAGGTGTTACTTCTGGCTGCCTTTAGCAGGAGCCATCCTTAGGTGTTTCAGAAGCGGCAGACCTGGCGTGCCAGTGAAATGGGGATGGAGGAAGCGGCTCCAACCCCAGCAGGCAGCAGGTGAAATAAAAATGGGAGCTGTGAAGCCTGTGCAGATGCTGCAGGTGGGTCTCCCATCCACCTTAAGCACCCTGGGGCATGCTGTGGAGACCCTGATGGGGTTCATGCCACTATTTGAACTGCCCAAGAAGGCCGTGGGGGCAGAAATGTGGAAACAAACTGAGAATTACATTGGATTTGGAAATATGCAGGGATTCTGCATTTTGCCAATGTGTTTCATGCTAAAGGGATGCAAATGCTGGAGGAGCAACCAAATGGTTTGAGAATCATTTCATCCCTCAGGAGAAATATTTCCTCTGTAAAACTGATGAAGACCCAGCGAGGAGGGGGAAGGCAGAGGAATTTGTCACAGATTTAAAATTAGAAAGTGAATTTGTGGTGTTGGGAATCCCTCGTTGCAGGCAGGAGGGTACAGGCAAACCTCACCCCTGGGAGGTGAAGGTGTTCTGCTGTGCTCCCAGTACTAATTCAGGACCTTCCCAGCAGAAATTTGGCTGCTCCCGGAGATGGGGCTGCTGCTCCACATCTCTGCTCTGGCCGCAGCCTCCTCCTGCTCCGGGATGTTATAGCCTGGGAAGTACTGGGAGAGCCTGGGCTCATGGGCTGTGTACGCTGAAGGAAGGAGGGATAACGCTGGAGGCAAAACCAAAGGCAAACCCGGTGCTGGGTGTCCATGAAGGCACAGCTGCAGCGAGGGCAGGGCATCGGGAAGATCCTCCTGCCTGCAATAGGTGAGGCAGGCAGGGGCTGTGGGTGCGTTGCTGGACGCTTCCCATTAGCCATCCCACTTCTCCACTGCTGATAGCACCACTGGGCTCTTAGGACAGGATTTCTTTTTTCTTTACCGACTGCCAGCCCTTGGCTGAGGTTTGGCAGGGAGGGTAAGGGGTGGGGTGGGACTTGCAGCTCAGCTGCTGCAGCCCTTCCTTGAGGGTGAGGAAAAATAGACTGTTTCACCCATTTAAAACAGTTTACTGAGGGGTTTCTCCATCCCTGTGCTGCAATGTAGAGACCTGACCCTCAGTAGAGGGTTTGCTCACGCTCCAGCAGCGAGCCCCACGCCTTCCCCAGGGACGGCTCGGAGATGCTTTGCACAAATGCCTGGGTGCACTGAGAGTGCTGGGGTGGAAGGGGGATGCAAGGCTGCCCCAGGGAAGCAATGCGCTATTCATAAACACAGCAAAGGAAGAAGCCTACAATGCTCAGAAAAAACGCCTGCTAAAAATATGTCCAAATGGTTTATATGGGACGTGGAAGATGATTGTCCAAGGAGCAGAACCGAAAGTGGTGACAGCAACGGTGGCGAGAGGGGCTTTTCAATCCCAAACATTGAAGGCGAGAGCCAGGGAGCTTTCCAACACGATTGCCGTCCAGAGCAAGCTCAGGGCAATAGGGTTGCAGGATCTGCCTGATGGAAGCAGCCAGGCCCAGAGGGAGCGGCTTGGCCGAGTCTGCGTGCGGCGCGGGGGCCAGCAAATCAGTAATGACCCGCGGCTGGCATCAGCCGGCTAATTGCATCACGTGGGGATGCCTGGCTTGGCAAGTCAGCCCGATGCCAGGGCCGSGGGGGCCCTGTGCTGATGCCCTGCCTGCGTCAAGCTCCTGGTGCCCGTGCTGCAGAGTACCCRTGGTATGTAGGATGGAGGGTTGGCCCCGGTCACCCCCGCAGCACTGGGCGGCTGGCAAAAGCCTGGTGACGGAGCGAGGGATGCGGGGCAAGAGCGAGCTGCCAGCTCGCCAGCTCACGCTGGAGTAGAGAGCAACGGGGAAGGGGGAAATAGAGGCTCTGGGGAGCACAGTGAGCCGCGGGGCTGGGGGCATCCAGCCACTCTGAGCTTCCCGACCTGGAGGCGAGTCTCCAGAGAGATGGGCAGGCGCAGTAACTGCCCCAGCGGCGAGGAGGAAAGCACCGGGACAGAGCGAGGGGACAAACCCTGCCGGAGGGCTGGGAAGGCGGCTGCTGGATGGGGACAGCCGGTGACCTTGGCAAGGCAGGGGGTCTGGGCAGAGCTGCTCGGCGGCAAAACCCTGTGGTGGGAACAGGCGGCTGGTGTGGAGTTCAACACCCAAACAGAGGTAGGGTTTGGGGGTTTTTTCAGTCCTGGAAAAGCAAAGATGACTTCATCGTCAGCTATTTTAGCAGCTTACCAGAAATAGTGGCTTAGACACACAGAAACTGCAAAGAGGCGTAGACTGATGTTTGTGCAAGAGGGAACTCTATACGACGAYGAGGACCGCACCTCATGGACGGGAGACCACATACTAAGAATGAGGAATATTCCCAAACACGGCTGAAACACCCCTTAATTTCAACAAGAAGTCCCGGGTGAATGAAAACTGGGAGCGAAGGGAGGGGTGGGCYGAGGAGAGCGCTCAGCGGAGGAGCAGAGCTGCCCTTAGGGCTGTTGAAGGGCAGGGCAGGGCAGGAGGCYGGCTGGGGAGGAGCGGGGGCCGCCGGGGCGAGGGATGCCACCCCTGCCTCGCTAATGGCAGCCGGCTCCCGCAGGGCACTCGGGCGCGTTGAGGGGGACGGTTGCAACAGAAGTGCCAGGCCTTTGCTTCGGGCTTGGCCTCAGTTTGGTGGCTTAGAAATCTGGGGTGACTGTCCCTGGTTTCAGCAAGGTGGATCCCAGCAAACAACCAGGCTGCAGCTAATAAAGGCTCRGTGCCTCGTCTGTATTCCAGGAGCTGCAGAAAAAGGTTAACGCAGGAATGAAAAAAAAAAGAAAAAAAAAAAAAGAAATACCCTTCTTGGAAATACCTGCATGCATGAGAACAAGTGCCCAAAGGAAAAGAGCCGATACAGGGCTGTGCTGCACCTTCGTGGTCTGCATGAAAAGGCCTGAACCAGCCATGAAGATACAGATATGTGGAGAAAAAAACCAAAACACTTTGGTTTTCCAGCATAATAAGACTGCTGGAAATGCCGGGCTTCCGTGCCGCTGGCAGCAGCTGCCCCCAGAAGGCCAGCGGGACCCACTGCAAAGGGGGAAGCAGCTGCCATGAGCTGGCCTACCTGCTGATCCGGGGACCAGCGGGGAGCCGGCTGCATGGGCTGAGAGCAAACGATACAGCAGCAAGGCGGCTGCTTACTCCGGGCAGCTTTTCGAAGGCTGTCCCTTGAAGCTGCCTCTGTGATCCATCGCCAACTGCGGCTGCGCCAGGCTGGGGGCAGAGAGGTTTCTCCTGGCGCTTTGAAGCCGGGAGCAAAGCAGTCACAGCCGGGTGGTAGGGAGAGGGGACACAGTTGTCCCCTCTGCTCAGCAAGTCCCCCTTGCTTTCCCATACTCCTGAAATGCTTTTCCCAGCTGAAGGTTTTGTCACTCCTCCTCCAACAGGGAAGGCTGCAGGGGTGGGGAGCAGGGAAGAGCCTTTCACCTGCTTGACCATAGCAGGTAGGGACCAGGGTCACTCAAGAAACGTCTTGCGTATCACCCTGCTCCCCTTGCAAGAGCCTTTCATTCCTAGGGAAGCCAGCAGCATCCATCCCTTCCTGGGRTCAGCAGCAGCCCCCACGCAGGTGGTTCCCCTGGCTAGACCGGTGCTCCCAGGGGTGCTCCCAGCACCTCACAATTGCAGCAGGGCTCGAGCTGCTCCAGCCCCCCTGGGGCCCATGGACCACAGCATCAAGACCATCAGAGACCGGTTGCTGGACACTGGCACGGCACCGTGTGGGTGGGAGGTAGCAGCAGCAGGAGCACACCAGCATCATGGCCATCCCAGGGACAGATCTGTAACAGAGGTGTGAGCCTCCCCGTGACTGCATTGGGGTCCAGGTGTGCATCTTGTGTACATCCCGCCACAGGATTCGGGCACTGGTACTGCTCTCCCGCACACCCTAATCTCTCCCACAGGCTGAAGGGACTTTGGGAAGTCACCTCACCATGGCATCTGTGCTGAGGCGTGAGCATACTCGGGCTGGTCTTAGGTTACGTGAACTTGTTCCTAGAGAGCTCCCGAGGCAGCCCATTCTGGTGGGGCAGCGGCCTTCCAGTTAGAAAGGCTTCCCAACATCTAGTCCCTGCCCTCACTTTGCAGATCACCGCAGGTCCCACTCAGATGGTAAGGTGATCTGTTGCTGTGTAGTTTCAGAATCACTTTGTTGTGCTACAGTCCATTAATAAGTACTGTGGTGGTTGTAGCTTCCTCCTAGCTATTGAACCTGGAATGGTGCATCCCTCCTAGGGCACACTTTTCTTCAAAACAGGTACTGTTTTGCTTTTCTGCATCCTTCTGGGACTTTCCCTCCTCTGTGAGTTTTCCGAGTGATTGCTACAGCTACAGGATTACTGAGGCAGCATCATTAGCAGTCTAGGTTGAACATCACCAGCTGACTCGAACACACCTACCTTAGCTAGGTACGATCTATTTAGCTGGCATTTTCTCCCAGTTCTTTTCCTTTGCTTCTGTTTCCTTGTTAAAATCCATGTGATTTGCCACAAGCAACTGGTGGGATCTGCCACAGAAACACAGAACTTGTTGTATAGAGGCTAACATTAAAAACAAGGGAGTTAAATGTTTAAAGCCTTCGGAGGATGGGTTTTGGTGGCAGTGCTCCTCCAGGTGCTCACCCGGTGCCTGCCAGGAGTGCAGCAGGGACACTGGGGTGAAATGGCCCCCGTGAGAGGGGTCGTACTGTGCCTGCAGCAGGCTGAGCCCTGCCTGTGCTGGCTTTAGTCCGACAGTTTAGGAGCTGGTAGCAGCAAGAGCTCTTGGAGGGGCTGCCAGAGCTGCTGGGGCTGTTTCTTCTCCCACAGCTCAAGGGGCATCCTCTGTGCAGCCAGAGGCACAGATAGCATCAGCTGCAAACAAACGCCCTTCTCAACCTCTGCCTGCTGACAAGCTTTCCAGTCACCACAAACAGCTGATAACACAGGGAATTCAACTTGCTAATGCCAAGTTGCAGCCTTTATTGCTGGCTGCAGCAACCTGTGCATGTGCGAGCTCCGGTTACTGCAAGGAAGGTGGCTTGGGAAGGAAACCGCTGACCTTTAAACACCTGCAGCCGCGGGGGGACATTGGTGCCTCCTCGCCCAGCAGCCATGAGGGCATCTGCTCCTCGCAGCCCTCATGGGCCATGGTGGCCACCTTGCTCCAAGGGTGCAAGGGGAAAGAGTGGGGCTGCTCCCGGCCAGAGCACAGCCACTGCCAGTGGGTGACTGGAAACCTAATGCCAGGCTGCTGGTTTGTCGGGCATCCCTTCTGCATGGTTTTGCATCCCGATATGTGCAAATGGAGGGTGTATGAGAAGAGGCTCGTTCAAGATGAGGCGGCCAACGGGCATGTAACTGCTGTCCCCAGCTGCCTAGTGGGCATTAGAGAGAAGAAGGAGCCTGACTCCTCTCAGAGGTGTGCAGGGAAAATGTCAACCCCATAGAGAGAAAAAGTAGTAGTAGTGCAGCACTGGCACCAGTGCCCAATGTGGCGGCGGGTTCTCTGCCCATGAGGACATTCAGGTGTGATGGGCAAGGCCCTGAGTGACCTGCTCTGGGCAAGGGTTGCACCAAATCTCCAACCAAAATGATTGCGTGCTTGTATGAGTCCCAGATGCCAGGACAGGAACCAAGAAAGAGCACGGTCTGCCTTGGGAGGAAGAATCATAGGACAGCCCAGGCTGGAACGGACCTTGAAAGATCACCTGGTCCAACCTTTCGTGGGAAAGGGAGCCTAGGTGAGATTATCTAGCACCCTGTCCAGTTGCATCTTGAAAACCTCCAGTGATGGGGACTCTACCACGTCCCTGGGGAGGTTGTTTCAGTGAATGATCACTCTCACTGTAAAAAAATGTCCTTTTTATGTCGAGATCAAACCTGGGTGCGCACATTTGTGCGCTTTGCGGTGAATGTGATGGTTACATGTACCTACAGGCACCTGCYGAGAATGAGGTGATGGGGGTGTCCCGTCACCCGGGGGCAGTGAGCAAGGACGGATGCTGCCCCGCGCCTGCCCGGAGAGGCGGGGAGGGGGCGCGGGGCTCCCCGGCCTCGGGAATAACATCCCTGCCCCTTTAAAAGGAAGAGGCCGCCGGGTGCCGATGCGGCTGCACCGGCGCCGGCCCCCCCTTTCCCGGCCCCGGCGGGAGGCGCGGCGCGGCGGCTGCCGGCCCGCCCGCCCGCCCTCCCGGTGGCCTGATCGCGGCCGCTAATCCCGGCAGGGCCATGTGAGCCGGCAGGGCGGCGGGGCCCGGGCGGCGGGCGGCGGGGAGGCCAGCCGGCTGCAGGCGGAGATGCTCCAGCTCGACCTCATCGACGCGGCGGGGGACGCGCCGGCCGAGGAGCAGACGGCGCCCGAGCCGCTGCAGAAGGACTCCCCGGCCGGGACCACGGATGTCTACAGGCCGAAGAGACCCACAACTCTCAACCTCTTCCCGCAGGTGCCTCGCAGCCAGGTGAGGCCGGGCCGGGGGGGCTCGGGGCGAGCGGGCCGGGGAGGTCCGGGGAGGAGGAGGGATGCTCCCGCCGCCGGGGGCTTTTGTCTCGGAGGGATGAAGGGCTGGAGGGAGGATGGGATGGATGGCGGGGCTGGCGGGGCTCGGCTGGAGGGATGGCGGGGAGASGCTCCGCTGCCCCTCCCCGCGATGCCCGGCAGGGCGGCCGCCCCCCCCGGGGGTCCATGCCCGCCGCCGCCCGCATCCCCGGGCCGGGCGCAGCGCAGGCTCGGTCCCTACTGCAGAGCCGTAGGGAGCCGTCTGCGGGCCCGGGAGGTACCGGGGGGGACACGGGGATGTGCTCACTCCCTGCCGTGCCGCCCCCTCGCACCGCCGAGCCCCTGCGGGCTGTGCCCCCCGCACAGCCCCTGCCCGGGCACCACGCTCGGCGGGGGTGGATGGTGGGGCTTAGCTTCCATCCCTGCCGCCGAGGCGAGGAGGGAACAGGCCGGGACGGGGCATCAGCGTGGCAGAGCTGAGCTGTGCTCCCAGCAGAGCCCGTGGGACAGGGGCAAGGTGGGAGCGGGGAAGGGACCCTGTGGGGATGGAGAGCAAATGAGGTATGGCGTACCAAACACGTGAATGAGCCATCGCGGGACAGGGCACCATCCCACAGGGTTGGTGAGCCCAGGGTGGCACCACTGGCCAACAGCTGGCTGGGCTCCAGCCCCAGGCCGGGGCAGCGCCAGCCCCGGGGCAGGATGGTGACACCGGGTGCCCCGTGCCCAGTGGTGGGGACTCGGCGGCCTCCGCTCCTGAGCAGTGGCGCCCAGCAAAACAAGCATTAATGTCAGTGCCCCATGCAAAATTTGAGAGAGAACGGCAACGCCCAAAATGGTGGCTGAGAGGATGCGGGGGTTCTGTTGTCTCTCTCACTCTCAGATTTTGCCCGAGGTCTTGGATGGTTTTCCCCAAGACTGCCAGCCCCACGCAGCCTTGGGCTTGCTGTTGTCCCTGGAGTGGGCGGCGTTTTGGTGCCCTGCACGCTGACTCTCTGAGCGGCGGCCGGCATCCCTTCGCCCTGTCTCTCCTGCAAACTTCACGAACCCATGCAAGATGCGTGACGTGCAGGGCTATTTTTGCCACCCTCCTGTGTTCAGCCATGCCTTCTGCCAAGTAGGAGGATTTTTGTCGCGGTGACGTTCAGCTGAGGAGCATAAAGCAAGAGGCAGGTGTCCCTGTGGGTGACAGATGGGGAGTAGTCGGAGCAGGGTGTCACCAGCCCAGCACCGGCAGCTGATGCCAGCTCTCTGCCTGAGGCCACGGGTGGGAGGAGGAGGAGGAGGAGGAGGAGGAGGAGGAGGAGGAAGGCACAGAGCCAGGATGGGCGCCCTCGGGGCAGCTGGCACCGGGGACAAAGGCAACAGGGCTGGGGAGGCGGGGGGAGCCCCACCGAGCATAATGGACAAGGGGACAGCAGCAGCCTTGTCTCACCCTGCGCGGGGACTCTGAGGAGCTAGTGGCACGTGGCAGCCACATCCAGCTGGGGGGATGGGGGACAGCAGGGCCCCCCTCCTGGGCAGCCAGTCCCAACCAGTGTCCAGGGGTGGCAGCAGGCCTGTGGAGAGGGATTTTGGTGGGGGGAGAGTTGCATAGACAGTGGGCTGGGGAGAGGGAGCTGATGGTCCCCTCGCAGGGGGATGCTGGAGGCTGTGGGGCCACAGGCATGGCCGGAGCTGAAGACGTGGGGAACAGGAGGTGGGGGCTTTGCCACAGCTGGCAGCGGGAGCCCAGAGCCAGCGGGGATGGGGGCACAGGCTGGCCGGGGAGGGCAGCGCTGTTGGTGGCATCTAGCAAGAAGCAGGAGAAGTGCCGGAGGCAGGCTGGCTGTAAGGTGCTTGGGGTGCCTGTTCTGAATGCCTACCTCTGGCCAAAGGTAGGCAGGTACCCCTGCCCACATGTGGTGTCCCGAGGAGAGGACAGGGTGCAGGGGATCAGCCTGAGATCTGCTTCCACCTGTGCCAGATGCTCCTGCACCCTCCTGGCCTGCCCAGCTCCCGCCTCCTGCAGGTGGTCAGAAGAGGGACCGTGGCCATGCATCCTCTCTTGAATGCCCAGCCAGGGCACTGGGCTGCCCTCCCGTGCCTCCAGCCTCCTCGTGCTGGGCAGGGTGTGCATGGGCAGGGCACCGTCCCACCCTCTGCTCCAGCTTCTCCTTGTGGGGCCAGGAGCTGGCTTGGTGATGTCTTGGTTGCTGCTGGGCTCTCTGTGAGAGTCATCCCAGCTAGGTGGCCTGGGATGAGAGGAGCATCCCCATCTTCCCAGGAGGGGAAGAAACAACTGCTGGGACTGGCTAGGTTCATCCTCTAAGACCTTGTGAGTGCCCCTCCGCCCTGGCTGGGCGTTACAGACCCCAGACTGCCCTGGCCCTGCGGGATGGGTGGGCTTGGTGGGCTCTGCCTGCTGCGTTGCTGCCTCCTGTCATGGTCCGGGCAGCTGGGCTGGCTCGTGTGCTGGCCCCGTGGCACTTTGCACGCAGAGGCCGTCGCTGCGGCAGCTCGTCTGGCCCGCGTCCCGGCCCATTGTGTCCCTGGGAAAGGCGAGCAGGGACGCGCCGTTATTTGCCTTGGCACAGGAGGGGCTCGCGGAGGCCATGCTGGGAGGTCACCAAAGCCCTGTGGCGGGGGTCTCTCCCCTCCGCGCGTGGAGGCAGGGATCTGGCAGCCGTGGTTCAGCAGCGTGTGACTCGGTGCAGTTTCAGGGCAAAGGCTTGCCTTGTGTTGGTGGGGAAGCAAAGTAAGTATGGGGCAGCTCCTGTGCTGCTGGTAATAGCTGCAGGCTGACGATAAGGCCGTGAGAAAATCCAGGGAGTCCCAGCGGGGCTTAGTACTTGAGCAAAAACTAACGGCGTGGAAAATGCCACTGCTGCAGCTGGGGGAGAAACACCCTTGTGGAGATGGGCAAGGAGGATTTGTCCCCCATCTGCAGGAGGGCCCTTGTTAGAGGGGGACCAGTGACCTTCGGGGCTGGGAAGGGCTCCTCTCCCAGCCCTGCAGACATGAGRCTGCTGTGGTTCCCTGTCCCCAGGTCTCACAGTGAGGCTGAGCGCAYGTTCCCCTGTGCACACACGTGTGTGCACACGCATGGCCGGCCACCCAGGGCAAGGTGGGCAGGGCACAGCACCCAGAGAAACTCGCCCAAGCATGGGCAGCACAGGCAGCCCAATCCTGCCTCACCTCTCCAGCTGATCAGGATTGACGTTTGCTAGTGGACTCTATATATATAAAGTGTGTGTGTGCATGTATAGGTATGTATCCATACATATATGTGTGTGTGCATATGTATACCCCTCTGTACGCCCAATATGGATGACTCCAGTAGCAGGTGTCAGTCTAACCAGTAGCTGGCTCCCAGCTGGGCAGCAGCACAACCCGTGGCCCTTGGGACTTCCCCCATTTAATAACGTTGGGTGGTTTGAAGGTAGGCAGGGCCTGAAGGATGGGAGCAAAGCATGCCTGCCCAGCCCAGGCGGGCTCCAGGCAGGCTCAGGTCTTGAATTTTTGGCTTGGGACCGTCCAGCTGTGGGCTCCTGCATCCGAGTCTCCCTGGGGTGGACGAGTAMCTCCATCCAGGCCAGGCCATCTGCCTCCCGGCTGGCTCCTTGCCCACCCTGCTTTGGCCGCCACGCCAGCTCTCRCAGCAGTGGCGTGGCGAGATGTGGGGCTGGTGGGGGGGTCCCCCCAAGCACCACGTGCCCCGGCGTGCCCAGGCCAGCGGGGGAGCTGAGCAGGGCGCTGTGGACCCGGGGAGGGATGGGTGCTGCCGCYGCTGCGCCACGCGCTGTTTACTGTTTGGGCTACAAGGCGGCTTTGTTCTTCTCCTCAGGACACTCTGAATAACAACTCTCTGGGGAAAAAGCACAGTTGGCAGGAGCGGGTGTCCCGGTCGTCATCCCCTCTGAAAACGGGTGAGTTCTCGGGCTGTTGGCCAGGGGCAGCTCCTTGCACCCTTTCGTGGCTCTCAGGAGCCTGGGGCAAGTCGTGCTAGAGCAGGAGGTTGGGGAAAACATCCCACATGGATGCAGGGTTCATGTCCATCTTGAGTCTGGGTGGCATCCCTGGCCACCTTCCCTGGCAGGGAGCATCACCCTCTGCAGGGCAGTCAGTGCTGCTCTCCTCCCCCTCCAGGTGAGCAGACCCCTCCCCATGACCACGTTTGCCTGAGTGATGAGGTCAATCACCAAAACAGCACAACCTCCACCAAAGACCGAGGCACGTCCACGGAGAGCCCATGCCGGCGCACAGCGGCCACCCAGATGGCACCCACCTGTGTCACCTCGTCCCGGCCACCTGAGAAGCACCAGGCCACCAGCCGGCCCCCACCGCACGGCGCCAGCTTGGTGGTGGTGACAACGAGGGGCCCTGAGGCCCACCGGGACCGCATCCGCTACCAGACGGACGTGAGGCTGGAGGCCACAGAGGAGATCTACCTGACGCCCGTGCAGAAGAACTCGGACCCCCTGGAGACTGACAAGCCGTTCCTGTCTCAGTCCAGTGAGAACCGCATGTCCATCAGCTCCGACATTGACACCTCCGGCTATTCGGCCCTGGCGGGGAAAACCAACCCCTCCATCAGCGAGGAGGATGAGGTGCTGGACTACATGTCCTCCCCCGACAAGACGAACCTGCCCAGGGCCTCCTGTGGTGGCGGGAGCAGTGGCTCCCGGCCAGGGCACAACCTTCAGAGAGCCTCSGTGAGTTCAGACACCAGCGCCCTCTCCTACGACTCGGTCAAGTACACACTGGTGGTGGACGAGAACGTGCAGCTGGAGCTGGTCAGCCTCAAGCAGTGCTACTCGGGCTACAGCGATGAGAGCGACTCAGCCACCGTCTATGACAACTGCGTCTCCTCTCCCTACGAGTCGGCCATCGGCGAGGAGTACGAGGAGGACGYGCTGAAGCGCGACTCAGTCTGCCTCTCTGAGGACTCCACCCCCGAGGCGGACATCCACTTCTCCAAGAAGTTCCTCAACGTCTTCATGAGTGGCCGGGCGCGCTCCTCCAGTGAGTGCTGGGCTCTGGGGGGAGGTGGGCTGGTGGCTGCCTGCCCGGGCAGCCCTGCCCGTCCCTGGTACGAGGCTGAGGGCACACTCAGGGCCCCGCAGCAAGGTGGAGAGCTGCCAGCAGGCACCAGCCCCAGCTCTGCTTGCTACAGCCTGTGGCTTCGTCCCTGGTGGCCGGGGAGGTGTAGGGGTGGACGGAGATGTTTCAGGCTGCTTTTTTGGCTAGCCCGAGGTATGGCCGTGCTGAGGGGAAGGCTGGGTGGTCTCGCAGGGGAACAGCATCCCTCCTGGAGTGTCCCCCTCCTCCCTGAGCCTGGAGGAGCACCAGGGCTGGTGGCATGCCCCGGCAGGCAAGGCTTCCTGTGGCGCGGCCAGTCCCACAGTGCTGGTGACACCAGCTGTCACAGCTGTGCAGGGTGGCGCAGGGAGGTTGTGGTCCCAGCGGGGACCACTGCACGAGTGCGGCGGCTCTAGCTGTGCCTTTCTCTCGTGTGGCACCGCGCGGCTTCGTCTTAGCCGAGCCATCCCCCAGGAGCATCAGCAGCCTGTTTGGCTTGATGTCCATCCCTTGGTTATGGTGCTGACCCCTCAATGCTGAGATGTCCCCCTCTGCCTTTGTCCCCAGGTGCCGAGTCCTTCGGGTTGTTCTCCTGCGTGATCAATGGGGAGGAGCAGGAGCAGACCCACCGTGCTGTCTTCAGGTGAGCTTGCAGGCGTGACCGGTGTCCCCAGCCTCTCATGGGGCAAAGTCGGTGCTGCCCTCCCACCTAAGGCTGCTGCAGGGGCAAGACCTCCAAGGGCAGCTGGGACCTCTGGGGAGCAGCATGGGTGGTGGCATACGGATACCCTTGCCTTAGGTGCTAGGGTGCTGCCGCCTTTTGAGCCTGAACCTGCTCAGATGCTTTATTCAGCATCTCAGGTCCCCATGGCTAATTACATCCGCCAGGCTGCTGCCTGCCTGGGCCGGCGGCAGGTTTTGTGTTGCCCCCTGCCCCAGCAGTGTGCCAGTGAGAAGGCCACCGGCGCTGCTGGCCAGCCAGGTGCTAGTGTCTCCCTGCCCAGGTTTGTGCCTCGCCACGTGGATGAGCTGGAGCTGGAGGTGGATGATCCTTTGCTGGTGGAGGTGCAGGCAGAAGATTATTGGTACGAGGCCTACAACATGCGGACGGGTGACCGGGGCATTTTTCCTGCCTACTATGCTATTGAAGTCACCAAGGACCCAGACCATGTAACAGGTACCAAGCCTCTGCGCGCAGCCTGCTGATGTCCCCCATCTTGTGTCCACCTCCTCTCCGCTGAGCAGAGTCTGGTGCTGAGCAGGGGGATGGAGGGAGGACCAAGCTGGGCACCTGGCGGGGAGCAACGTGCAGCTTCTGGTGCGATGCCGGGAGCTGGTACCTGGTGCTGCGGGAAGCCTTCCCTGGGCAGGGAAACATGCAGGGGTGGGAATATGGAGCAGGGAGGTGGATCTCAGCCCACGCTCCCAGTCACTGGAGGCGATCCCCACCGCGTGCTCTCTCTTCCAGCTCTGGCCAAGAGCAGCGACTGGGTGGACCAGTTTCGGGTGAAGTTCCTCGGCTCGGTGCAGGTTCCCTATCACAAGGGCAACGACGTGCTGTGCGCGGCCATGCAGAAGGTAGTGTCCCACCCCATCCCCGGGAGCAGGAGCGCCTGCTCCTCCTGGCAGCAGGGCAGAGCCTCAGGGGGAAGGGATGGGAAAGGGTGAGCCATCATCACTGCTCACAAGTGCCAGGGCTTTGTCTCTCTGTCTTCCACCCCCCCAGATTGCCACCACACGCCGCCTCACTGTGCACTTTAACCCACCCTCCAGCTGCGTCCTGGAGATCAGCGTGCGTGGGGTCAAGATTGCTGTGAAAGCTGATGACTCCAAGGAGCACAGCAAGGTAGTGCCCTGCTCCCTGCTCGTCTCGTCCCTTCCCCGGCTGCTGGCTCGTGCCCCCTGTGCTGCAGGTCATGTTTGCATATGAAAATGGAGGATCTCCACCCATCTAAGGGTGTGAGAAACATCGTCAGCGGGGTTGTAGGCCCACCTCAGGGTCCCTCACGCCCCACGGGCTCCCAGCTTTGGGCCATACTGCCAGCTGATGCCCTCGCAGCTGCCAAGTGCATCGCTGTGCTGGGATGCTGCGAGCTGAGCTGCGCCGGTAATCTGTCAGCTGCTCCTAAACCTTTCTGCTACTATTTTGAGTGGTGTCCTCCAGATCTGCCCTGTAATCTCTTTAGCTGGTTATGGCAGGCTGCTGATTAGCGTTCTGCATAAGCAGCCTAGCAAAGCACGGCGAGATGCTGGGCAGAGGCAAGCGAGGGCTTTGCAGCAAGCCTTTGGGAAATCTCCCCTACAGCTGGGGGGTCGGAGTAGTTCATGACTGTGGATGCTGTGGCAGGTAGCTGGGCTGGGGTTTCTACAAGTCCTGCCTGTATCTAGAGCATGCCATCAACTTGGTTGCTCTTTAAACTTGTATAAATAAGTTCTCATTTCTGGCTGGGACCCTTTGAACACCCAGGCTTGAATGACTTATTTAGTTCTAAGTTATCCATTCACCTTCTATCTGCTGGTATTTCTGAGAGCCTTTTTAGCGAGGGAGAAGGGCTGTGTGTGCTGGGCAAACAGCAGCACTGACCCTAGCCCGAGTACTGCCTAACCCTGGGCCTCCAGGGAAACTCCGCAGGAGCTGCTGGAGGTAGAGGCAGCCGGGCTGGGAGCCAGCAGGCTGCCTGGAAGAGGTGTTTGGGGCCATCCTGAAAGTGCTGCTGGTAGCAGCCCAGGATCAGGCTCCAATTCATTTCACTGCTCAGTCCAAGTGCATATTTCCAGGGGCCAGAGACCGGCTGCCCCGCAGGGTGGTGGGGAGGAAGGCTTTGACAGTTTGTCTGTCTCTCTCTCCCCCAGGTAAACAAGTGTAGCCATTTTTTCCAGCTGAAGAACATTTCCTTTTGTGGGTACCATCCAAAGAACAACAAGTGAGTAGTAAGGAGGTGCAGGGCAGCTCTCAACGCCAGTAGCTCGGCACAGAGGCTTTGCTGCCTTCCCGCTCCCTGGGGGCAGCACAACTGGGGCTGGGAAGGGAAGGGGAGGCTTCCCAGCGCCCTGGTCCTGAGGGCTCCCCTTCCCCTGTGAGCCCAGCACTGCAGCTTCATGCAAAAGTGGCCTTTGGATGGGAATTACATCCCAGCTCTGGGCACAGGCCGTGGCAGCTGGTGGCCACTAGGGTTTGGGGGGGGTGCAGGTCCCAAACCGCTATGCTCCAGGGTGGGTACACCTCAGGGATGCTGGGGTACCTGTGCCTGCTTGTCTGCTGATCCAGTCACACCCACTCTCTCTGCCCTCAGATATTTTGGGTTCATCACCAAGCACCCTGCTGACCACAGATTTGCCTGTCATGTCTTCGTCTCGGAGGAGTCCACAAAGCCACTGGCGGAGTCCGTAGGGTGAGTCCTGGCTGGGCAGGGAGGGAGGCGCTTGCTCCTGAAGGGCAGGAGGAACAAGGCAGCCTGGCTGAATCCTGCCATCTCCCCATATGTGTGGGGCTTGGACCTGGCGCCAGGCTGGCACCTCTTCCCTCAAGTGAGAGGCTTGGGGCAAGAGCCAGGGCTGACAGGGCTATGAGCAGCATATTCCTGACAGCACTGGAACAAGTCCCAGTACAAGGCTTTGAAGGCAGATGGCTGAAAGTCATGCGCTGTGCAGGGGATCAGAGCAAGGATGGAGACCCCATGGCTCTGATGGCAGCTCTGGGTGCTAACGCAGGAGGGGCCAGGGGCTGGGGGGCTGGAGGGTCAAACTGGCTACAGGATAGGGAGCAAGGGTGAGAAGGGAAGCGGGGCTCTGTAAATGCCTTGGGGGGAGGACACTGCTCAGCTTTGCCCGGTGCTGTGTTGCAGGAGGGCTTTTCAGCAATTCTACAAGGAGTATGTGGAGTACACATGCCCCACAGAGGACATCTACCTGGAGTAGAGGCTGGCACAGGCACCTCCTGCACAGCCAGGGCTGCAATCTCGCCCCTTCCCTGTGTCGTGCATGGACAAGAGCTGCTTTGAGCCTGGAGGAGGAGCGGGCCCGGGGCAGGGCTCTCCGGGGCACGGAGCACCGCCTCTTTTCATGACTCCCCTTCCTCGGGCTGGGGCTGGGGGGGGATGGGAGGGGGGAGGGCTGGACAAATTGTGTTTATTGTACAAAATACTCTTAGTTTATTCTATTGGAGAAGCACCTGCTGGGTGCCCTGCCTGTGAGCAGTGGAGGGGTGGGCAGCAGCGTGCTTGGGCCCTTTCCTGCTGCAGGCTGGGGTGACAGCATCTCCTCCTTGTGACCATGGCCCAGCTTCCCGTCACATCCCTCTGGGGTGACTTTTAATGCAGTGGCAGAGTCGGACTCTCGCATTATGAAGACACAGCAGCTACAGCAAACAAGACCCATGTGCTGGCTCATGCCTGGGAGATGGGCTTGCCCTGGGTGGGCATCACCTCCCTGACAGGCCCTGGGGCCAAGGCTGCTGGGCAGGGATGACAGATGACAGAGCCCCACTATCTCCTCTGCCAGAGGCATGCCAGCTCCAGGATGTGCTGAAACAGCTCACCCCTGCCTCTGCCCCCATCCCTACCCCTCCCCTCTTGTATCTGTGCCCTGGGGAGAGAGAGAAAAGCCCCCCCCCATACCTCCATGCAGTAACTACACCCTTGGGAGGGGAGACTTTCTCTGCCCCTTTCCCCCTCTCCCCTCAGCTGCAGGTGGCAGAGGCAGTGGCAGGGCTGGGCCACCCCAGGGTGGTGGGGCTCAGCCCCTGCCCAGAGCTGGGTCCCTGCCAGAAGCGGGGCAGGGAAGGGCTAAAGCCTGCAGGGAGCCATGCGAAGCACCAGGGAGGTAGAAGAGCTCTCCCGGTCCCTGCAGCCAGCGGTCTCTGTGCTTCAGCTGGATCTACTGTGATGGCAACAACTATTAAATATGATGGTTCATGGAGCAGGGCTGCCGTGCTGTTTGTGTCCCACCGCAGTGGGTTTGGGCCCTGGCTCATTCCTTCCCTCGGGACCCCAAGAGGAGCTGGAGCTTCTCAGGTTTGGTCCGAGAGCCCCAGTTGCAATCCCTGGAGGCCAGAGATGATCGTATGATGATCAGAAGGGACCTCTGGAGGTCATTTGCTCCAGTCCCCACCCAAAGCAGCGCTTACCCTTACCACCCTGCATTCCTACACTCCGCACCTACCCTGTCCTGCAGCAGTGGAGAGCAGGCGGCGGGGGTCCTGGAGGCTGGGCTGCAGCGGGCACAGGGGCACGCTGGCTCACAGGTGGGCATCGTAGTAGTACTCCAGCAAGTCAAGCTCATCGCGCTTGCTTTTGCCAGCTCTGTGCAGCCCTGCTGGCCTCTCCTGGGCCGCCTGGGTCCTGAAGTGAGGCTGCTTGGGTTTGATGCCGTAATCTGCAGATAGAGCGGAGAGGCTGGGCTCAGCCCTGGGGCTGCTCGCGGGGCTGGGGACAACCGCCTGCCTGGAGGGGTGAGTGCATGGAAAGGGGGATTGGAGGGGCGAGGAGAGCGCTGTACCGTCCACCAGGCCAAAGTGCTGCTGTGGAAGCTCCAGGGGAGCAGAGAAGTCCTCAGGGACCGAGTAGCTGACCCTGTGGAGGATAACCAGGGGCAGGAGTGAGCCGAGACCCTACGGCGCTCACCCACACTGGCACAAGAGCTCCCACACGCTGCTTGTCTTCACCCAACCCGGCCAGTTCTTGAGGTCTTGGTGCCACAAGTGCCAGCCCATGCCTGGGCCAGGAGCCCTGGTGTACCTCTGCAGGTACCGGGGCAGGGAGGAGGAGGAGGGGGGTGAATACCATCACCTCTGGCGCAGGGGCCGCGGGAGGGCAGCCCCCAGCAGCAGGGCGAGCAGCAGGAGCCAGCACCGCATGGCATGCCCTGACGCCAGCTCCACAGCGAGGTCACAGAGGAGCCACCCCGGTGGCCCTGGGACACCGGCTGGGTTGGGCAGGAGGCAGGCCCCCCACCCAGGTGTTGCTGCCTACCCCCTCCCGGTACGTGAGCTTCTGGTCCTGGGCTGCCTGGTCCTGCCCAGGCCACACCAGCTGCTCGCAGCCTCCCTGCGCTGGTGGACATCCCTCCATGCAGCCACAGCTCCAGGGCTGCTTCCCTGTCCCTCACCACCACCGTTTGCCTCCCTCTTAACTCCTCCAAGAGCAAACCCCTTCATCTCAGTACCTCCCTGTCCCCAGGAGTGAACCCCCCCCCAACATTTTCCAGGCTTTGCAGTCTTAGCATCTTCCTCTGCTTAAAGCTCAAACGAAGGGAGCACAGTCCCTCGCTCATGCCTTTTCCATGCTGCTGCTGCTGGGTTACAGGGCATTGCTGCCAGCTGAGGTGGCAACACAGACCCCACGTGCCACCAAAGCCCTATGGTCCCCAACTGCGATGGCCCATTGTGGTGTGTGTGGGGGTACATCCCCTATTTCAGGCACTGAGGCAAGAAGGCTGTGACCCCTGCAGCCCCAGAATCCCTCAAGGATGGTTCAGGTAGGAATGCTCCTGTCACCCACTTGAGGCCAATGCACCAGGCCGTTTCCAGCTCCCAAGCTCTGTGCAGGGCTGGCAGCTGCCTGTAGGGCAATCCAGTGCCACCAGCTGGATTTGTCCTGGCCACGGGAGCCTCCACAGCAGCTCACTGGGCAGATTGATGCCACAACTGTCCACACTCTGTTAGCAGAGCAGATACAAAAAGACGGCCATGGCTGTCCAGGCCTCTCCTGGGCCCTTTAAGTGTGGCACAGCAGTATTTGCTGAATTAATCTCTTCCTTTCTCCTCTTCTCTGCCCTTGGCCAACCCCCCGAGCACTGGCTGGCAGCCATTCTGCAAACCCTTTTAGCACACATTTAGGTGCTAGGAAAGCAGTCTGCAAACTGCAGCTCTCCATAGCCCCACGGGAACCCCAGGAAACCAGGGCCTGAACCAGGCACCTTGAGCTACGGAGGCTACAGTCATCAGCTGAGCAACTTGCAAGGCCCTGCCTGACACAGGCCAGAGCAAAAGACTTCTAAGGGACAGTATATCCCAGGGTAGACAACTGCAAAAGCTGCTCTTTCTGATAGAGACCTGCTGGCAACCAGATATGAGGAGAGCCCATGCAAACAGGGGGAAGAGAGGTCCTTCAGCTCAGTTCTTTCCATTCAGTCAGTTTATTCAACAGACAAGCCCGCTCCAAGCAGATCGGCCAGGCACGGCCAACACAGGCAGACTGCAGGTCAATCTCAGCGCCATGAGGTGGGAGACAATGCTCTCCAAAAACCACTATGCTGCCTGGCTTTATTATAATGCAGCCGTACAAAAGGAGAAAAATCAAATGCTTAAAAAAAAGAGGTTGTCCCATCACCATCGCTGCAACCACAGAACAGTCCAGAGAAAGAGGTGGCCAGGGTCTCTCCACACATGGTGTCCATCATTCACAGCTAGATCTGTTAAAAAAATTACATACACCCCCCTCCCCACCTTGCAGAACGGGAGCTTCTCATTGATGGTTTAACTGAAAATTAGACATTATCAACATCCCTCCCCCAGCCTGCTTGCCCTCCTTAGAAATGTCCAGCCATGATCTTCGCAGAGAATCATCATCTTCTTCTCATCAGCCCCAGTTATAGAAATAGATTTTCTGCCAAGCAGGCAAGTAATCCATCAGTGGCCCTGAAACAAGAGAACAGAGGGATCACGCATGTAGAAAGGCAAGAATTTGAAGCTGTATGTATACAGGGTATATCCCCCCTTCTCATTATGATACCCAACAATCCCAAATCTCCAGTTATACAACTCAGATGAACCCAAGAATAGAACAGTTACTTTTGCCAAGATGGGAGACAACTTCGGGATGTGGTGCCAGAGATTAGAGCAGGACCAAGCAGGGTGTGAAACATTGCCATGGTGTGGGACACCGCTCCCTCAGAGCTGACACATCCAAGCTCCAGTGGGAAGGGGGTTCTACAATGTGCAAAGGGAAAACCCGCATGCAGCGAGTCAGGAGGACACTGCTGTGGCACAGGAAAGAGGGAAGACAACTCAGCAATAACGAGCAGGTGCAGACACAGAAGCAACTGCTGTTGAGTGAAAATGCTTATGTAGCACATGGCTTAATACAGGCTCCAAAGCCTCTCAGAAATCACTAAAACTGGAGGAAGCAGCTCCTGAGCTAGCCAGCTTTGTGAACTCCCCGAAGAAAGGACAATCCCACAATACCAGGCTGATTTAATGCCACATCACTGCCATCAATCACTCCACAAAAGACTTCACATCAGCAGGGAAGAGGGGGAGGTGGAATTCTGGCCCATAATAAAGGGACCCTCTGGTGAAGGACTAGAAGAAGACAGACATGGTTCGGCCCTTTGATTTACAATCAGCTCCTGGCTGGGTCAATACCTCTARGCACCCGTTTACCCCTCGTGTCTGCGTTGCAGACTGGGGATCAAGGAAAAGAGTTGAAAAACAGGGGCTGCAAAGCAGGGCTCTGGTGCACCAGCCTCGGTGGCAGAGACCGAGCTCTGCAGCCTGGGAGGGCACAGGGAGGTTTACTATTGTGGTTGAGCACAGGTCCCTAATAGCCAGGAAGCAATTCATCCTTTCCTGTTCAGTTTAAAACAACACAAGCATCAATACAGGGTGCACTGGTGCTAACCATTCTAGGGACTTCCCAATTCCTTCCTCAGGTTGGAAGCCAATTGACAAACATTCTGCCCAACTCCCCTGATTTTTCTCCACCCAACAGAAACAGGGATATAGCAGTGGGGCCCACTTACGTGTGACAAAGCCAACTCCAGGCACGTAATCAGCCAACAAGCGCAGAAGGAGGAGGATCCTGCCCCTAGGAAGGAAGAAAGCATAAACGAGTCCAGTAGGACACCTCCTGCCCAGCTGTTGAATGCACGAACAGCAACGGCAGCTGTTACGCAAGGGCTCAGATTAACCTGGTCACAGGCACCCAGACCTCTTCAGATCTACTCACCCAGTCCCCTGATGCAATTTCTGTTAAAAGGGAAATTTTCAGCAAAAGCCCAGCAGGGGCCCCTTACTCTGAGTATCGGTCATAGAAAGGAGATCTCAGCAGGTAGTACAGCAGTAGGATGGTTCGTCGCCTCAGCTCTGCTCGCTCTCGCCTGTTCAGGTCTTTCAGATCACTCAGCAAGCTCAGACTAGAATATGAAGGACAGAGAGCTAACTCACGGCAACAGCAGCCAGCAGGGAAAAGAAAGCGGGTTTCTAAATGCCCTCCGTTCTCAGCTCCACGCAGAGCGGGCTGCACCAGCTCAGAACAGAGAGCACTGTAAGTCTTGCAGAAGATACCTAAATGTGTCAATCTCCCAGCTAAAGACCAGGCCCAGCCCCTGTGCGTAGTTCTCTCAG
Organism: Phoebastria nigripes; assembly: GCA_035582835.1. NCBI lineage: Eukaryota > Metazoa > Chordata > Aves > Procellariiformes > Diomedeidae > Phoebastria > Phoebastria nigripes. The sequence continues at coordinate 767,086 of JAYKAV010003476.1, read as the reverse complement.
TGGGGCCTGCCCTGGATTGGGGAGCAGGGGAAGTGTGATGCTCAGCTACCACCAACCTCAAGCACCCCCGAAGACTATTCCTCAGACTGACCTCGAGATGTCCAAGACTGCTGAGAGGAGCCAGGGTTTCCACGATCTCTGGCCCCACACTCCTAAACTCAATACTAGGAACACACAGTCAAGGAATGGAAAGAACCAGAGGTGCCTAACAAGAGGCACGCAGACAAGTGATCCCCCTGGGTACCAGCAAAGCTCTGCCGAGCCCAGGAGAATACACTCTAAGGCCGTGCTGGGGGGGCCCAGGAAAGGGGCTAGAGGACTTGCACCACAACTCCAGCGGCTGAGGCTAGCCATCAAGGCGTAAGAGAAGGGAGGAGTCCCGAGGCCCCTGCCTAAGCAGAGGAGTGGCAGGGAGAGAGAAGCCTGGCGTGGCACTGCCCTGCACCAAGCCCGAGCCCGCAGCACCCTCTGCTGGCACCCGGGGTATGGCATGAGCCCGCACGCAGCCAGGGCAGGATACGGTGGAGCAGAGGGCGGGTAATGTAGATGGATTCTGCGATGGTTTCTTGGAGACCCAGAGGGGTGGGAGGCTGGTTCATCTCTTCCGCTCTTCGGCTCTGCGACTCCTCCCTCTGCTGGGGGGACCCCCAGTGCCGGGACTGCAGGGATGGGGCTGAAACAAGCAGATCAGGTCACTAACACAAATAAAACCTTCCTACCACGCTTCCCCGCACCACCACCCCACTGCTTTCTGCACCGTGAAGGTGTGAAACAGGAAAGCTTGAAGAGCTGTGCACACAGCAACTGCTGCGGCTGACCAGCACCCTCAGAGCTTGCCTCCAGAGGGGACAGAGCAGGGAAAGGTACTCATAAGGTCCATGCTCCTCAAAGCATAACCACGCTGAAGGGTTATCTCTGTTGTTTCCCACTGCTCACTTGGGAAAATACAATTTAAGTGCTAGCCCTGCAGCACGTGCCTGAATCCCCATTGCTTTGATATCCCCCCATCCACAGGGCCCAGTGGCTGGCAGGATATGCCCCAATACCAGTTTCTGCTCTTTACTACCTACACCCCGGCCATACATAAAGGGCACAGAGCAGAAACAGCTCAGGCAAGGACAGAAAATGGGCTCAGCTACTTACTGCTCTGGAGAGAGCGCACAACACGGCTGGAACGTCTGCCAACGTAGGTCTGGTCCTTCCCTGAGGAGTTGTCTTCCATGTCTGCAGAAGAAAACAGCCACAGGGGTCAGGCTCCAAAGGAACATGCCTCACCTCAAAGCTGGCAGCACCCTTCCCTACACTGCCATCAAGAAGACTGGACTGAAAGTTTGATCTAGTGCAAACCAGACCATCCTGAAGGGGCTAACGCTGCGCAGAGATGTCAGAGGGTGAAAAGGTAAATCTGCCTGACATTGCCCAGGCCTAGGATCTCTTTCCTCACTGTCAGACCAGGGGACACACAGCTTGAATCACAGTTCAGCCAGTGGTTCCAGGCTTCGACTCCTCCACCCCCTCCTTCCAGACTGTAGGACAACCCTGCCACTAAGCTAACTTGTGCTCTGCAGAGGGTGGAAAGTTCAACGCAGCTCAGCTTTGCGTACTGAAGCCTTACAGTTCCCTGTGCCACCCAAGCTGCTGCTCTGATGAGTAATTCCTAGCAGGACAAGACACGTGGCCCAGCAAGGTGCCAAGCCAATGATGACGGCACCATGGGCTCACCTTGGGGGTGGAGAGGCTGCTGCTGCTCCCTGTTCAGTGGCACGATGGGAGGAGACGTCTGGATGCCAGCTTTGTACCACAGCAGGAGCAGGAGACGAAGGATGGCTCTGCGAGCAGACACATGGAAGCCTTCAATACCAGGCTACGGAGCTAGGCTCCTGTTGCGCTGGAAAGGTGGCTTCCACAGAAGAGGGAAACACTCAGATCTGCTCAGGACAACTGGCAAGGCAAGAGGGCTAAGTCCCTTTCTGTGGCACAGTATCCAGCACACTGTGGGTCTCCAAATTCCCCCAGCCTCAGGGACCGGCAGCTCAGTCCTGCTTGGGCTTTTTCCTGGGATACTGCTGTGTCCCCTCCAGATCCCCTTTCCGAGCGCATGCTGCCCCTTGCTCTCCGCCCGCAACACTTACTTAGCCAGCTGGATGAGGACAATGATGGTCCACCGGCCCATCTCCCCCCACACCCTGGCTGTCCCCATCTCTGCAAAGACCTCCACGCATTCTAGCACACTCAGCCAGGTCAGCAGCTTCTGCTGGGGCAGCGACTGCAAAACACAGAGGGGAGGAGGGGGACAGGATGCAGGTTCTGCTTGGGAGTTAAACGGGGCAGAAGCACAGCCCAGTCTGGCGGGACTCTTGGAAATAAGCACTGGATGGCCTTGGAAGTCACAGCCCCAGAAACAAAAAGTGGTGCCTCCATTGCAGCCAGAGTCTACGCACAAGCCCACTTCTCTACCTCCAAGCAGGGGCAGACCGAGACATCACAGCATCACACAGAGCTGCTACCCCAGAAAGAGGCAGAACATCACAGCTCTATCTTGGATTGCCTTCTACCCCAGCTGACACAGCAGGACAGTCTCCTGGGTTGCAGCACTGTGCCTGAACTCCACGGCAAAACTCTATCCTCCACCTTGTCCCAGAGTTGGGATACACAACGAACCTCCTCCCTGGTTAGAGTTGACGAGGGAGTACGCTTGGAATAGAGGGAAGGGGTCCCAGAGTCCACAGTCGCACCAGAGCGAATGCGTGCTGAACACAGCATCAGTCTAGATTCCAAGCATGAACCCCAAGACAGTGGGTGCTTTTCCAGCCCAGGTCCCTGCTCCCTAAGCGGGAACTTGCTGGTGCTGTCAACCACAGGATTTAACCCGTTGAAAAGCAACAGTAAAGACAGTACAGCTGAAATTCACTCCGGCCTTTAACAACCAGGGAAGCAAGTCTTCTGCATTTCTGTTTGTTACGCGCCTGACACTCCAGTCAGAGAGCTACCTACACCTGAACCCACATAGCAGGCAGGCTTGCAACAGAAGAGGCCTGTCTGGGAAAAAAACCGCCCTCCTCCTCATTCCCCAAAGGGTCTAACAAGTGCTGGGAGCCAGCCTGGGGCTCTTGCAAGACAGACACAGAAGCAAGGTGCTTATGTTTGTTTTACTCAATAGCATACGCAAAGGAAGAGTCTGAGGGACAGAATCAGAGCTTCAGTGCTCCAGAGCCACTGCTCTGGAAACAGCAATGGTTATTCAGCAACACCTTTGCCTAGCTCAAGTTCTGATCTTCTCAAAAAACCAGTGGAGCTCCTGGTGCAAGTCAGGGCCTGATTTCCGTGGTCCAGGGAGTGCTCCAGCCACTCCTCCAAGCCAGGAGCTACGGGGCAGGGCTGCTGTTTACCTGCATTCAGAGGTTGCCTCTGGCCTCTACATACCTGACAGCAAAGAGAGGCCACAGCAAAGACCTGTTAGTTTCTACAGACACTCCCTATAAGCTTCTGCAAGGAAGAAAGCATGTGTCCCAAATCCTCCTCCCACACTCTCCAGCCTTACCACAGGCAGGCTCCGCTGCAGCTCCTTTCGCAGAATCCAGTCATTTAATAGCACGAGGAGGTTGGAGGCAGAGTATACTAGAAAAGGAAGAAAAGACCACCGCAGTTACGGGATGCACAGAAAGCAAACCAAACCGGGACTGCTGCCTCTTTCCCCGGGAGGGGATGAGGGTAGAAGGGTAGCAAGACGTGCACATTCCTCCCATAGGCTGCCGGAGGTTGCAGCCAGGCGTGAAGAAAACAAGGGGTCCGGGGAATGGCCCCGCATGCACCCGCGCAAAGGCACACTACCAGCCCTGCAGCCGGCGGGTGCCGGCCTGCCCCCCGGCTCCCCACTGCCCACCTACCCAGCTCCGACAGCGCGTGGGAGTCCGAGAAGCGACCTGCGAAGAGAAGAGAGCGGCTACCAGCCAGCGCCCAGCGCAGGGGGAGGCCCGCGCTCCCCGCTGGGCCCCAGCCCCCCGCACCCCCCCCGGACAGGTGCCGGAGCGGGGCCCGGCCCAGGCCCAGGCCCCGGCGGGAGGGACGAGGGCCCGGCCGCCCCCCTCCCGCACCTGGCAGCAGGTAGGAGAGGCCCCTCACGGTGCCCTCCAGCTGGGCCGTGGCAGCTGGGTGCCGCCTCACATACTCCTGGTAGCGCTGGCACAACAGGCGCAGCCGCGCCGCCGGGCCGCGGGCAAGGACCGGGGCCGCCGCCGCCATGGCTCCCGCTGCCGCGCGCTTCCGGGGGCCGCCACCGCGCCTGCGCGCCCCGCCCAGCCCAGCCTAGCCTAGCCGAGCGAGCGGAGCGGGCCAGGCGCGGCGGCCGAGCGCCGAGCAGCCGATTGGGCGGCGGGGCGGGGGTTTAAAGGACCGGGAGCAGCGGCGGCGGCGGCGGCGTCGGCGGCCGGGCAGGTATGGGGCGGGCTGGGGGACGGGGCTGCTGGCTTTTGTGGGAGCCGAGAGGGGCCTGTGGGGGGCTGGGGTCCCGGGGCTGGGGTCCCGGCCTGAGAGGGGCCGTCGCCGTCCCGAGGGGGGACGTGGTTACCGCAGGGCGTAGAGGCGAGGTACCGGTCAGTTTTGGGGGGCCCCGGGAGGGAGGCGTTCCTCGGGCGCTGCGGCGGGGCGGGGGTCGGCCCACGCGTGGATCTGGCGCTCCGTGGGCCTGGGAGCCGGGCAGCGCCGTGCCCCGGGGCGGCTGCGGCCGCTGGCGGCGGTGCGGCGAGTGCTGGCCGCCCCCCGGAGAGCTGCCGCGGGGTTGCTCGGGGGAGCCACTGGGTCTGATGGCGGCACCGGTAAAAAGTTCCCGGTGGCATTGGGGAGCGAGCGTGGGCTTCTGGAGCGGCGTCTGCCACATCTTCACCCGGCGGGGACCGACGTGCAGGAGCTCCTGCCCCAGCCGGGGGCGGCTGTGCCCCCTGGGGGGGGGGGGGCTCTGATGGGCACCCAGCGCCTGTGTCTGGATCCCTCCTTGGCAGGCACCGGGGAGCCATCTCTTTGCACCTGACGAGGGCTTTATTTCGGGAAGCGCAAGGTGTGACCGAGCGGGCAGGGGCAGCCCCGCTCTTCTCAAAGGCTGAACGGTCCGTGCCCGCTGGCTGGGTGCGGGGCAGGAGGAGGTGTTGCCCCAAGGGGCTGCAAACTGCGGGCAGGGACTGGAAAAGGTTGGGGGGGCCTTGGGGACGGGGCCTGCCAACCTTGTGTTCGTTTTCTATCGTGCGTGGCAGTGTCTCTCCCACCCCGGGATCGGGGAGGCTGGAGGAGGCTTCGGAGGGGAGGGAAGGAGGGAGCGCTGAGGGGGGAGCAGAGGTGCAGAAGGCCGGCGGTCAGGGCTGTGCTGTCAGTGCTTCCCGGCTCTTTCCCGGAGCCCGCATGGGACTTACACAGCCACAGTCACACTCTAGTCTTTATTGCACTTAAGCACTAACCCCCCTTTCACAGGCAGGARGCAGAGGCATGGGACCACAGCCTGTTGCAGAAGAGGGCTCAAACCTGTGTTCAGTCTTGCAGACCCTCCCTGCCGCACCGAATAGTGCTGGGCTGCACAGACTGTGCTCCAGCTCTGCCTCCCGCTCAGCCGGGGAGAGTTACCCTGCACTGAGGGTGCCTGGGCATCCCCTCCCTGCTGCGCACTGCTCCCCTGAGCTTGGCCTGGCCCTCGGCACACCTTGCGGTGCAAAGATCGGCGGCGGTGCACATGGATACCGCTGCACCCCTCCCTGCTGAACCTTTGAGGGTGTGCAGGGTGGGTGAGGAAGGCGTTTCGTGGCCTCTCCTAGCTCTCCCGAGTGCAAACAGAGCTCCGCCAAGCTGCCCCTCCTTCCTCCTGTCCAGTTACCTCCACACAATGGACGCAGTGTGCGCCTGCAGCTTCCTCTGCAAGAATTACAGTTGCATGGGCAGGCACTTTATCCTTTCTGATCTCTCCTCTTCTCCCCCCTTCCCCTGAGGGTTTGTTTTCCAGCAGGCTGAGTTCAAAAAGGGCACGAGATACTGCTGGCAAACAGTCTGGTGCTAAACAAACCTTTTTAGTCAGAATCACATGGATTAGACCCAACTTTCCATTCACATGCAGTGCTACCTGTGAGCTCCTCTGAATTTCACAGTGGCCAGGCTGCTAGTGTAAGTACCAAGGCGGGTGAGATGGCACCTGAAGCCCATGACAGAGGTCTGGAGAACAGCTTGCTGGGGGTAGATGTGCACTGCCAGTGACTCTAGGGGCATATCCAGTGCAGACTGCTGGAGCTGATCTCCTTCAAGGAGAAGCTCTGGCTCTGCCAGACAGCAATCTGAGAGCCGGCTGCYTAGGAGACTGCCAAAGACACCTTGTCTTCAGCCAGAGGTGAAGCTTGATGCACAAAGTCCTTGGGCTACTCCAAACAGCATGGCTAGATAGTGCAGTTCTGTCCCTGAGTGAGAAGCTTTTTGGCAGACGCTTCCTCTTCATCCCTTGCCCCCAGCCTCCCTCCCACCCGCTGTCTGTCCTGTCCCCCTTTCTGTTCATCTCCCTCCTGCAGTGAGCAAGTTTGGAGGACAGTTTGAGTAGCATCACGCTGCCTTTTTATGGTAAATATGCTGCAAGGGAGTGCTGTAGGAGGGGTGGCTTCTCAGAGCAGCAGCGAGCCCGTGAGACTGGGCAAGACTTAAATCGCCTTGGCTTATGGTGCCCACGGTGGGGGGGGTAGGAGGTGGAAGGCTGGGTTGAGGGGCTAGTTTCTCTCTCGACTGTACCCGGAAAGATCTCTGAGCAGCTCCTTTCTTAGCACTTACTGTCAGTCTGGGTGCYGAGGGCTCGTGCTTACTGGAAATCCACTGGCTGTTACTGAGGCCAAATAGTTCCTATGCTCTGATGATGAGGGGTGCAGGCTCAGCACTAATGGTAGGAAAAGAAGCAAACCAAAAAAAGCAAACACTCTGCCAGCCCATCAGTGGGTACAGTGCTGAAGCCCAGCTTGCTTGGCTGCCAGCGTCTCGCTCTTTGCTCAGATCTGTGAGACCACACCATTTCTGGGGAGCCTGACCCCAGGCGGAGCACGGCCGTGGGTCTGAGGCAGCTCATCCTAAGTAAGCCTTGCTCAAAACATACCTTGCAGGGTGCTGGGGTAGGTGAGGACGTGTTCTTACAGCGCCTGCCAGTGTTAGAGCTGGGGAGTGGGATGTGGGAGAATAGACTCAGTGTATCGATGCTTGGCTGTGTCTTGGGAGGTTGGTAGTTGTGCGGGAAGTGGATATTCTCCCCAGCCATGTTTTCCTGCTGTCCTTCCACCGCCGGGAGGGAAGGAGCCTGGCAGTGTGAGGTCAGGGATGTGGATCTTTCCGGCTGTGGTTGGAAGGGAGCAGTCCTGGTGTGGGATGAGATGGCCTTTCTGGCCCAGTCTCCTTGGGGCATCCCTTCCTGCCCTGCTCAGCTCCCACACCGTGGTCTGGCCATCTATTTTCTTTGCTTCTGGATGAGCTCAGCCAATACTTTGGGATAGCTAGGGATAAATTGTGACTCGCTTCAAATAACCTGTAGACAGAGGCATGTCCAGGGAGTATTTTAGTCCCTGATACATGAGCCCTGCCTAGGATGGAAGGCCTGATTCACTCACGGGATCTCACTAGAGGCCAGCACCTTTCAGGAGAGCTCCAAATCTCTGTCCAAGTGAGGAGACAAGGGCAATGAAGCACACCAGGCTCCGAGTATGGCATTGCTGGTGGTGGCAGCTTGCACCTCTGATCTCCRACAGCCCTCCTGGGGCCTGGAAAGGCAGCAGCTGGCAGGGGATGTTGGTGGTGTAGTCCTTGAGTTCCTGAAGTGTTGCTGACAGGTCTATTGCTTGAAGCGGTAGTCTGAGGGGAAGGRAAACCCAGGTCAAACAAGCTTAAGGGGCCTTTTAATGCGTGTTTTGACTTGGAGGCATTTTGTTGCTGTTCTCTGTCAGGGTGCCCCTGCCCTTCCCAGCTTAGCTGAGACTTGGCATCTCAGGAGAGAGGCTCTTTTTGGCTTCCCAGGAGGAACAACACGTCTGGCAATGTGTGCAGAGTCCTGCTGTGAGATAGTGACGGCCTGCCTCCAGATGCCTTTTCCAGAAAGCCATTTAGAGCCCCAGGCTGTTACTTGGGTAACTCCCTTCCCTGATTCATTAGGAATGTGCAGTCTCTCCTGTAATATCCCAAATCTGCCTGCGCTAAAGGCTGAGAGGGAGAGGCCACATCTTTTAATAACCGTGTGATGGAGTTGGAAAAAACTTCTGGACATGCAGTTCTCTGGTGGCCTGAGTTAATGGAAACACTCCAAGGGAGAGATGCAGCTCGGCCCTGAGGGAGAGGGTGCTGCAACTGCTTTTGGGTGAGGGGGGCAACTGCTTGTGGTTTCTGATCTGCCTTTCCCCCAGCCTCACCCAAGCTCTCCTGACCCCACCTGGAGAAGGCAGCAGACCTGGAGATCGGTCCCACTGTGCTGCAGGTCTTGCAGGTCCCGTGCGTGGTGCTGTGTAAATAACTGCTGGTGGCTGGGTTGCAGCCGTTGGATGTGGGCTCCACCCTGGAGATGAGGCTCTTGCCACGTGCGCCCAGGAAGTCTGCTTTCCTGGTGACGCTGGTGGCCGTGCTGTGGCGGATCCCACTGGGCACGTGCCTGGCTCTCCCCACTCGGTATTAGCTCTGCTGAAGGCGCCTTTGCTTTTCCAGCTCTTTGCTATTGAAACTACTCGGTCTTGTTGCTGGTGGCTTCTGCTTCCTATCCCAGGTGGGTGCCAGGGGCTTGGCTCTTACTTGCTGAACTGCTCCCTGGAAATGCAGGGCTCCGGTAGCACTAGAGGGAGGGTTGTGACTGCAAAAGGGATGTGTGCCATGCGGATTTGGCACCCTGGTTCATATCCTGTTCCCCCTGCTCCAGAAGTATCTGTCTTGGAGGTTCCCCCCTTAGACCCCTTCGGTCTGAGGTGGGAGCTGACAGATCAGGACAAGCAGAGCGGGGATGATGGAGGGGATAGATGTCTGTTTACTGATGTGCCGTAGTGTCCGTAGGTGTCCTCTCTCACTGACTGCCACCTTGTAGCCAGATACTGAGGGAGACTCACAAAACAGAAGTACTGTCAGGCTTTGTTGCTGGAGGAGGGTTTTGCTGAGCAGTTGTGGTGCTGTACTTCTTCATTAGAGTTGCAGGGTTTCACTGTTCGGTAGCAGCTGTTGTAAATTATTTCTTATTTCCAGGCCTTGTTGGGATTGATGTTGCCTCCCTTGTTTCATATTGTGCTGTGCCAGGCTGACCTGGGGTTTGCTGTGGCTAGAGGGGTGCAACGGGGCTGTGCCCAGCACACTGCACACTTACTTCTGTTTAGGGTTTTAAAACAGGCGGGACAGACCAGCAAAGATGGTTTTGGTAGGTTTTACCTGCTTTGAAGGTCCTGTTCCTCCTGCATCTCGGAGCAATGATGTGTGGATAGAGGGGCTTTAAATCAAAATCCTGATTCCATTCTGATTCCTTTGCTCTAACTTATTTGTGTGGCTCTGTGCTTCTGGTTTGGACTTTCTCCCAATGAGGAGGTGATAATCCCTGTAGCCTCCTGGGAGAAGGGCTTATCCATTCCAGCCTGCAGTTGTGGGGTATGGGTGCCCAACTCCATGGGAGCTGGAGGAAAGGGGTGTGCTGGCAAGATCCCAGAAGAGGAGGAAGATCTCCTCTTCCTCTGAGGAGGAGTGACATGTGGAGGCTGCTCTGCTCTCTGCAGCACAAGTTGCGTGGTGGTTTTTGCCTGCCTTCTCTCTCTTCTGCCTTTATCCCTTCTCTCTCCCTGTTGCGCGTCTATCTGGATAGACTCTCTTGACTCCCCTCCTGGGACTGCCSAGGGAATGTCGCAGGGGCTCAGGTTACTGGACATGATAGTTAATCCCTTCATTGCCTCACAAGCTAAACACTTGCTGCTGCTATCATGTTTGGGAGGGGGCTAGGGAACTTGCATCCCTCTCCCAGCTCCTCGTCCTGCTGAAGAGTCGGTGTGAGGACTCCCGTGTGTTGCGATGGAGCACAGTGGCCGTGGCTTTGCCAGCACTTCTGGGGACACGCGTACAGTCCTGCTTGCATGGGTGGGGAACGTGCTACAGCACAGTGCAGTGATCTGGGACTAGGAACATGCAGCACGCAGATATTCTCCCATGGGCTGTCTGGGTAGCCTTGGGTGACACTGAGCTGTGCTTTGTAACAGGCTGGAGGAAAGGGACAGGACCAAGGTGTTGCGTGCTGCTGATCTATGACACTCTTGGCTGTGCAGGGGCCTGTCCCCAGAGCTCTCTTATGCAGTAGCTCTTCATGTGACTGTTTGTCTTTTGGGTTTCAGGTGATGGCAAGCTCCAAAACCCTCAAGTACAGCTGAGATGTGTTATCTGCCCTTCAAGCTGAGAATCCGTGGTTAAAGGGTGGTCCTCACAGCCACCACCAGGCCCTGCCATCTTCTTCAGCTGTTCYCAAGTACCCCTGCAACATTGGCAGCCTCCAAAGGTTAGTTATCTTGTTTGTTAAGTAGACAGTTTACATGTGCTTTCTCCCTTCCTGTCTTAGCGCTTCTGTACCCAAATCGGTAAACTGGAGATAATTGCATGGCAGAAGGTCTTGGCTCTGTGGGTTTCCTCTCTAATGGGCATGTGGGTATTTGGGACCTGTGGGGAGGTTCTGGAGACAACACTGGCACTTATAAGCCCCTGTGGCCCAGTTCTCTGGAGGGAAAGACCAGATTTCCCGCATGAATCCTTGGAACAAAGCGTGGTCCCATCTCCACTGGGGAGAAACTGGCTGTTTCAGTTGAACTTCCCTTGAATGTGCACATCTGGATCCTTCTCCCCAAACACTACTATGGTCTATTGCTTGTTTCTAGTGTAGTGGGCAGTAGGTGACTGGGACCTGGGCTGAGGAGCTGGAATAAGCTCCTTGGGCCAGGGGAAATGGGAAGACCCCCTTCTGAAAGCTGGGAGCTTGTGCTGGTGGTGTTCTGCCCTAGCAGCTTATTTTCCCTCTGTCCCTTACACCAAGTGTTTCTGTGGGGCCACTGTTCTCAGTGGCCACCTCTCTCTCCTCTACCCCTCATTAGTGCAGGGCTTGGCATGCCAGCAGGAGGGAGCCTCAGCGTGTCTGCGCCTTGATCGGATTTGTCAAGGCTCCTTCCCTTTTCTTCCTGTTCATTGAGGGCTGAAACAAAGCAAACAGAAGAGAGAAATTCCAAAGAATAGGAGTGAGGGAAGAGAGGGACGCTGGAGTGACAGGCTGCCCCTGCGCACACGCACCCCCCCCCCTCCCCGCTTTGGTCTGGTGGGGCAGAGCATTTCGGGAGGCGAGGCCCTTCCCCAGCGCTCCTGTTCCCAGCTATGCCACCAGCTGCCTTGCTCCCCGTGCCGTGGGGCCGTGGCGTGCTGCAGCCCAGAGGGCTCCTGTCCCCACTGCTTAGGTAGTTTCCCTGGTGAGGCTGTCCCCGCTGCGTGATGAAGTGCCAGCAGCGAGGAACGGAGGCTCGGGCTTGCTGCCTCCTCTCGGCACAGGCACGTGGGCCTGAACACAGCTTGAGGGAAACAGGCCATTATTTGAACTGCTTTGTTTGTTGTGGGCTGCAGTAAAAGGTTTCCCTCTTTACCTGTGCCAGGAAAGTTTCCCCTGCCAGGCAGCCCCAAACGAGCCTGGCGCAGAGTTGAATGTCCTGCCGGGGTGCCAGGGCAGCAAGGCACTGGCCCCTCCCCAGCCTGGAGCCAGATAAGCGCTTGAACAAGGCCCTTCTGTGCAGACAGGTCTGTGGAGACCAACGTGGTCTGGCACCCGTATTGTTTCCCAGGAGGCAGGGGACTCCGGAGGGGAGTCACGGCCAACCAGGCGAGGCTGCCGCAGGTAAAGCTTCGTCCGGTCTGATGGAACCCCTCGCTCCCTCCTCTGCCATCCCCAGGCCATTGCGTGGGTTCCCCTTCATCCCGCCCTCAGCCCTGCTATGGATTGGATCAGGGGCAGCAACAGGATGCTCAGCAGCCCTGGCATAAAACACTTGAGGTGAAATACATCCCTACCGCTGACCCCCCCTTTGCATTTAGGCCACAAGGAACAGCCTTTAAGCCACAGCCTCTGTTTCCTTTCCTTCTTCCTCCTTGTTCTCCAACTTCTGGCAATCTCTGCACTCTGTGGTTTAATTAGAGAGCGGAGTAAAGTGCTTAGACTCCAAAATGTGCAGATTAGGGGGTTACTAATCCTCTTCCTCAACGGGTGCTCACATCTTGCCCAGTCTGTTATCAAGCTTCTGTCCGCAGAGTGGAAATTCAGCCAAACTCGAGACGTCTACCTCTCCTCTTGTTTGCTGTGCAGAGGAGGAAGGGCGAGGGGTGACAGGAGAGCTGTGGGGGAGGAGGGAAGTGAGCTGTGGGCATCCAAAATCAAGGTGGGTTTGTAGTCAGCACTGGCTGTCTTTGCTTCTTGTGCCCCGGCTGGTTTTGGTGCTCCAGGAGCAACAAAGCCAGGATTTGGTGATTTGGTTTTGGGTTTTTTTGAGTGCTGTCTTCCTGTTCTGACAAAAAAACCTTTCTGTCAGAGGAAGCAACTGCTTCCCTGTATGTGTGTGTGCATGTGTGTTTATATGCTGGGTGATTCAGGTCAGGTCTTGTGCCTTCCCTGTGCGTACACACCTCTCCCCATGTTCCCAACTGTCTCTCCTGCGCTCTTATTCCCAGAGTATGCCCAAGTGAGACGTGCTGCAGCACTGCTGAAAGCACAGGGCTCCCCGCTGAGAGCGGGAGGCTGGTGCCCGGCAGTGCTGCGTGAGGCCGGTTGTGTCCTCATCTGTGGAGGCTGAGATCCCTTTATAGGACATATGCTGTCAGTGTGAAGGGGAAGGCGGAGTGTTTGCTGTTCCAGATGGAGGCACCAGCAGGGAAGAGGGAATAGGGAGGACGAGTGTGGTGCTAAGGATAAGACTCTTCGTGGAGGTAGGAGGGAGACTCAACCCTGATGGTCACAGGATGGGCTGAGCTCTTATGCCTCTGCCCTACTCCTGGTGCAGGCTGGGCGCTGCACAGAGGTTGCTGTGGATTGCAGAAGACATGAGCTTTTGTCCTGAGCCACTCATCTGCTGCTTGGTTGAGTTGAGGTATGCCGTTTCTTCCCTGCCTTTGTCCTTTGGTGTGCGAGTTCAGGGTTTAGCTCAGCAGTGTGAGAAGCCCCAGGGATGGGAACACAAGGAGCAGCAGGAGGGGAGGAGTGCTGGGAATGGTCAGTAAGGAGTTTGGGTGTTGGGAGCATTCTCCTTTCCACTGCCTGGCTTTGGGAACCGCTTCCCCTCTGGGATCCACTTCCCCTCCTTTTTTGCCCCCATCAGTTGCTACCTCATTTCCAGTTTGCCAAATGTCCCGTATGCTTTTTTGCAGATAAGTTTGCAGTCTCTTAGCCCAGCCAGCAGCTCTTCCTCCACAGTGTTGTCAGAGCCTATTTGCAATGTGTAAGCCTCTCTGTAGCTCAAGTATCGCTTCAGGTCTTACAAAATGCCCAGGGCACCCTGAGTGGACGGCACTATTGCTGCTTGCGTTTTTTGAGAGCCTGCCCTGAGCCATCCTGGTTTGCTATTTATAGTGCAGTTGTTCCATTCCTCTGTGGACGAGCTCTGCTTTCAGCCTTGCTTGGGCACTGAGGGCACCAGTGCCAGGAATAGCTCTGGGCAAGGAAGACATGGGAGTGGCTGCTTGAGCACAGCTCCCAGTTTGGGCCAGTCCCTGGTGGAAGAGGCACCAGGCTGCATCCGTGAGTTCTAGCTCTTGGTGAGTGTCAGCCTCCTGCGGCACAGCTGCTTTTCACAGAGGGGAAGTGAAGGGATTGCCTTTCCTTGTCACGTGCCCCGTGTGCATGCCTGGCTCCCCTGTGCTGCCAAGGCTGCCGGAGTAGAGTTCAGTACTGCGAGAGATGGTGTCTAGAAGAGTTGCTCCGGTACCAGCGGGACTAGTGAGGGACCTTGGTGTGATGTGCTTGCACTGTGGAGGGCAATTTGCATGGGAAGCCCTGCTTCTAGCATGTCCTTCAAACAGTGGCTGTGACCTCTTGGTTCGGTATCCTGAACCACTGCCCACTAGGGCAGGTGGATGCCTTTTTGGTGGGGCACCTGCCATCCCTCGCACAGGGCCCTGCTCTCCTTCCCCCAGGAGAGTGCTTGCTGGCCTTGAGGGAGCTCAAACTGAGGTCTGAAAGGAGCCTGCAGCGCAGAAAACGCCAACACCCTCCTCGGCACTGCTGCTTGGGCAGAGCTGCTCCAGCCCTTTGGCTCGTGATGCTCACAGCTTGTCTGGAGAGCAGAGCTGAACAAATAATTAATTGCTTGATTTAGTGCCCAAAATGAAAAACTGGAGGAAAAAAAACCCAACACAGACGTTGGAAGACCCTTTATCTTTTCTTCTAAATGTAACGCAGCTCAATTTCAAACAAAACAATGCAAAATGAGACTTTTTTCTTGGAAAACAAAGCATTTTGTTCTTGTCCAAAACTTGTCGTGAGGTAGCAAATAGCTCTGAGCCGTCTGGAAACTGCAGTTTTCAATCAATAACTATTCAGCCGAAAACACTTGCCCAGCTCTGCCAGTGACAATGCACAGCAGGCATCTGGGGGCCTGGCTCAGAGCCATGCCCCTGGCACCTTCCCAGAGGTGGCGGGGAGGATGGTGTCGTGCCTCTTGTGGACTTTTCCAGGCAGAGTGCCGGTCCAGGGTTGTTGGAGTCCCTTTGCCTCCTTTTTTTGCAGTAATTAACCTAATTAATTTTGTATGAGATGGTGCAGACTCCACAAGCTTGTTAGGCCTGGTCAGATGTGCTGGGATATGGTCTCCCTTGTCCCACCAGGGAGCAGCTCCTGGTGCAGGTTGTTCAAGAGCATTTCAAGGGAGCAGGGAGATTTGGGGGTGGGTGGGGAAGTCTCCTGTCAGTCCCTACCTGTGGGCACTGCAAGCTGGAAACTTAAGACATCAGTAATTCACAGGGTGAAATTCCCACCCCTTTGCTGTATGGGGCATGAYGCCTGCTGGGTGCTCCAGCTGCACTGATGGCAGAGCTGGAGCTGGCAGAGGGCTTGCTGCAGACTGGCTTGGATAGAAGTGGGAGCTCCCAGCTGCTGACTCTGCTCAGCTCTGATCCCAGGAACTGCCGTCTGCCGCAAGCCCGCGGCAGTGGAAGCGTCAGGAAATGGCAGGGGTGAACAGGTATTGATGCCCAGAGCACATCCAGAGACCAGGACACAGTGAACCTAATGGATTCAGAGCTGGCCATTAGCTGCAGCACAGACGTCAGCAAAAATGCAGATATTAGAAACCTAATCCTGGGAGAGGGAGCTGGAGATCAGCCCAAATGCTACTCCTCTTCAGTTTCAAGAGGCAGGCGGGGTCCTCCTGCCCCTTGTAGTGCTCCTGCACAGTGCTCAGGCTTGGTGCCTCCTGTGCTGGCCAGGGGGGCGTGTGGAAGAGATTTGATCCAGGACTCTCTAGCCTCTGTGTTAGTGTCAGAGCAGCTGTCCTGAGTCAAGCTTATGCTCCATCAGGCCCAGAAGAAGGCCAGTCAGTGTTGATACTTCACCTGCTGAGTATCCTCCTCAAACAACTTGTAGTCCAGGGAGGTAAAGCTGGAAGCAGTGTGTTGAACAGGTATCTCCTCCGTGAGCTTGTTGGGGGTCTCAGCAGAGTCTCGCAGGGGGAGGAGGCACTGAGGTCACCTCCAGGTGCCAGGTTGGAGCACCAGGCTGTGCAGGAAACGGGCTCGGTGGGAAAACCATGACCGGCATGAACATGTGGGGTGCTCCCTTGCCCTGACCCTGGCACTGTGGGCACAGGGCTGGCTGAGTGCTGGGGGAAGGTGGTCTGCTCCAGAGCCATGCTGGAGGGTTGGACAGCCCTTGGGTGAGGGGCTTCCAACTGGCAGGGAGTGACTTGGTCCCTGAGAGGTGATCCTTACTTCTAGCGTGGGGTGAGATCCAGCTGGTGGTGTTGGCATGTCTGGGTGGGTGTCCTGGGCAGCATGTCTGGTGTGCTGCAGCTCTGTTCACACACAAGCTTCCAGGGTCTATCCTGCTGGTCCCCTGCTGCATTGAGGGACAAATGCAGCAGGTGTGGAGGAGTGCAAGCCAGCACCCTGCTTTCTGCTGCCCTGGTGTCCCCACAGACATGGTTGAAGGCTATTGCCAGCTGGATCCTTCCAGCTTGTTCTTGGGCCGAACAGGAGTGAGAGCACTTAGGGACCATGTTGCTAGCTGGGTGGCCCCCTCTTGCCTTGCCTGAGAGTTGTGGAAAAACRCAGCTGCCCAACTTGTAAGCGTTGCAGGATGTCTGGTAGACTTAAGTCTCCTACGCAACACTTGCATGCTCTGCTGTGGCACCGGACTCCCCACGTGTGCCCTGCACAGCCCTCTCCAGCTGCGGCTCTGCTGGGTAGCTGAATCCAGTGCCCGGTTGCAGACAGGGAGACTGGCTGCAGTGCCGCTCTGCAAAAGAGGACTGTGCCTAGCAGGGCCTCGTGATCGGAGTCCCTGCCAAGAGGAGTTGCTCCCTGATGCATTCCTGGGGTTTCAGACATGGAGAGGTAAGCAGCGAGGCATGTTCCCATGTCAGACCCAGCCTGAACTTGCTTGTTTCCTCTGGAAACAAGGAAACAGTCTGGTGACGGAAGTCCCTGCTTCAGCCAAGCTCGGAGCTTCAACTAACACCCTTCAGAGACTGTTAGCTCCTCTTTCCCAAGTGCTATGCTTCTGTCAGAGAAGAGAAGATGGCTTTTCAGTGTGACCTCTGCAGAATAAGAAGCTGAACTCTTAGAGCAGCAGAATTGTGTGTTGTGATAATCTTATGGGCCTGAGGAGAGCTTGATGCACAAGAATGACCCCTAACTGAGGCACAGCTGACTGCCCTCCCAGGARCATCTTCACCTTTCTGGGATTTTCTCTGCAGCTTGGTGGTGTTGGGAGCAATGGGGAGATGTGGACACTCTCTTTTACAGCTCACGTGCTGCTATCTGACTCTGTGGCTGCTGCTTGATCCCACCTCTAGAATATGGTGGCTGTTTTGCCACAGGTTGCTCTTTCCAGGGAAATACAAAGGTGAAATTCTCACTTAAGTTTTGCTTATCATAAGACTGCGAGGGAGGGACGGCATGGTAATCCGGAGCATGGGGTTTTAATCCTGCTCTCCTGGCCAAATTCCATTCCGCCTCTGTAAATTCCTGCAGCTGCCCTTCTCTGCGCTGCCTGTGTGGTATCCGCTGGCTGGCGCAGCCCCCCTCRAGTGGCAGCATTTCAGCCATGGGCAGGGGGGCAGGGAGGTGACCCCGAATCGTAAGGCACTTTGTCAGATGGGTGCTGCGGTATGTGCTTTAAAGGTGACCTGCTGAACAAGGAACCAGCCCAACCCCTCCCATCTCTTCGTAAGAGCAGAAGAGATCATCCCCAGTTGCCTCTCTTCAAAGTGTGGTGCCTTTTCTCAGTTGCCAGTCTTGCTACGCAGCTCTCACGACCGCTGTCGGGCCTTTTCTCACCTTCTGTGAGCCCAGGAAGCTGCCATGTTGTGCTCCTGCTGAGGCAGTCTAAGCAGGTCAGCTAAACTGTTGCTGCTCTCCCAGCTCCAAAAATGAGACCTGGGAGAAGAATTTGCAGTTTGTCGCCTACAGCTAGGTAAGACAACAGGCAGCGCGGCTCTGCGAAATCACTCCTCTCCTGGCTGCCCTGCAGCTCTTTACCAGGAACAGCCAGGCCACCTCTTCACTTGTAATGCCTGGGGGGACACAGTAGGGGAGCAGCAAGCCTGGGGCTGTCCCTGTGCCCCTCAGGGCTGCTGTCCTGTCACCTGCAGACAGTCTTGCTGTCCCTCAGCATCCCCTCTGCAGGTGCACATTAGCTCTAGGAGAGACAACAGGCTAAGATGCCCAACCTGCCGTGGGCCTTGCTGCCAGCTGCAGTGCTGTGGCAAAACAGGGCTGCTCCCTTCTGGGCTTGCAGGGCTGGGGGAAACRTGCTGATGCGACGGGAAAGCTTCCACTGCCAGCTCTCCCTAAACATTAACTGCTCACCTGATAGTCACCGAGCCAGGGAGAGCGAAGGCCTGTCAGGCTGAGCCATGCTCCTACAAAAAGAGGGGATCTTGGAGGAGTGGGATGCCAGCGCATGGCCAGCTCTGGGGGGGAACCTGGGGCAAGCAAGGTGGGTGCACCGTCCTGGGAGCAAAGGCTGCTTGTGCATGGAGGGGTGGCCAGCGGGCAGCCAGCCTTGGGCTCCTGCCCACACCTCAGAGGTTGTTGTGAGCATGCACCCAGTGTTTGTGCAGCTGCCCGGCTCTGCTGGCTTGACACTCCCTGTCCCCTGGCTATCGCCCTGTSGTCACTGGAGGCAGGGGTGTCCAGGCATGAGGCAAGACTGGGGTCCTGCCTGCCCCTTTCCCAATGTTTGCTGTCAGCCTCTCCCAGCAAGAGGGGACCTGGGTGCCTCTTTCTGTCCCGTTTGCCACGTTCCCGATCCCTGCTGAAGCAGGAGCCGCCCAGCTCCCGGGGAGAACATGGGGGAGGGAGGATAACCTGCTGCGAACAGCATTTCTGCCCTGCACCCTCACGCTGGGGTCGGAAACCGGCAGTATTGGGAAACCTCTCATCTTACTGCTGGCTGCGCTTGTCTGGTGCGAACAAGGGGACTGAGGAGGGAGGGCGGAGAGGCCGACCGCTGTGGCTGCAGGGATGAGTAGAGCCGGGACGCCTGCGTGCCGTGCCACAGCTGCTGGTACCCACTGTGCCCCTTGCCTGGGAGCTGCTTCCAGCCTTGCRCTCCACTTGCTGTGCCTTTAACATTTCACGGGGGAGGAGAGGCTGTGTAGCTGCCTTCCTGCTTGCCATCTCCTCCCCACCGCCATAAACATCCTAAAATGCCTCCGCCTTGCCTGTGTTCCCCAGCAGCCTACCTGCTCCTGCCCCGGGTGGTGAGGGCCTGGCTGGGTCTCGCTGCACCGGGCCTCGTGCTGGGCCCTCGCTTGTGGGAGCGAGCAAGATAGGGAGGCCGGGAAAAGCGTGCAGAGAGGCGGCGGTGGTGGTCAGCCGGACCAGGAGGTGGTTTCCTCCTCTAGAGCAGTGCTGTTAGCAGGAGTCTGCAGGAGGCCTGGGCTTCTCCTAGGAGCGTGGGTAAGCCCTGTGCGGCCACTGCCTCCGCTGCCTCAGCTGGAGCACTTGTTACATGATGGATACCACGGGGCAGGGACAGGACAGTCCCAGGGGCTGAGCTCCATGTGCCCCTGGGCCAGGTGGGGGAGCAAAGGGAGGGCTCCTGCTCTGGGGAGCCGCTGGCTCAGAGGAGCAGCGGGGCAGCCTGGGGGTTTCCTCTCCCTGCCGGGGCTGGGCTGGGCAGAAAGGTGCTGTTGAGGAGCGACTGCCTGTTGTAATGGGGCTCTGCAAGGGCAAGCAAGAGCTGCCTGAGCGGGAGGTAAATGCATCTCCTGGGGCAGTGATTTCGGTGCTGCCTGGGTGGAGGCCCAGCCTGCCCCTGCCCTGGGGCTCGAGGGCTGCCTTTGCAGGCGCTGCTCTGTCTTTGCGAGGCAGGCTGGGGCTTGCTGCCACAGCTCGCCCTTGGGTTGTGGGGTGGGGGGCAATTTACATTTCATCTAAATTGCTATGCAGGTAGTTTGCATCCTAATCCCTCTGCCTGCTGCCGGTGGTGGCCTCCTCCCACCACCGCTTGCCTTCTCCAGGCATCCTCCAGCAGGCTCCCGCCAAGGCAGGCAGGAGGGCAGGGGGCTCCTCCTTCTGCTCCGGCCCCGGGCAGGAGCTGCTGCCTTTCCCCAGCCCTGGGGCCAGGCGCGGGGGGAGCTGCAGGTAGAGCCTGTCTCCGCATAGTTAGCATTCCCAGACCCGGCCTCCTGCTCCTCCTGCTGCCTTTCTGCTCGCTCCCGGTGTGCTGGGCAGGTCTGGGGGACGCTGTGCTTTTCGGGGAGCCCTGTTCTCCTGGGCTGGCGGGGCTGGAGCAAGCCTGGGCAATCGGGAGGCAGCTCTTCTTTCCTTTTCAAACCTACAGTGGCATTTGCAYCCTGTCCAGGTGAGGGGCTAGTGCTCAGATGGCAGCTGATATCTCTTCTCTCTGGGTAGCAAGGACTGCACCCCACCCTTGCCATACTTGCATCCCGGGCTGGCTGTGCAGCCCCTCTCTGCCAGCCAAGGGGATGCGGGGTGGGCTCTGCTGCCTTCCAAAGCCTCCCCGAGTGTCTCTCCGTGTGGACGAAGGCTCCTGCACCTGCCCCGGGAAAGGAGGAGGCAGGTGCTGGGTAGGGGGTAAATAATCCCGATGCTTCCCTTATCTCAGCAAAGGAGGGATATTTGAGGCCTGGAAGCGGGAAGGGGGCTGGAGGGAGGGCGGATTCCTCCCGACTTACTTTGGGCAACTCTGTGCCCCTGGCGCTGGGGGCTCTTGAGTAGAAAGCGAATTTAATCTCTTGTTTTGTTTGTTCTTTCTTCCTCCGAGAGGGGGGCCAGCGCGGGGCGTGCGGGGGGAGCTTGGGTTTGAGAGCGGGGAGGAGGGGGGGAAGTGTCAGATCTGAAAGGGAGGAGTAACGGGAGGACGGGAACGGCAGACCCGGGAGGGAGCAGCAGCAGCGGGCTGCCAGCCGGCTGGGGAGGCGCCCGGGGAGGAGGAGAAGGGGAAAGGCAGGTAAGGAAATCGCCTCCTGGGGGGCAGGCGAGGGGCCAGGTGAGGAGGGGGAGAAGGGATGGCAGGAGGGGTGGSGGTGCTACGGGGGGGATGGATGGAGTCCTTGGGTGCCTCCAGGAGGGTCTTTGGCAACTGACCTGCTGCTGGTCCCATCCTGTCCCCCGAAATTGCTGTCCCGGTAGCATGTTTGCGTGGAGGCTGGGGACAGAATGCTGTTCCCTGCAGTGAGGCCCCCACCAGAGGGGCCATGGGGATACATGGGAGCAGGAGGGGTGCTGCTGTGTGCCACCACCACCTCTCTCCTTCATTGTGCTGAAGTCCCTTTCCCATCCATTGGCTTCCCAGACTGCTCGGTACCAGCTGACCTCCCTCATCTTGCCTCGCCCTGCYGCAAGCTCAACACAAAGTTTGGGGGATGCCTAGGCTAGGCAGGAGGGGTGGAGATCAGCYTGTGGGACGGGAGACAGGCTGGCAGCAGCGTGCAGAGACATCGCCAGCTCCAGCACGGCTCATGGCCATGGCAGGGAGAAGGGGTGCCAGGGCCTGGTGTGCTCCATTCCCTGCCATGCTGACACTTGGCCTGCTCTATGGAGTGGAAAAGCAGGGCAACGCCGGGCCCCCCTTGCAGGGAGCTGTGGTGCCGGCAGAACCCCTTCTCCGCCAGGAAAAGGGGTGCAGCCCTCAGGTGCCATGCCTGCTGCCACGGGGGCTTGGCTGTATCCCCCAGCGGGTTAGGGTGGCTGTGTTCCCTCGGGCTGGCCTTGCCCCAGCCCTTGCAGAGCCTGAGCCTGTTGCTGCTTATCCCTTGCTCCTGGTGAGCTTGCCATCCACCTTCAGGAGGCAATTCCTGCAGTGGGCAGGCATTTGCACCCTGGCCCCGGGAGCTGCTTAGAGTGGTGTCCTCCCAGGCTGCCTGTTTCAGCCTCCAAGCGCTGGTGGCCCCATGGGCATCTGCACATCAATGGTCTCCGGCGGGGTGTGTGCAAGGGGGAGCAGACCCTAATCCGGCCCATTCATCCCTATGGCAGCTTTTGTTGAGCCTCCAGATGTTGCGCCGAGGGCAGGGGCTCAGTCTCAAGCTGCGGCAGGCAGGCAGGCAGGGGCGCGGAGTGAGGGCAGCCTGCGGGGGAGAGGTTGGTGTTTCCTTGCTTTGTGGGGTCTTTGTCTGCCCTGGGCACTTGGGTCTTTGGGATCTCAGGGCAGGGCTCTCTGGAGACGGGCCTGGGCCTGGGCGCAGGAGCGAGGCGGGGAGCGTCTCGCTGCCGCCAAGGAATGAAAGCAGCACGGCACGTGTAGCTGGAGCCGCCGCAGCGGGGCGAGGGGGGTCCCCAGCATGCCCTGTTGAGCCAGCAGTGCCGGGAAGTGAGTTTCACCAAAGCGTTTGGGATTTTTCCACCAAACTTCGTYGGGGCAGGTAGCTGTGAGCGGAGGGGGAGGCATTTGGCCCGCAGCAGACCTCAGTATGGGATTCTGCGGGAGTTCCCCCGAGCCTGCCAGCGGGAGGTCTGGGAAGGAGCCAGCGTGCCCAGCTGGACTCCTCGCCTGGCTCTGCGTGGGCTGCGGTCCCACCCAGCCTGGCCGTGTCCTTGAGGCTGTGTCTCAAGAGCAGTCCTGGCCCCTTTGGCCTCTGCAGGTGGCGGGGGAGGGACCTGCGCTCCCTCTCAAGGGCAGGCCCCATTAACCACCCCGTGACCGGCCACCCGGCTCGAGGAGGACCTCCAGCACAGCCTCTCTCCTCCCCTGGGAGCCCTTCGTTCTTTCCACTTGCCTGTGGGATGGCAAGGAGCAAGGAGCAGAGCTGGAGTAAAATCACTTGGAGGACTCCTTCCCTCCTCCCATGTCTGAGGTCCCTGCTGAGAGCCGTGCGGCCACAGCAGGGTGGTGGGGCAGGCACCAGGGGGGGTCCAGATGCCCCAGCATGGGCATGGGCAGGAGGGTGCCAGCTGGGAGAGGCTGTTGCTGGAGCGGTGAAGAGCGTCTGTCTCGCTGCTGCGCTCGCCCAGGCGATGTCCTGGAGGGAGCAGGAGACGGGGGACATCCTGCTGGGGGATGTCAAGGCACCTGGGTGTGGGCTGCAGGGCTGCTGGTGACACCGCGCTCTCTGCTCCCCTGCCCCTCACAGGCTCTAGGATGCGGGGGCCAGCTGGGCTCGGGCTGCCCACCTGATCTTTGCTGCCCCTCTCCCGCCGGCACACCATGTTGCGCTCCTGGCGCGTGAAGCTGAAGCTGCTGCTTGCCACAGTGACCCTGGCCGTCCTCCTCTCCTGGCTCTACCTCTTTGTGGGCAGCCTCGAATGTGAGTGGGTCTTCCTCCTTGGATCAAGGGATGGTCCCCAACAGAGGGTGGGCAGTGGAGGCCAAGGCCTTGGCGTGGTTGCTCTGTGGCCATGCAAATCACTGCAGGTGTATCTGAGCTCTGCATTTCCAGGGGCATCCCTGGGGATCAGGGGAGCAGAGCTGTGACATTGGCTGGGCACACGTGGGGTGTGCCGGGACCTCTCAGTCGGGGCTCTGCCCCACCATCCACACCCAGTCCCTCCTGGCCAAGCTCTGCCTTGCCGTGCCCATTGCATGCCCCATCTCTCCCCCGCAGACGGCCGCTTCCTCCTGCTGCCACCCTGCCTGGGCGAGCAGCCGAGGCGGGACGTGGAGCGGGAGGCGCTGGCCTTGCGGGTGCGCAGGGTGGAGGAGGAGAACCAGCAGCTCCGCCTGCAGCTCAGCCAGGCGCAGGCGGAGGGCAGCGACGGCGGCCCGCAGTGGGGGGCCTCCGCCGAGGACGGGGACCCCCCCGGGGGTGAGAGGAGCAACCGCACGGCCTGCCCCAAGCAACGGACGGTGCACAAGTGTGAGGTGGGTGATGGCACCGGCACGGTGGATAGGGGATATCGGATGGGAGGCTGGGACCCTGGCTGAGCATGGATGTATGTGCAACCTGCCTGGCATTGCTCACCCCATGCTCTGACCATGCTGGGGCCTCATCCTGGCTCTCCCTGGTGCTCAACAGGCCACAGCCGGTTGGTGAGGGTGTCTTGCTTCTCTGAAGAGGGAGGCCAGACAGGAGGAGTGGCGGCCAGACTCCTGGTCCCCACTTCTGAGCTGGGGGACTCCCACCTCTCTCTGGGGCCCCTTCCCCAGGGGAAGGGCTGGGTTATGGAGTCTCTCCCCATAGCATGGCCCCAGGGAGGAGCTGACAGGCCCCTGCGAGGAGGGGTGTCCAGTCTCAAAAAGGCGCTGTTTGTCTCTGGCAGCTCCTGCACATTGCGATTGTGTGCGCCGGGCACAACGCGAGCCGGGATGTGGTCACCCTGGTGAAATCCATCCTCTTCCACAGGTAATGGGGAGATGCTGTGCCAAAGGCCCGCTGGTTTGGGGTTCCCAGATGAGCTGCTGCTGCAGGCTGCAGAGGGAGCAGTGCTGTGGGAGAGGGGCTCTAGGGCCTCTCTCTACCCCCTGTGCCACTGCTTAGAGGGCCAGAGGGGGATTTGTTTCCCAGATGGCTGATTTTTCTCCATCTGCCCCCTCAGCTGATGTCTGTCCCTGACAGGGGTGGGAGGGATGGGGACCATATCCTCTTCCTCCCGCTGTGGTGCTCAGTGCTGCTGCACTTGCCCTTGGCAGGAAAAACCCCCTCCACTTTCACTTCATTACGGACTCAGTGGCCCACCAGATCCTCCAGACACTCTTCCAGTCCTGGATGGTGCCCTCCGTCCACGTCAGCTTCTACAACGCCGATGACTTGAAGGTAGGCACTTGCCCCCCCTTTGCCCTGTCCCAACCCAGTGCTTGGAGGGCCGAGGGGAGCAGCAGAGAGGGGCGAGCGGGGCGGGGGTTTATTGACTCTTCCTGCTGGTCCCTTACTCACCTGCTCCCCTTTCTGTACTTGTTGCTGGTCCAGCTGAGAAGGGGGGCACAGGGCTGGTGCTGGAGGGGTGGGGAGGCCCCTTGGGGTAGCACTGCCTCTGCGGCAGAGCTGGGCCCCCACTGAGCACTGAAACACTGGGGTTCAGGTGGGGGTTCTGGTGGCTGGAGGAAGAACCAGGCCAGGGTGAGAGCAAAGGAGAAGGAGATGCAGCCAGCGAGCGCCTGAAGGGCCTGGGGAGAGAGGTGTGTGGCTGCCGGTGGTGCAGCTGGAGGAGATGCTCCAGGCTCGGCTGGCTCCACAGCTCTGTTGTGCCCCTCTGCTGGCCTTCTCTGCATGGGGTACCTGGCACACACAGCCGTCCTGCCTGGGCAGGGGAAGGGCATGGCTGTGCCCAGCCCTGAGGCCGTGTCGCCTTGCAGCCGGAGGTGTCGTGGATCCCCAACAAGCACTACTCCGGCATCTATGGGCTGATGAAGCTGACGCTTACCAAGGCACTGCCCTCCAACCTCTCCAAGGTCATCGTCTTGGACACCGACATCACCTTCGCCACCGACATTGCTGAGCTCTGGTCTGTCTTCGGGAAGTTTTCTGGTGAGGACAGGGTGCCCCTGGGAGCCGCTGGGGCCCTGGCAGGGCCCTGGGTGCTGGGCGCAGGGTGGCAGTCCCCATCTGCCACAGCACCAGCGCAGTGGGTTTGCTTGGGCCCTCTGAACCTACGGCAAGACGGGCTGCATGCACATCCCTCTGTTTCCTCAGACAAGCAGGTCATTGGGCTGGTGGAGAACCAAAGCGACTGGTATTTGGGCAACCTGTGGAAAAACCACAAACCGTGGCCAGCCCTGGGACGTGGCTTCAACACGGGTGAGTATGGGCTGCCAGGGTGGGCCCTGCAGCCTGATGGTGCATCCAGCTGAGGCGGCACTTGGCACGGGGAGGCTGGGGAAGGCTGAGGTGAGGCAGGAGAGTCTGGTGCGCACGAGGGGGCTGCTACAGCATCCCGAGGTTGTGTGGGTGGGTGCAGAGAAGTGGCATGTCCCAGGGGCCGAAGGCATGCAGGCTGCTGTGCTCCAGCTCTGTAATGGCTGGGTGCTCCCTTGGTGACCCAGTGCCCTCCTCCCTGGCACCCAGGGGTGATCCTGCTCCTGCTCGACCGCCTGCGTCGCCTGGGCTGGGAGCAGATGTGGCGGCTGACGGCAGAGCGGGAGCTCATGAGCATGCTCTCCACCTCGCTGGCCGATCAGGTAATGGTCCCTCCTCCAGGGTGGTCGGCCCTGCTGCATTCCCGTAGCACTGCTGGCATGGGGGGGGCCATGCTGTCTTCCTCATCCACCTGTGCACTCGCCTTTCTCTCTCCTAGGACATCTTTAACGCAGTAATCAAGCAGGACCCGGCCCTGGTGTACAGGCTCCCCTGCTTCTGGAACGTGCAGCTCTCTGATCACACCCGCTCGGAGCAGTGCTACACCGAGGTCTCAGATCTCAAGGTGGGTGGGTTTGCTGCTTTTGAGACTGGGAAGGGCCTGAAGGACAGCGCATGCGCTGGAGGTCTGCGGGAGTCAGCATGGGGTGTGGAGGCTTGGGGAGCACTGGGTGCTGCTGACTTCCCCTCTGCGGGGTGACACACTACTGCCCTCAGGTGATCCACTGGAACTCGCCCAAGAAGCTGCGGGTAAAGAATAAGCACGTGGAGTTCTTCCGCAACCTCTACCTGACCTTTCTGGAGTATGATGGGAACCTGCTGCGCAGGGAGCTCTTCGGCTGTGCCAGTCTCCCCAGCCCGCCCAGCAACCAGGTGAGGGCAATTGCGACTTTGCCCCTGACCCCAGAGCGTGGGGTGGGCAGAGACCCCACACAGCTGCCCCAGCTCCCTGTGGGGCTCCTGCTCTATCTCACCTTCATGGCGTTGCAGCTGCAGCAGGCGCTGGAGGAGTTGGACGAGGATGATCCCTGCTACGATTTCCGCCGGCAGCACCTCACACAGCACCGCGTCCACCTGTTCTTCCTGCAGTACGAGTTCCTGGCCCTTCCCAACCCCACCGATGTCACCCTCGTGGCCCAGCTCTCCATGGACAGGTACTTGCTGGTGGGGCTGGTGGGAGGTCAGATCCTGCCTTCGCTGCTCTGGGATGGCTCCACAGCTTGGGAGCTACCTCTGATCTTGAAACACGGGTTCCTCACCCTCACACCAGTGCTTTGCAGTGAGGAGCAGCACCCCAATCTGGGAGCCGCAATTCCTCCCGCTCCTCCCTGAACTGGGCTTGGCTGGCATGCGGCTCACTGGTGGGCACCCAGTTCTGGGTTTGGCCAAGCTGCCGCGGGGCAGGTCTCCTGCTCACGCAGTGCCCTCTGCTTCACAGGTTACAGATGTTGGAGGCCATCTGCAAACACTGGGCAGGCCCCATTAGCCTGGCACTGTACATGTCGGACGCGGAGGCTCAGCAGTTCCTGCGCTATGCCCAGGCCTCGGAGGTGCTGAGCGCCCGCCGCAACGTCGCCTACCACATCGTCTACAAGGAGGGGCAGTTCTACCCCATCAACCTCCTGCGCAATGTGGCCTTGGCCAACACGCAGACGCCATACGTCTTTCTGACGGACATTGACTTCCTGCCTATGTATGGCCTCTACGATTACCTCAGGTAAGGCTTTCTCCAGCAAGCTCTTGCTCAGCCTGCTGGGCTCCCCAAGTTTGCAGGAAACGCCCTGGGCAGCAGTTCTCAACATGCAGAAACTGTTTCCTTTGTGTTCAGCCTTGGGATCCTGCCCTTTTGTCAGACACCAGCGGATGAGGAAGCAGCCATGGCTGTGAGGGCTGCCCCGTTCCTCCTGCCCCTGTATGGCACCACTACAAAGTGTCTAAACCCATTAATACCCTTCTGGGCAGGCTGGAGGGGCTGAGGAAGGAGGCTGTGGCCACGGCCCACAGCCAGGGAGACCTCACACCCTTCCTACCACCATAGGAACTCCATCCAGCAGCTGGAGCTGCCCCAGAGGAAGGCAGCTCTCATCGTGCCGGCGTTCGAGACCCTGCACTACCGTTTGACCTTCCCCAAATCCAAAGCAGAGCTGCTCTCCATGCTGGACATGGGCTCCCTCTACACCTTCAGGTAGGGACTGGAGCTGCCCCGCCATCTAACGGGGCTGTCAGACCCAGCAGAAGCCAGTTTTGTACCCTTGTGCCTTGGGGCTGTGGGGCAGCCGGCTCAGAGGATCCCCTGTGTCCTCTGTCTGTCTCAGGGAGCTGCTAGCTTTCCCCGGTCTCTCATTTCCATCTCACCCTGTAGGTACCACGTGTGGCCAAAAGGCCATGCCCCAACTGACTATGCCAAGTGGCGGACGGCCACCGTGCCGTACCGTGTGGCGTGGCAGCCAGACTTCGAGCCTTACGTTGTAGTGAGGCGAGACTGCCCCAAGTACGACCAGAGGTTCGTGGGCTTCGGCTGGAACAAGGTGTCCCACATCATGGAGCTGGATGCACAGGTGGGTGAGGGGCTGCTCCTGGCACCATGGAGGCACTGGGTGTTGGGGGGTCTTGGCCAGGCAGTGACATGTTGGTACCACCAAGCCGATGCTGACAGTAAGGGCTGCTGCTCTGCCCCCAGGAGTATGAGCTGCTGGTCCTGCCCAACGCCTTCATGATCCACATGCCCCATGCCCCCAGCTTCGACATCTCCAAGTTTCGCCTGAGCGCAGGGTACCGGGGCTGCCTCCAGACACTGCGGGAGGAGTTCCACCAGGACCTGTCACGGCGGTACGGGGCTGCTGCGCTCAAATACCTCACTGCCGAGAGGAGCCTGTGACACCCGGGGACGGTGGCTGCGTGGTGCTAGCAGCATGCTGGAGAGGGGAGGGCGCAGGGCCTCCCTCCTGCCCCGGCCCGCTGCTGCAGCCTGGCCCAAGGGAACCAAGCCGGCAGCACAGCCTCTCTAGCCCTTCAACGGGATGCCCATAGATAAGATGGAAGATGCCAGCTGCGAGAACAGGCAGTGCCTGCAGGTCAAGCTGCTGCGGTGTGGCCAAGGGTTTTTTTTGGAGCAGCAGCCTTCCTGTGTTACAGGGGAACTTCCCCATGCCAGGGGCCAGGCGGACGGGTGTCCTCCCTCCMCTGTTTTAGCAGATGTGGATTGTCAGCCTTCATTAGCTCACCTCAGCCTGGGACCTGGCTCCTTGAGAAGCCTGGGAGCTGTACCTTCCCCTGCTCTGCCACTGCTCTGTGGTCCCAGGTCCCAATCCGCACACGCGCCTCCGGGGCTTTAGTGAGTGGGAGACAAGGATATAGAGCATCCTTTTGCATCCTTTGTGGAGCCAGGCTCAGAGAGAGCCTCCCAACACCCTGGTGGGGCCAGGGAGTACCAGGTTCAAGCCTGGACTGAGGCTGGCTGGTTAACAGGGTGAAGTATTGTTACTTCCCATCCATATGGATGCAGAGTCTCCGGTGGGGTTGGCCCAGTACTGGTGGTGTGGGAGCCACCCAGAGCAGGACGGGCTGTCTGCTGTCCCCAGCAGTGAGCTCCCAGAACGGGCCTGCGCCTCCCAGCTGGAAGCAGCCATGCTGGTGACAGGCCCCATCCTGGGGCTGGCAGTGCCCCACAGGGCAGGGATGTGAACCACGCCAGGCAGCCATCGTGACGGGCAAAACAGCAGCTTCGTGGGCCAGCACATGCTTGGAGAAATTCCTGGCAGGGGACCATCCCGCTCCTCCCCAGCTCTTGGCAGCACAGACATTGCCATCGACAATCAGGGATGTGGTTGACACTGGACAAGACCGTAGCTGAGCACTGTGGCGGGATCCCTGTGCTGGGAGCAGCTTGGCCAGGCACTGTTCCACTGCTATCACACACTGGAGCACAGAGGATGCATTGCTTTCCTCACGCTATTTAAATTATTTAATACTTTTCTCATAAGAATTAAATGATTAGGGTGTCTCGGGTTTTTTTTTTAATCCTTTCTTCTTCCTGGATGATTTTGCTGGTGGCCCTGGAGGCTCTCCAGGCCAGTTGCTGCTGCAGTCTCCGCTGTTCTCTCCTTAGCGTTACTCTGGGCCG
Organism: Phoebastria nigripes; assembly: GCA_035582835.1. Taxonomy (NCBI): domain Eukaryota; kingdom Metazoa; phylum Chordata; class Aves; order Procellariiformes; family Diomedeidae; genus Phoebastria; species Phoebastria nigripes. The sequence continues at coordinate 737,524 of JAYKAV010003476.1, read as the reverse complement.
CAAGAGCCAGCTCTGTGCAGGTGTAGGATTTCCGTCCATGGTGGGAGCGGCTAGGAGGAGCCATACAAAGCGCGGGGTATGGAAAGGGCACAAGCGCCTCTTGCTTATTCTCTCTTTTTAATTTAATTTTTAAATTAAAGCTTTTTTATTCTTTTTCACATCCTTGTTAGAACTGCCTGGTTATTAATTTTTTTCTGCTGCAAGCCTGCACACGTCCCCTGGAGGGAAGGCAGCAGGAGGAGAGCAATGCAGGGGTAGCCTGAGCCTTGGCTGGGGAAAAGCATCGCTGGGCTTGCTCTGCCTGGCGTGCTTGAAGCCTTTTCCCTTTCTGGCTGGCACAGTGGGAGGGTTGGGGAGCAGGGAGCAACGGCAGGCAAAAGAAATGCCTGTGTCACCAAGTGGCAGGCGCGCCGGTCCCCTGCCAGCTCTGGAACGGCTGGCGGTCGCTGACTGTAGAGGGATCGAGTCTGCCGGTTCCCGGCACTGCAGCAGGGCTGGCAGCCTGGGTGGCCGCGCAGCCTGCGTGCACAGCCAGCGCCCTTTACATGGAGCCTGGGGCTTCACGGCTTAGGCATGTAGTCAGTTTAATCGCACCCAAGTAGAAGAGATGTGGTTTCTTCTGGCAGTGCTGCGGCTCGTCCCCAAGACCAGCGTGTCGAGCTGGCCGCTGCACTGTGACCTGCAGGACCTTCCCCTCGCCCACCAAGGACAGGCACCCAGCTCTGACCATGACACAGGCAGCGGGACCGACTGGGGCTCCTCCGCTGAATGGCCTTGCCTTTACAAGACCGCTGGGAATAAAAACTGGCTTAGGCCATACAAGCCGCCCGCCTTGCAGCTGCGGGGGCAAGGACAGGGGTGGTACGCCAGGCGCAAGTTGTTGAGGCTTTATTTGGGAAAGGGCTGGAAAGACATTGCTCATCACTGTGAAGCCAGGCGCAGCTCCACCCGACCAGTCCCTAGCAGACAGCTTTTAATACAGCCAAAGCTTGCCGATACYGCTCTGCACTAAGTGACAACACAGGTGTAGATCAGATCTAGACAGTAGATTAGCCTGCTCTCTGCTAGAGATGTGGTGGTGGAGCAGTGCTGGCATGGAGCAGGCCTCTTCTGGGCATCTCTTTGATGGTTAGATGGCTACAGAAATGCTGGCTCTGCAGTTTTTTGGAAGGTGTATTGCTATGCCTATAGCAGGAGGACTGTGTGCCATCATTTTCAGATAATCCTGCCCAGCCTAACCAGTCCTTAGCCCAAAATGTGCCTACAAGGGTTTAGGTACCTGGAGTAAACCCAACTCGGTTTTGGTCTCCATGTGCCCTCTGCCGGGCGGCATCAGCTGGAGGCAACCACTGAGTCAGAGCCCACGGAGATTTTCTTAACCAAGCACAGCCCCTTTTAGAGCTAAAATTCTTTTCTACTAACGCAGCACCCTTCTCCCTGCCAAGAAAGTAAGCCTCAAGCCAGAGTGTGCTGCAGCCATCACGCAGAGCCACGCTCAGAAACCCCTGTGGGGCTGGGGACTTTCTGCAGGCACCATCCCCTGTGCCTGTGGGACCCACTGTCCCCGCCTGGTACATACAGCTAAGGAGACAAGAGATTTTATTGTGTTTTATTTAGTAAAATGTTAAAATAAATAAATACAAATTGATCAGATGCTCTGTACCCCCCCCCACTTTAATTTGCTAAAATCTAAACACATTTGTACCAAAACTGAAACCACAAGGGACTTGAAGGCAGCAAAGAGACTGCAGATCACTATGAGCATCAGGCTAAAAAAAATAGATATTTAAAAAACCCAAACCAGCTCATGAGTCGGTGTTCTCATGATGTGATTCTGTGACAACAGAGCGGTACCGGTCAGAAAGGGCATTTTACACCAGGGCCTGCAAGGAAGCGAGATTGGTGTTGAGAGGGGCGGCACAGGCAGCACCGGTTCACAGAGGGCAGAGCCATAGCTTCGCCATGCGGAAACCCAGCCGGGAGAGAAGCTGCCACCGTCCCCTGGCAGCGCCGGGCCTGCGGCTGTGGGGGGCTGCGCCACCAGAACTGGGGGCTGTTCATCAAAAGCACCTGGAGAAAGGCAGGCAGGCTGGCGGGAGACCRGGGCTTGGACACGGACGCCCTTCAGGTCAGCTCCTGGTCCGACCCCATGCCAGGACTCCTGCATTACAGCTTGGTTTCGGGTAAAATGCTGGGGGTAGGGGGGGATGGGACGAAGCACAGCACATAGGCAGGGTGGTGGCATCAACAAGTCTACCAAGATGGTGCTGGCACGATCACAGGAACGTGAAGCTGTGATCGAGGCCTGAGTATTTTCTCTACACAAGCAGAGGTGCCTTCACAACGCCCCTGCCCTCAGCTGGGGACGACATGGTGGGTGTTTGCAGATTGGAGCCAGTCAGCCCCCAAAAGATGAAGTACCGCATGGGAAGCCATCCCACCACTGCACCAGGCCCACCCAGGCAAGCTGCAGTTCACCAGCACTCCTCTGCACCACGGGCTCCAATGCTGTTAACACTGCAAAGTTGTTTCCTTCCTCCGCAGGAGCCTGAACAGGTTGGCACTAGCTGTCTTCCTCCCGGTTACCCTGCTTAATCTTTGCTTAATGTAGTTTGCAACAGCACCCCTGTGCTTTGCTTCTGTGGGACTATGAGAGGCAGCCAAGGCGCCTCTGCCAGTGTAAGAGGGTGCTTGGGGGGGCCCTGCAGCTGTAACTGGAGTGAAGCAGCCCATGGGGCACGACCGCCTGTTGGCTCTGGTTGCGTGGGGCTGCCGGGAAGCTGCCCAAGCCTCAGGGGTTTATGCAGTAGCAAAAACCCTCCTTAAGGAGAGTCTTGGCTGCCCATCATGTATGGCATCAGGAACRACTCGGAGACAACGTGCCTTTGGGAAGGGAGAGCTGACGGGTAAGACACTACTCCTGGCTCTAGAGTCAATCACTGTTTTGATACCAGCAATAATTAAAGTAAAGAAACATATGAGACTATGATTAGAAATTACRCATTAGCCCAGAACAAGCAGAAACATGCAGTCTCCTGCCGCACCCAGCACGGAGCGCGACTGTACCTCTTCTTTCAACAGTGCCTGCAGCCCATGAAAAACAGCTCTTGCAGTGTCAGAACTGCCGGTACCCGCGTTACGGGGGGGAATGCGAGGCACAGAGGGATTCTTCCTTTCTCTTTTAAGTAAGTGCCCTCCCCCCCTCAATTTTGGCATGCCCTGCCTGATAGATCTGGATAACGAGCAACGGGAGCTCCCTGCCCTTGCTTGCACAGGCACAGCATCTTCCCAGTGCTGCTGCAGTATCAACCCTTAGTGCTGGGGATCCAAAATCAAGGGTGGCCACTGAACACAGCCCCGGGGGAGCCGGCCTCTGCCAGTGCTGGACCTGCATAAGCCACTGCCTCCCTTCCCTGCCTGAGCTACACCCCCAAGGCCATCCTGGTTGCTCACTAAGAAAAGTGCTTTCTCGAAGCTGAGAGGCAACACTACTTCATTTCTTTTCCAACAACACAGATAAAAGAAGGCAGGCAACAAAAGGGCAGGAATTGGCCAAGATCTACATTTTCCAGTGTAAATTTAGGAAGAAGAAAAAAGATGCAAATTCCCCAGGTGGTGAAAAGTCTGCTGAGTGCCAGCAGACTGATACTGCTCRCTGCTTTGTGCTGCTGCCTTTCCGTGCCACCTCTCCACCCAGGACAGACAGAGCCAAGCTTACAAGGCTTCTGAGTTCCCCAGGCGCTCCTGATAGTAAACATGCTCTTAAGTACTTCTTCCTTCCTAGATGGGGACTGGGCTGAGTTTCTCTGTCTGAAGCATTTGACAMCTGCTTGGATACTAGAGAGTGAAGAAGAACAGACACAGAAAGCTTACTACCCGGCTCACACACTATAGCAGGGACAGCCATTCTCCCAGGAAGGTGCCCCATGGGCTGCTGCTTAATGTAGCCTTGATGCAGGCCCTCAGCATGGCTCTCCAGGCTCAGCTCCCGAAGGGTTACGTTAAACTTGCCACATGCCCCTGTCTAGCTGCTCTGGTGAACTGCCTTTTTACACATGTCCCTAAATAAACCAGATCCTAAGAAAACAGGGAGACATTGCTGCACAGAGGGGTTTTGGCACAGGACTGCCAGACGTGATGGCCCAGAGAACAGGAACCTCGCACAAATACTTCAAGAGACAGCCAAGAAGTACCTGACTCTCAGGTCCTGCCCGGCACCATCTCCTCTGCTCATTTGGGACCCAGGACCTCTGGAAGCTGACACTGGTTTCAACTAGGCTGATCGTGACACTCGAACTAGGAAGGTGCAACCACACCGGTGAGCCGAACCTTTGGCTAGTCCCGGGAATATTTCTAGCCAGGGAAATTTTTAATTAATTCAGTCCAGATGAGAGCAGGCTCTGGCTGCTCCAAGGTCTGCTTGATCTGCCTTGTCCCACGTTGTGACACAAGTCAAACAAGGCTCTGGTCAGGATGGGATGACTYGGCAGCAGAAGCAGAGCTAGAGATGACTTACTGCCCACTTCCTTCCSCATCTGCAGCTGAGAAGCTCTTTTCTCCTACCACACTTGGTCCTTTTGGAACACAGATCAACCCAAGTCAGAAATYGAGGCAGCATAAAGAGTCTTTTTGTTCTAGTCTTTCCATTGTACTTTCAAATCCTGTAACTGCAGGGATACCTGTCTCCTCATAAAGGAGTCCTATTTCACTCCTGGATTTTTCCTGTCCTCGCTTTCCCTCCTCATGTCTTTCCATTTCTTCTCTCTGCTCTGCTTTACCTCCCATAATCTTCCTTTCTTTTGCTCTTCCTGCTTCCCTTCTTCCTTTCCCTTGTCTCCAGCCCTGTACCCCTTCTCACTGTCCTTGCTTCTCAAAAGAGGCTTCTGTCCTTTCCTTTGTCCCTGCAGCACCCACCTCTAGACAGGGGAGATGAGAAGCCCTGGCCCGACTGTTCTCATGCGATAGACTCCAGCGCAGCACAGCGATTTTTCACAGCACCAACACTCTTGGCTGAGCCTGTTTTCCATTCACTACTCAGGTAGTTCAGTAATACTGACAGGGGATACAGACAGACCCTCACACAGGTAAGGTCTTGGTTTTCTGAAACAAGCCCACATCTTAAATTAACCTCTAGGAGAGGTGTTTGTCTTTTCATGGGTCTATAATTACCAAGCTTACCAGTGCATGGTATAAATAATTTTCTTTATTGGCAAGTTTCAACTATGTGCTCAGCCTATACAAGACACAATGATGCAGAAAGTTCTTGTCCCAGATAAAAGATAAACACGGGAGAAATGGGAGCTAAAGGTAAAGGATCGAGTGAGTCATATTTTTCAAGTATTACATTCTGTTCTGTAGGTGTTACAAACAGGACTGAGGCTTAAAGAAAGATCTGAGTAAGATGGCAATARCCTGGAGACAAGATGTCTGCAGCTCTTGTGTTTTCCTAATCCCACTTGATTTTTAGGGCATTCCCTGGTCCAGGTCTGACCGAAAACAAGGATCCAACAGCGTGTTGCTGCGAGGCTTGCTCGCGTGCCCTCAGAACCAGTACTTAGCTGGCTGTTGGAAGGGTTCTTCGGAGACCTTTTGCCTTCTGAATGCCAGAAACTACAGAATCCACACAGTGCTTGGGAATGGCCTTTGCGCTGAGGTAGTTTGTTGGCCAGGCAAGCCTAAGCGCCAAATGAATTAGCTGCATGACAAAATATCTTCCTCTTTCTCCAGGTACCTGACTCTTCTGAAAAGTTTCTACATACTCATCAGAAAAATCTCTGCAGTAACCCAGCAGGGCTGAACTTGCCCTGGATCTTCAGAATCCCAAGGGAGGACAAATGGAGGTGAAGAAGGGTCAAAACAGTTCTGAAAAGACACAAAAAATTCTGCTCACAGGGGCATGGTCCACAAGGAAGTGTAATATTGGTATTTCAGTGGTTATCTGAGAGGCCCTCAGTAAAAGAGTGAATTTTGGTTTGACATCCGAGTATGATATTTTAAAAACATGTTTCATTAAAAAACATGTATTCATCATTAGTGCTTCAGAAGCAAAGAGGGCAGGGTGCAACTCAGCTGGGGAAAAAAAGGAAGAGAAACATGTGCACTGCAAATTACAAATATTTTCCACTGTATTCACGTGGGAAGGAAATTTCAGTTTACTCCCTGTATTGTGGGCTGCCACAGCTTGGTGGGGCTAAGAGGGAGATTTCACTCCGGGTCCTCCTGAATGCTGATCATGCTGCTTTTCAGGGCTGTCCCTGCAACAGTACAGGGAAGAAGATGATTTGAAGCCAAGGAGGTCAGAATTAGGGTTCACATTTCTAGACAGCTGGACTACAGATTTGCTTTCTTAAGCCTGATCAGCTAGGAAGGATAAAATATAATATTGTTTTTTCTACCAACAACAAAACCAACAGATCTGCCCATAAAATTATCACCTCTTTAATTTCTAGGTTAGCAGCTTTTAATTCATATCCCCACYGACAGAAACTTGCTTGCAACAAAGAACAAAGTCCTTGTTTTGCTCATGGTAACTCCTGGCTAATGATGGCTAATGATGTCCTCGAAGAATCATCCATGCTACTCACCCTACCTGCCAGTCATCCCTAGAAGTATTGCCTTTACCGCGTTTTGTACAGCACTAAACCCACTGCTGGCTCTAAACGAAGATAATGAGTATACTAATGATAATACTAATTCTTCTACCCAGGTCACATGTTCGCTTTCCCACTCCCACTCCACCACAACGCACCTTTCCAGCTTTTTAAAGAACAGATGGCAAGGAGAAAGGAAAAAACTACTTCTGCAATGCTTACTCTATTTCTGAGCAAAGAAGCAGGGTGACTTAAAGCCCTTAGCACTGGGCTGAGAGCCAGGACCGTCTCTGATACGAGCTTCCTCTGTGGTCTCATCTCCTCCTTTATAACAGATTTAAAAGCCACTTATTTCCCACCAATGACAAGCAATGACATAAGAATTAGTTAATATCTTGATGGTGGTTTGGAAATACAAAACGCCAGTCATTATGACAGCTTCCCAAAAAGCAGAACTTTTAGTACAAACTCACTCTATCTCAAATATTACATGAGAAAAAAAAAAAAAAAGCCCAATCCAAACCCAGAAGATAAGCTTGAGCTTTAAGCTGTCAAAGAGTTTAAATTTCTCCCTTGATTGGAACCTCTTAGAGCAGCTAGAAGAAAACCATTTTCCTCTGTATTTAGCAAATGCCAATTCCCCTTCCACCCTATTGTTGCTAATTGGGCAGAGATAACCCCAATTTACTTGTGTCTATGTAGCAGCATCATTGCCAGTGTCAGTGCAGCCCTGGGAATGCTCCTTGCCTATTGACTGATACTGCTGCAGAGCCAGGAGGGAAAGCATCCAAACAGGATCAGCAAGTGAGAGAGAAAAGTACCTAGCAGCATCAAAAAGTCTAAGTTAAGATCATTTCTCTGCCAGGTAATGATTAACTAAGGCATCCTTTTACAGTCTGGAACACAAATGCTGTAACAAAAGGGACATAAAAGTCTATACTTATCTCCTTGGAATCTGGAGACAAGCAGATGCCTCAGAAAAGCAGTAATAGCTGTTTTAACATCTCCTGGCTGGTTAACTGCGCTCAAATTTAAATACGTCTACCAGTGAATTTCACTTCCATCCCCTCCTGAATTGGCAAAGAAAACAGAAGGACTATCAAGTCTTCAGGTATCAAGTCTTCAGGCATAGCTTGCTACCCCCAAATAGTGCAGTGCTTCCAAGAGAGCTCAGAAGATAACACCAGAAATAAGAACATGAGAACCATGAAGACTCAGCGCACCTATCCCTAGAGACTGTCTCTTACCAGGAACGTACTCAATGCTTCAGAAGATGATATTAAGAATTACCCAAGTGGCCAACTAGAGAACAACCTGGACAGAAAGGCAGTTTCTCCTGAGTATCTGGCCGTTAGCTGCTGGCTCATATTCTAAAGAAAGGTGGCTCATGTTCAGTTTGTTTTTTCTCTTCATCCCTTGAAATACATAGTCCTTTGTTTAAATGCTATGGGTTGCTGGCCCAGCGCTGCCCTATGGTAATGACCCCCACTGGTAACTGGGTTGATGCAAGGACATTTTTAGTTTGATCAGTTTTGACATCATCTGCCCAGCTGTCTCCCTGCCACTTGTGCTAACTTATCCTTCCAGCTCTGCTAGTTCCAGAACAGAACTCAAACATCAAAAGACAAGAGTCGAGGTTATCACAGATTCAGCTGAGAAGTACACGTAAGAGTCACTTTCCCAACTACAGACAAATGTGAGAACTCGGGATACCACTTCTGAGCTCAGAGCTGAAAATAGTGCACACTCCTATAGAAGGAATAAAAGTCCTTAAAGGGCAGAAGGGCAACCTAAAGGAGAGGGAAGAAAACAGCTCCAAGAACCCCGCAGAAGCATACTTTGCTGTGGCAGCAGAGGGACTCTCTCAGGCTACGTTGTGTCTGGAGTATTCACTTCTTGCTCAGAAATGCATCCTTGAAATCCAAAGCTTTTCTACCTTCCACTAGAAACAGCTGTGCAGGTCTGCCTCACCACCCAACGCATGCTCTCAAGGGCACCACATCAGGGACTCTGCCTCACATTGTGTGTGTAGTGGCTCAGCTCTGCTCCCACTGGAAGTAAAGGGAGTTTTCCCAGTACTTCCAGTGGAAACAGGGTTTGCCCAAATGTTTATATGCAGTAGTGAAACTAGGCAGCTCTGGGACACAACCCTAAGTGACCAGAATCAGCACTCTAAACCGAGACAGACCCCACAATAATAGGAAGCACAAGGCAAGCTTTGCTATCTAGAGTGAAAAGATTATACATAAGAGATGAACTTCTTAAACAAGAGGATATAACAGAAGGCGATTTCAGTTCAACCAACTCACTGTCTTTCATTCTCAAGCTCTAATCAGTCCATATCACAAAACTATAAAAGCCTTATACAAGCACGCTGCCAATTGCTTTTCTCTGGGTTACAAACACATGAAAGAAAGAATGGGGGAGATATGGTAACAGCAGAGACAAGCCTGACAGATCCTCCAGGTGGGGTGAGATCCAGCACTGTAGGATTTGATTCTCTTTAGAGTTTAGCCAGTAGCATGTATGGTATAATCTATTGAAACTGTCCCATTGGATTTTAAAATACAAACACAGCAGAATGTCATCATAAATAAGCGAAGTCTGTGTTAAAAAATTCTAAGTACACAGCATTTTCTCCAGTTCTGACACCTTTTTAATAGAAATCACTTGTTTAGGAAACAAATAGCACTTTTTTAATTTTTTTTTTTTTTTACAATGTTTCTTACCTTGATCTTATTTTAAGTAACACTAGGAAGACCTCAATATCTTTTATTTTCCTTTTTAATTTAAAAAAGTTGGTTTTTTTTCCCCCAGATACAAAGATTTTGCCCTTGCATAAAAAAACAGTGCCCAAAACGATGACACAAGGACTCACAAAGACTCACTGTATCTCACTGACACTATTACTTCTAATCTATACCATGCAAGGTCCCATCTACCTCTTTAATTAGACTGTCAGCCTGAAAAACAGCTTTTCTATTCCTTATTTAGTTCTTGTTACCAAAAGAAGAGAAAGGAAGTGAAAGAAAAGGACATTTCTCTGTTCAGTTCACACATCTGGGTCATGTGTTACTTTGTTCAGGATACCTTTGTTGTTTATAAATATAGAAAAAGGTTGGAATCTCATTTTCAAGTAATCGATGCACATTTTCTCTTGGGACACCTCCATCCAATGCTCCAAGCTGACCCTAGATTCTGGCCCTCTATTTTCCCATTCCCAGCATAGGCTTTCTGGATGAATGTGAGGACCCAAACCAATTCTGCAAAGCATGTCTGTTGTTTAATGTGAAGAAATACAATTAACCCAAAGCTGTTGGGACAGTAGATCCTCAGCCTGTACATGTGCTGGTTACTCAGTGAAAAGTCGATCTCCTTTCCTTTTGTACATCTCCTGTCTAAACAATAGTAAATACTGCTTATTTGATAGACTTGTCCCTTCTGGGCACTGGGATTTGATAATTTATATTTCTGGTTTTTTGGTTTAATAGTACTGAGAGTTTAGAAACAGGAAAAGCCCACAGGCTCTTTGGACTTGTTTTTGTTTTCCCCTAGCTAAACAAACTGTTCTGCAAATAAGGATTTGAAACCTGCTCTCCTCCCCCATCCCTGCTCCTCACCCCAAACAAAAATAAAACAAACCTATAGTGGCTGTGGAGGCTGCTGCAGGCACACACTGGTGTAAAATATAGAGAGAGTAAATATATTATTTCACTTGGCATGGTGCTGGCAAAGAACCCCCAGCTGGCACTATTCATGTAACATGATCCAAACTTTGCATGTACACACAGAATAAGAAGGATCAATTGGCAAACTCCGGTGCCGCCTGGCACAAGCATCTTCACGCTCTCTCTGGAACCAAAGAACTAAAGAATTCTGCACTTTCCAGAAGAAATCCGGTTTTGCTTTTCTAGAGTTTCGTTATTTTGCTCTTCCTCCTCGCCGCCACCTCCCTTGGCTCCTTCTTAACTTCACTGTGTTATTTAGTCTCATCGCCCTTGTTACAGTTCACCATGCAGCTCTGGGAAGGGGAGGGGGCTAAGGTGGAGGTGGCAGCATTAGTATTGTTAGTGGAGTCCATGCCATTGGAGATGGCTACTGAATTGACCTCAGAGTTTATGGGTTTTGAAAGGTCGATGCCTTGGATGAGGCGGATCAGCTGTTTTACCTTCTCTAAGGAGCTGTGCATCTCCTTCTGTTTTGCAAGGATGGTATTCTTCATTTCCATGCATTTCTGCAGCAAAACAGAAAAGCAGTAATAAGTTCAAGCTTATGAATGAAAGAAGGTAAGAAAAGAATATGATGTTCACAGATATAAATGTAAGTATGCAGAAAAGACTGCAGCTACAATTTCACTTTCCCAGCCTAGAAAAAAAAGAGTCTCGGGGCTGTGCTCACAGGAGAATTCATATTTGCAGGCTGAGGAATTAAACTGCCAGTACGTAGCTGTCACCTGGTATGGCGCCCTTTCATCCCAAGGTGTTCTGCAAATCCACACACGCAGCTCCATCCTTTTGTGTTCCTTTTGAAGGGAAACTTCCAAGTATATGTTCTTATTATTTTTCTATTAGTATTGCATTGCTGAAATTTCTTCAGCTCAGATCTGCAAACTAAGGCATCCTACTGCAGCTGACTGCTGACAGCGTGTGTGCATGCTGCTAATGGGATACAGCCTTTGCTTTCGCATACGTTTTAGCAGGAACATCACTTCCTCCTCTCAATAAATAAAGGGGCACTTGAAAAGAAAACCAAGCCCTTCTTCACTTGAAAATCTTATTTTGTGGCCACTTCTTTCTCTTAGAAGTGGTAGTAACCTAGCAAGCTCATCAGTTAAGAGTCAGGGTAAAATAACTTTAAAAAAAAGCCCACAAATGATGTTTCAAGGGTGAAAAACTGCTTATATCTATATTTGAAACTCTCAAAAAGGAGGAGATGGTAGCTATGTCTGTAACATTCAGGTTCTTACATGAAGATGGCAACCTTCCTACATTTTTTAAACCTTTTATCCGCGCTGATCTCCAGACACTGTTGGTTTCAGCTTTACCATTTTCACATGCAGCTCGTGGCATCACAAAAACGCCACAAAATTTAGACCCAATGTGTCTTTTTTGGACAGTTCCAATGAAAGTATAAACAATGACTTGATCATAGTTCCACTGGAGAATTCGACTTGATCTACTGCCCACAGACAATAATGCTCTGGGTCATGTTTGTCACCTGCTGATATTGTAGGTCACCACACATCTACAGTATACGGTCAGCATGGATCACGTATAAATGACTCAATCTAAGTATATGTTGCCTATGTTTCGTTCCTGCTCCCCAAAGTCCTAAAAAGCAAAGGAAAGTGCCCACTCAGTTCTCAGTAAATCCAGTGGAAGACAGGGCTAGTACATGGAGTCACTCTATAGTTTTCTCTCTGCATTCTGGCACCAGAACACAGGTGCAGAGCTATTTGGGAGGGCAATACTCACTGTTATAGAATTGCTGAGCTGTTTCACCTTCTGCTCTAGTTGTTCTCTTTCCTGTTTTAAATCTGAACTCCATTTAAGTAGTTTCTGTTTTTCCTCTTCTTTTGCTACAAAACAGAATATTAATCAGAAAATTTAAAATGTTCCTGTTACAACACTGGACAGAGGCTCTAAACTGGTTCATGTAAAGAGGGTAATTGTGTTTAAAGTCAATTCAACAACTTGTGCACTGAATCACACCCAAAATTTCACCTACATACACGAGAGCATCACAGAAGGCTTAACAAATATTTAGACTGCTATTTTCACTTCATTAGTGAGTAAGGTTCCTCCCATTTAATTTCCTTTTGTAAATGAAGTACCATTCTATCCCATTCCCAAAATAACATCTTCCGCTATTAAAAGTGAAACGGAAGTATTGTTCCCCATTTTCCTACCTGCTTTATATGCAATATATGAATGAACAATTGCTAAAGTTCCTGGCCATGGGATTGCTTCTTCCTTCTTTAGCATCTGAAAGAAAAGCATTTAGAGATTTAGCTGGTATGCAATCTACCTCTAGGAAAGCAAAAAGGAGAGAGAAGACGAGGGAAAGACTGAGGATTTTCTTTTATAGCTATCATTAGACTCAGCCCTGTTAACCTGAAGCTTCGCAGACCTGTTCTGAAATTTAACAGAGGGAATTATTCACAACTGTGTTGTGGCTCCCACAAAGCAGGCCTGTTTCTTACAAATGTCAGCATTTTCTCAAATTCCCTCCATAGCCACAAATAAACTCTACTAATGAAACTGAACAACTTAAAAGAGGAATTAAAGGATAATATGTCTGAACTCAAACTTGCCAGGAGACATAAACATTATTTCATGGTTCAGACAAATTGCTGATCTTAGTTGTTTTGGGAGAAAACTTTTCATGGCACAGAGAAGTCTCCACACCATATATTCAAACATCATGCTTCCTGGCTAGTAAAACATGAAACAGTCCTATCTCCCCTTCTTATCAGAATCATCTTAATAGAGTTGTCAAACCCTCTTTATAAAGGTAAGCACCATTTATGTCTTTCAGATCCTTCCCACATATTCCTTCCTAAAAAATTTTATTTTGAGAGGAAAGACACATACTGTGTCTTTTTAATAAGTGCATCAGAGGGGCATCTCAGAAGATAGAGGACTCGGTCACTTTACAGTGAAATAACTCAGATTTTTTTCCCCCTAATTTTGTGGGAAACTATCACAGAAGTATGAAGAGAAGGGATAAGGTGAGAATAGGCAAGAGCGGGAGTAGGGAAGTGATAACACCCCCTCCTCACTTGCAACTACTGACCAAGTCATTTGAGTTTTGCATTTTCATTCTTCTGAACAGCATATTCTGAACAGGCTGTTTTCTTACGTTACCATCTGGCTAACCGAAGGTCACATGGGCGACCAAGCAATATGCTAAATCAGACAGAACGCTAACAGCTTCAGGCTGCTGATTATCAGCAATCCTTTGCAACTTCTGGAGTTCCATGTAAGGGTTAGGAATACAATAGTTTACTTCTTTGTCTTGTAATCTCAATGCAATTATAAACAAAATATTAACATATCATCTGTTCACTTCAATTGTGTGCTTTCAGAAAGGGATCTGGAATGAAGAACCACCAAACTGTTCACCTATCCTCGTTACACTGATGCTGGATGATATGATTAAAGAGATCACTGAAGACAACCTCTCTGATATTTGATTTACATGAGTAAACAGGGGCTTATATTTGCTCTACCTATTGAGGTAGGCTTGTGCAAATGTTTTATTTATTTGTCCAGAAGAATATACTAATAACTTTTGAAGAAACAACGAGCAGGAAAATTTCTATGGGTCATAAAGAACCTTTCCCAAAAGTTTGTGTGCTTTGGCCCAGAAAAAGAGTAAAAAGAAGGGTAACAAATAAGGACCCCAAATCTGGAAGCTAGCTTAACAGTTTTGTATTTGCACGCATCCCAACAGAGGTAATTCGATCAATTTCACACAAGCCTTATTACAGATCAAATAGATTTGTTCAGTGTCAGGCTGTCTTGATCTAAGTAAGCCAAGTGATCTGGTTATTTTCTTTAATGCGGAAAAATCTTCATAGTGCATTGTGTATAACTCTCCCTGTCTGTCAAACAATACCTGGTCTTGACATTTGGGACAGATCCACATGCCCTTGGGAATGGTTTTCAGAGGCGGGTCCAGACAGTCCAGGTGATAAACACGTGAACATGTGTCACACATCAGCAACTGCCCGCTTTTTCTGCAAACACTGCAAAAATCCTCATGGATATCGCCCTATAAAATTGAGGGGAAGGGATGTGGGTGAGAGAAAAAGAGAGAGAGAGAAGGCAAAAAGTGAACTTTGACCTTTAACATCTACATCCTAGTTGAATGCAAAGTTTACAGCACAAACTATGTCTAAGGGGATTCMAAATGGTCAAACCTTTTTAGGACGTGAAACAGGAAAACCAGGCAGGATGTCAGAAACACTGACATCTGTCCTCCCAAACACTCCCTCTGTCCTCCCAAGGCAAAATGTTACAGCAAGCACTTACTACCATAGCTTCTCTTAACAACTGCTACCCCATAGCCTGCCTTCTTTAAGATTCCCCCTTTACCCTGCTTTTTTTTTGCCTAAAGTGATGAGCTACCCACTTTCTTAACCCGTCTCATTTCTGGACGTAAGCACAACTCCACTTTGGGAATGCTGATGAGGCTGTCTCTTGCTAGTAATAGTATGTAAGAAATCCCAATTGTGTGACTTAAAAAAAACATTGTCAAATATTTAGGTCACCTTTAAAAATGAAACTGGAAGGAAAAGGTGTTGTGCTTGTAAATGAAAAAGAACAGAATGAATTATGTTCTGAGACAATTCTTTTTACTTCGCTTAGGTTACCTCAAATTGCACCAAAAAAGCTGTGACTCAAAATTTTCTCATTCTCTATAGAGAGTGGTTTATGTTTCATCACTAACACAGGCTGAGAGCCAGGATGAGGGAATACCAWGAGAGATTTTCTGAGATTTTCTAGCTAAGGGTTTTTTTTAAAGAAAGAATTGAAAACATTACTGGCAGCATCTCTGAAAAAAACCTAGGTTTAGTTACTATTCCATCACCACCAGAGAGAATTTTTTTCTACAGCCATTAACTTCCCAGAAAGGTAGGTCTGATTTTTGTCACTTTTTCTTCTCTCTCTCTCCTCCTGTTACTCCCATCTCATGCTTGGGGTAGTGGTGGTGTTTATGTTTGGTTTTCTTTGGGTTTTGGATATTTAAACAAAGAGGCATGAAAGAAAGATGGCTCAGCATCCACAGAGGAGGAGAGGGGCACAGCAGCCCTCTCCTCTCACCGCCTGTGGGCTGTCCTGGCAACTCGACATATTCAAGGCCCCACCTGGAGTCTGAAATACACGCTTCTCACCGACTTCAGCCAAAGTTTCACACACACCAGATCTGCAAGATTGCAATCTTAAGATGTGTGTGTTGAGTCAAACTGCACGTATACAATCCCCCTGTATGAAATATCAATGTGTGCAATGTTTCATTTTGACCCGTACAGTCTTTTCACATGCGTGAATAAGTTCTGTCAATTTGGAGGGATAGCAGACTTGGCCATGCACTTACACATTAAGTTGCCAGGYAAGAAAAATGACACTAATCTCTACGATGGATAAAATATTAAACATATTAGAAGAATGACACACAAGCAATCTGCTCAGGTTTCTATTTCCCAGCTCTATTGCTGATGAGGCCTTTCTTCAAAGGGAAGTCTATTCTTCTCTTAATTCCCAAGGTTAGCACTGATGTCATGTTTTGTAAAGGATCAATCTTTAGTGAATTTTCAGTGCCATGTTTTGGTTCCGTAACTCCCAGGGATCATTGAGAGCTGGGTTATGGTATTATTTCATCCTTTAACACCAAAATGTTCCTCAGTGTTAAATGAAGAATTAAATGAGTGACGTTTCATGCCTCTGGTGAAGTGATCTGTGTAACAAGGCTGGGAAGAACTTCTTTTCCTCTATCACATATTCTGCGAATACAAGGAAAAGAAGGCAGGCAGGAGATGTCATATAAGCTAAAACAAAATCCTCTGCCACCTAAGGAAAAATTTAAGAGGAAAATTCTCATTCTAGAGAATTACATGTGTTACGATGCTTTGGTTGCCACAGACTACACGATGGCACTTGGTAACTGGCTCTGGTGCAAAATTATTGGTGTGTTGAAAACCAAACCTGTTTAATACCCTGCAGAAAGAGACCTACACAAGAGACACGTGCAGTTGCTTCTTGAGGGGGAGACATTTAGAAATTTAGACCCAGAACCTTCTAAATTCAACTGAACGCTGCAAAACCTGAAGTGACACAGCTGGTCAGTGTGCAGTGCGGCTGAATGCATTGAGGTGACAACACACGTGCACAAAATCCACAGTCCTCTTTTTGGTTATGCAAAATTCAGGGCATTTCCTCAGAATTAATAACCGGCCTTACCAAAATCCCAGCCACTGTTTGATTCCAAAGAAATGCCCCAGGTTTTATGGGCAGTTAATAAATATATGCATAAAGGGGGCTGGATTTGATGTTGTGACATGCACCCCACTAATCTCAGCTTCTGGACCAGCTCTGTGAAGGCTGTAGGCAGCCAATTTAGGCTAGAGCAGAGCTCACTGAGGCTGCTCCAACACATGCTACAGGCTGACGAGACTGAAGAATAATTTCAGAACAGAGACCATAAAAGGTGATTTAACGTCACTTTTTGCTCTACTTCCTCTGCACCCAGAGACCAGGAAAATAAATGAAAGCTTTTTGGACAGCTAACAGTTTTCTTTATTTTTATAAAGTGTCTAGAGCAGCAGGGCCTGGCTTTAGGCAATAGGACTGAATAATACAGTATCAAATCAGAAGTATATGTAGTTTGTGTGTTTGAGTATGTAATATCTATACTTATATGTACATTTCACGGGAACAACATGGGAAAACTAAATATTCTGCAACAGGAATTGTTCATGACCATATAAAGAAAGATGATCATAACATACGATGTAAGTGAATTAAGTTATCAGAAGCAATAATAATTCTGGCATTTCCTAACTTTTATGGTCTTGACTTTGCAATCTGAATGTTCTCTAATGCTCCTCTCAATTGAAACGTTGTTTTGATATAAAAAATTTACTAATAAAAAGGCATTTTGTGACCACAGACTTGAACCATCACTAGAATAGAGATTTTTGCACTATTCTTACTGCTGACTAATTGACTGTCAAAGGCAATTGCTATCTTCCAGGTGAATATACCACTACTGCATGAGGGAGAATCACACATAACCAAGTGGTTCACAGCCAATTGCCAAACAGAAAAAAGAAAAGAAAAAAAAAAAAAGAGAGAAGTTTTGCTCAATCCTGCCTAGTGCATTACTTCCTTCCTTTTCCCAGGTGGTACTCCTACTTTCCACCCCTCCATCCTTATTACCAATCCCATCTCAATTTCCGGCATCATCCTCCCTTCAAACTTTATCCCTGTCATTCAGAGAATGACAATTCAGGAGACAGGCAAGAACACCGTTCTGGGCCATGGTGCCTGGTGTCAAGTGCTTGGCCTGATTTGTAATTTTCATAGGTTGGCTGAAGATGAAGATTACTCAAGTGCTAAATACCAAATTTCCATTCTAAAGCCTATAGGAATTAGACCTTCTCAGCAAATTAATGCAAAAATACTTCAAAGATGGGCAAAACTGCAGTTTTCCTCTATATCTGTCTGAGGAACTCCTCAATTGTTTTAACTGAGACTTCTGAAACAGCCTTTTACTTAGACATGCACTTGTTGTGTTTTCATTTTTAAGTCCTCAAAAGCTGGTGGCTGTAACTACAGCCAACATTTTCTGTCCTATCTAGAATAAAGAGCCCTTTCTATATTCACATCATCTGCTAACAGTGTAGACCCTCTTCAACATGACATGGACTGGCCTTACTGCCAAAAGAAGTGATCCTGCCTTCTCTATAAGCCCAGACACTCATTTCTGTCCCCTGCATGAGGCTGGCACAAGAACACGTGTGTCTATAAAATTAACCGGATTAGGGCACTATCTTGGCTAAGACTAACAATTTTTAGCTATACCAGTTCCTTTATGCAGATAACAATGTGGCCTCAGATATATCTGTGCTGGAACAACATAGGAAGCATTTAAAGGATGAGAAAAGACTGCTGGTGACAGGCAGGACAGTTCTTCTCAGTGGTAGCACCAGTCATAAACTGTGGCATGAGCATTTCAGTGTATACTATATTCTACATCTAATTAAGCTGCAAGCTCCTTAAATGCAAAAGACCTAATTTTCCTCTTTGTCTTCACCTCCAGCACAACTCATACTGTTGGTGTTTAAATATATAGTACTTTTCCAGCATTATATAGCACTTTTCCAGCCAAGGATGGCTAAAGGTTTTTACAAGTATTGCTAAGCTCTCAAAACTCAGATGGAAAAGGAAGCACCATGCCAAATGTATAAATGGAGGAAACAGAAGCACAAAAGAGAGGTGTGACTGCACAAGCTTATACAGCAATTTTATGAGAACATGTTAACAGAAGACTACCTTCCAGCTCATGACAGCAATGGGAAACCATTCCTCTCTTTATGATCAGCAAGTAAGAATTATAACATGTAATGACAGAAGAACAGATCTCTTATTTACTTCCTTTCCAATATTTTGCTGTCTCTGAAGGTTCAAATTTTGTTTAATAATCTATTTTTAATTAAAAAAAATTTTTTTTGAGCACTTTGAAACATTTTCTGCTTTTACACATATTTTATTTTATATGGAATTCAATACCAAATATTTCTGAAAAGGCTACCAAATTAGCCCAACTGATAACAAATATGCATTGAATGGGACTTTGGGATAAAATTCTTTCAAAAAAATTAAACCCACAAAAATGTTAGTGCTGTTGCTTATGTATAAACTAAACGACTTGTCTGTAAACATGTTAAAGGAGATTTATATATGATTCTAAAGGGGAAAGAGTGCTACTGTGCTATATTATAATATGCTCAGGTAAGAGAGAATGTTAATTACCTGCTGTGTAATCTTCCATTGTCTCCTTTAAAATACTTCTATTTTCATTAATTAATGAATATTAAAACAATCCAGATCCTAGGCCTAAATACTATCCAAATTCAGAAATTCAGGGCATTCAGAACTAGATTTGAATGCTACAGAAATTCACTATTCTTGACTTAGCTTGCTGCCACCAGGCACTGCAGAAAACAGGGCAACAACTCATTATACTGTTCTGAGAGCTCTTACACAGTGTGAAAAGTCTCGGCAGTATACACACACAAGTCAGAGATGGGAAAGACCCCCACCACATTACCCAGTCCTTCTCTTGGGGCCAATGTAAAAAATGTGCTCTCCAGCATGTTTGCTAGTTGTTTGTACTGCTTGCTTTTAAAAGCCCCCAGAGATGGAGCTGCCCCACCTTCTCCCTGAGGGGCTGTTCCGCTGTCCCATTCATTTGACTGTCAGGAAAGGGTTTTTACAGTCAAGTGCTACTCTGCTCTCAAAAGTGACTATATAAAAGAGAACCTTTTAATTTCACATACATATTCCCTGGGTATCAGAATTGCATCTATTTATTTCAGTGACTCAGACACACTTGTACTATTTCTATTCCTGTTACCTCTGCAGAACAAATACAGTGCAGAGGCAAGAAGTTGGCTTCTCTTCCCTATTGTATGTGGCCAGTAGAGTTAGTCTCTCAGTCTATGCACTTACAGTGGTGCAACTGCATAGATGAAAATAAAGCAGCCCAACTCTTCCTTAAAGCCCATTTCAAATGGTTGGGCCTCAATTACATATGATAATTTTTTTTTTCCCCCTAAAAAAAAAAAAAAGAAAAAAAAAAAAAAAAAAAAAAAAAAAAAGACCGCTCTGACTCAGATTGCAGAAGGACTTTGCAGCACTGGTATGAAGAAATAAGCAAGCACCCTTTTATTTTTAAACTGTGCCCAGTAAGTACTAGTCATTAAAATGCAAGCACTTTACTGGAAGTACACTACAACTGCTGAGAATTTTTGTGCAATGAATTGTTTCATCCATACTGAACAGTCACAGTACACTTTCAGACAAACCCTAGCRTACAGTCCCTTCATTATGTCATTTTGGACCTACACAGCAACTCAGTCCAATTCTTCCCACACTATTTATCTTGTAAAGTTTGTGCATAACCTTTAATTTTTTTCATCATGTTTTTGCAAGAAATAGAAACAATGAAATAACCGGATAGTTCTCAGCAACTTAAAAAAGGTTGTGCTTTGAGTAGCAAATCTTATCTTTGAATTAACTTAAAATAAGGGCACTTGGTTCTTCATGAATTATAACAAAATGACCAGATTTCACTCAAGACAGATTTTGTGATCTGACCACAGGGGTGATGCATTTAGCTACGCCAGTACACCAGAACTGCCATAACCAGTGCTGTGAATGCTGCTCCTAGCTGTCCTGGGAAGCGGTTTCCCTCCTTCTCTCATTACAGGAACACCCCAACTTTTTGTTATTATGGTCTGTAAGTAATACTTTTCATTCTCCCCTTCCCCCTTTTTCATGGATGACAGMTTCAATTCAGTCAGACAAGATCTCAGACACTGCACAAAAGAAATGAGCTCATCTAGCATGCCTGGTGCCTCCCAATGTTTCAATCCACTGAAGGAGTTATAAATAAAATCTCCACAGGATAAGAACATAGGTGCAGGAGGAAAAAGGAAGGGTGTTAAAAGAATGCTGGAGCATTTCACTGCACTGAATCAGGACAAACGATGAGTGAGACTAAAGAAACAAAATCTGCAATGATTTTCCTTGTGGCTGTTTCCGTGTATCTTTCTAAAAGTAACCCCCTCCCCAAGAGTTACTTACGTCTGTGGAGCTGGGGCTAGGCAGGGACACAGGCTGAACAGCTGCGGGAAAAGTAAATGTGGTCTCTGTCTTTTCATTTTCGGGGGAGTCAGGATAACTGGACAGAGGGGATGTGGGGGTCAAAGCCCCAAACCCCAGCACCGTGTTGTATTTAGGTGGACGACCTACATATTAACAACAGGGAACACAAAAAAAAAAAAAAAAAAAAAAAAAAAAAAAAAAAAAAAAAAAAAAAAAANAAAAAAAAAAAAAGGGAAAAATGATCTTACATACCTTTGGCCAGTGGTCCTCATTGGCTAGCATGAAAAAGGAAATGATGTAGCACAGAGAGGAAGTTAATATAAAAGTTACAAGTGGAAGGACAGAAGCAAAGATTTAAACATTTTTTAGAAATCTTTAAGTAGAATTTTGCAAGGAAAGAACATTTAAAAGATGTATTTCAGAAGGAAATAGAAATAAGCTCTGCAGAGGGTCAAAGAATCACTCCCACAAAAGCAGTGTGGGGACACTTGCCACTCCTAGAAATGAGGCTATTCAGTTTTTAGGGAAAACATGTTGGCACCAAAGCTAGAGAGTAGCTACAATAACTACTATTAAATCCTTTCTACTGTTATCCCACACCTCCCTATCTTTCTAGTGCCAGCATAAATCTACACAAAGGTTAAGTCCTTTATCAGAGGCCAACACTCACCAACCCCCTCCTTTTCTTCCCCTTTTTTTAAACCCACTCACCCACAGATCAGCACTTTCTACCCTACTGGTACATTTTTTAAATTAGGCTACCTCAAGAACAGGTCCTGTTGTCTGACCTATAACACCAGCACTACTAGTTCTAACCTACCACTGGTCTTCCACTGTAACCCCCCTCAAATTCTGTATTCTTTCTTAGACTTTCTCAGTCAAGTATGTTTGATTATGCACAACTCCTATATGCTCCTTTAGACTAGTAGAAGTACAAAATGTGTTCGCAACAATTTTCGTAAAATTATGTATGCAAAGCAAGACAGCAAAAAAACAGTATGTAACCATCATTTCTGCCTCTCTTCTCCAGGGTAATTTATGGATATGTAAACATAAAGGAGTTAGGATCTAGGAATAATTCCCCAGATCTTATGTTTACAGATTGTCAGTCTATACCTATTAACATGCTAAACCTTGCATTTAAGGTCTGGATATGTTCCAGAACTAAGTATGTCCTTGGAAATGGATTTCTGATAGTGATGTCCATGGCTGAAATTTCTGACATGCTCAGCACCATCTAGAATTAAACTAAAGCTCTCAAGGGCACATGCTTGCATAAGCTTTTCACCTAATATATTGCTATATTAAATCACAAAACAAATGTATACATCCAAATCTTTTGTCAATTGAAAATGTGTGCTACTAATTTGGTGCTGATGCAAGGTACAGGCTTACAACAGGGTGTGAGGAAAAAAAAGAAAGTATAATAGGAGTCAGTGTGCAAAAACAGGCTAAGCGAGTATCAAATACAAAAGCATGCCATCATTTTCATTGATACAGTAATTGTTCACAATGAGTTATAAAACAGAATTAAGAAATCGTTACTAGAAGAAGGAACATTTACTTATCCACAGAGTAAATGCAAAACTCTCTCTCTCTATAAAATCTACACCATATAATTTTAAAAAATACATTTAATGTTATTAGAGGATGGCATTAGAGACTGATGTCTTTTATTTAGAAACAGCATAGCTGCAGAAGTGTCAGCTTTGCCACATTGCCTGCTGGACTGAAGAGGTATATCAAGGAGAGCACATATCAAATGAATATTTGACCTTGCAGCCAAAAAACAAAGATAATGGAACTGGTCAGTGCTAGGTAGGACCGTGGTTTTTTTAAGCTGATTGATTACTTTTTTTTAGACAACAAACTCAGGAGTAGAAAAGGTATTACGAGTCTTTAAGGACTGCAGAAAATCATCAAAAATCAGGGAAAGATTGTCATATATGTGTGGTTGATGCCATGCACAAAAAATGGTATCACGTTCTCTCCTATGCTGTTCTGACTCATCTGTTTCACCATAATCTAAGTCTTAAAATTTCACCTGTTCTACAGAAGGATTTCTGAATAATACCGCATACCTATATGAAAGATCATCTTTCATTTTAGGACAAGTGGCACTCTGGTTGCAGAAAAGTGCTCAGTATGAGCACGATAGCCTTTCTTGCTCAAGATAACTTCTTTTGAAGGACCCATCTCTACTCCCAGTGGGGAACAAGGCTTTTGTCACACTAAGCTTCCTCTCCTATTCAGGGCACGGACACTTTTTCCATAACCACCTTCCTCTTGACAGTAACAATACAACTTAGTTATTAACAAGAGGATCTTGACAGCAGCTTTATACCACTAAATGATGTTCAAACATCTCACCTTTCACTTTGCTCTATCTATTGTGTTTTATTATTTTTTTTGGAGAGTGAAACTGAAATGAAACACTGAGCTGCCTAATAAAACCTGCTAGGCTAATCCCTAGAAGTCATGATCTTTGTCTACTATGGAAATTTACTGGACAAGTGAAGTACTGTAGAGTCCTTCGTTTTGCTCTTCAAATCAACAAGGGGACTGCAAATGCAAGATGGAGGAAGAGGCATACAGCAGGGAGACAGGTCTAAGTATACCTCACCTCTTTTACGTGTCCCGGGATGCATTGTGCTGTTCAGGTACGTGACTGCACTCTTCTTGCGCTGCAGGGAAGAATATAACAATTTTTGTTGGCTAACATTTTTGGCAACAACTATATGCAATAGCTGAGCAACAGCACAGTAGTACTAAGTGAGATTACTGGGTGTTCTGTTTTCTGAAGCACAGCTTCAGAAAGGTTAGCTTTATTACACTACTTCTGACATCTGGACTGCTTCAGGCTGATACACAAGCTGACCTAATGGTACACACACTGCCATTTAACGTCAGCTTTACATAGGAGAAGGCAGAAAAAGACGTAAGTATTACAAGAACATCCCAATGTATTTGCTATTTAAAAATCTGAGGGTCCTATCATTGCAATGGCCTTTTGAATTATAAATGTTAGCTTGCCTGTCTAGTTAGAACTGAGATAACTTAGGAGGTAGCAACATGGCAGAAAGACACTCAAGCTCAGAATGAAAATACCAGCTTCCCCCAGCAAAAATTAATACCTCAGGCTCAAAAACGGCTCCACTGTACACTGGATTTGCTGTTGTTCTTCTTTTCCTCTCTTGTCGCTTACTTTGGATTTCTTGTAAAACAAAGCATTCAGGTTAGAAAACAATGGGTCTCAAAAATTACATAAAGTCCTCAGAATTCAGTTTGCATGTGAGGAGATCTGTGAAGATTTCTACAGAACACCAATCATGCTGAATATAGGCAACTTTGTTATACTTCCAGTTTCTGAAGGTTTGAAAACTAAGAGCTGACAAGGAATACAAATACAGTGCTCAACTAACTAATGAAATGACTTCCATCTCCTCGCTAAGTACTCCACGACTAAGACATTTTAAACTCATGGTCAGTATAATTGGGATCTAAAACGAAAAGCCTCTGGTAACCTTGTTGATACTTAAAAATAAATACAGTACAGAAATATGCAAGCCATTGAAATGTTAGGCTGTATTTCACTATCTAGGATTAAGGAGTTTAAATTATAAAACCAATTATAATCTATTAACTCATTCACTACAGACTACAGTCCCATGAAATCATGAAATAAATGAAAAATCCCGATGTGAGTTACAGTAAAATTATCCATGGTGTAACTTTGCAGATACAGGAGTTGTGCAGAAAGCAACAGGATTGTCACAAATGTCTTTCCTACCACCAGAGCATACGTTTTCTTCCCAACCACTGATCTCAGCTGCATAAGAAACTGCTTTGTTTCAATGTAATAAGAGGAATAAAAAAGTATGCACAACAAACTAAGTTAGATCAAGAGTACAGACATCCCAAATGTACTTTTGTGCAAGAAAATACTGCATTTAATACAGAAATATTTTGGACCTGTACTTCCAATTCAGAATGGCCATGAAACAGGGAGCTCAAGAACCAACTTAAGACATTTTTCCTACCTTCCAGATGGTCATGAGTAACTAGTCCCAGAGACACCATGAAGGCAAGTTTCTGTGAGGGGGGAGAAAAAAAGATCATGACAAGTCCAACCATTAGGATGAGCTATGTCACTTACGCCCTTTAAAGTCAGTTGACAGGTAACTAAGCAACAAAAATGTTATTAATAATACTTTGCTTCTATAAATCACTTTTCATTCATATATGTCAAACTGCTTTACAGAGGATAGACAATAGTCCTGTTTTCTAGATGGGAACCTAGGCTGAGATACAGGGAAATGCCAATTGCTCATGATCACACAGCTGGCAGAGCTGGGAACAAGAAAGCAGTTTCTTTACTTCCAGTCCAGCACTGAACTGACTATGTGATTGGCTCTTAGTAAATACCAACACAGTTCAATTGCCAGCAAAATATTGCTAGTTGAAGATCATTCTCCATATATTGCGAACTACAAGGAGCAACTCTGGTTTACATTTGCCTTTCGTTAAGGGCTATGGCTTTCTTAAAGGATTCTAATTCTAATGCAGGAAGTGCGCAGACATGTAAAAATCAGAATTTGTACTGACGACAGTTAATGCTCACGCAGTAGTCAGTTTGAATCCATCTACAAAAACAAATATAGTAGAGCATTTAGCTGTAATCAGTTCCAAAGCTCTGCATGGCAGAAAGGCTTTAAGAAATAGCCATTCTGGCCACTCTTTCCCCCCAAAACCAACTGGACCTAAACTGGAATAAAACCTGGGCAGAATGTGAACATACACGACTCTTTCCATCCTGCTCACCAGAGCAGAAATATTTTATAAAGCAAAATAAAGACATTTCTCCAGCATTAAAAATAACTCCAGAAGTCTAAAACTTCAAAGGAATGGAAATCAACACTGTAATCTAAGCCTCCTGGTTGAAGGAAGTATCGGAGGGAAATTATGATCTTCTAACTTACAGAAGACTCAGAAGTCAAATGCATTCCAGGACTGAAAAATGCAATGCATTATACTTATTTAGATGTCTTATTCTGTAGCCTTATCAACTGCTGTCCTACAGGAATGTATGGAATGTTAAAGTTAAGGAGTCTTGAGGGAACAGAGGGGGAAAAATTTTTTCTGAAGGACAGAGTGTTTCCTTTTTTTTCTTAAAAGAAAGCTCTGGGTGTGTTTCGATACCTGTGGATTTTCTTCTCGTTTTGGCTTCGGTGCAGCAGGTGGAGTAACTGTACGACTTTCTGTTTGCTTCTCTTCTGCTTCCACATGTGGTTTAATAGTCTGAAAAGAAACAGTGTTTCTCTCATTCAGTGATAAGAATGACTTTTTTTACTTTGACTAATAAAGCAGAACAAATACTTTCGCAGATACAGGAGAAAAAGTTTAAAGCTTGCAGTGTACTAACAAAGACTTAATTGAGGAATCTGACGTGAGAGGAATGTTAAATAAAGTGTTTTCCTTTAACAAAGGATGAAACAGCCTTACCACCATTCCATTAACCCACGCAGCCTCACAAGCAATAAAAGTCATCTTAAGAGTTAACTCCATTACAGAAATCACTATACGGTATGGGAAAACTAACAGACACTTTAAGAAAAAGCATCCCATGGAAGACTTCCAGGTAGAAACCATTCTGCATGGCACATGCATTTTGTACTTCTCACTCCTCAGTCTTCATATTTCATAGAATTATGAATGGCTCAAAAACTGTCTCTCTGACTGCTACGATCTCAGATGTTTCTGAAGCTTTTTTTCCTTTCTAAAGTCATAATCTTCTGCAATGGTATCACAAACCCTGCATGACAATCCTCAGCCCATGGCTGAGGCTACAAACTCAGTGAGATAAGCTACAGAGAGACAAACTTTTCCCCTTTATGATACGGATAAAGTATGCAGAAAAATTCATGTATTATTAAACCACCACCATTCTTCTGTATGTTGAATTGCCAGTAATTATTCGAAGAGCAACCAAATATTGCTGACATCAAAAGGAATAGGCATCAAAAGTATACTATTGTGGAAGTACAACTTCAAATCATACGAAAAGGGCAGGCATTGCTGAACAACTTGTGGAACAGCCTTGAGGTACGCATTAAGAACCTACTCATGAGAATTCATAAGCAGAACTGAGCATGAGCGTATCTTTCATGCACGTGATTTTCACAGTCTCCATAGGTGACTTCAAAAGCAGAAGATAACTTCAAGGCATATCAGTCTATGAAAGAGTTATAAATGAAATATATACTACTATTATTTATATAAATTACAGAAATATTGTATGTTATAGATAATGTATTATATAGTATACAATATTATACTAACATATAATATACGAAAGAGTTAAAAGTGAAACCGAAGATCGCTTTGCTTGAACTGAATGGCAAGGACTCTCAGTTGCAACCCACGCTGACTAAAGTCATGTTTTATTTTATAAAAGTCTTTTCTGGAGTGAGACTTTAAAACTAAACATGTAGAATTCTCTGTTTCTGAGGGTCTCCTTTCCACTCAATCAAGCCAATTTAGTCACGGGGAACTATCAGTCTTCAGAAGCTGAGTGAGACTATTTTGCCTCCAATCACAAGACTGCAAGATCAAGGAAGAAATGGCTACATTTATCATATTAAATATCCCTACGATTTTGCATAATTTTTGCCTTTCACGTAGCCACCCTTTGAAAAACAGAAACACAGAAAAGATTTTTCCAGTGTTTCTTAAAGGCTTGATATGCACATGGACTTCAGTTTGTACTTGGTCTCCAAGATACTAGGACAGCCCTGCAATGTAGCTAGCTTATAAACTACTGAAGTTAAGACAGTAGGGGGAGCATAAAAACATTGAAGCATGAGAAAATGATTCCAATGGGCTGTATTAAAGAAAATGGTAACTTCTGCCCCAGAGTTGCAAGTCACTCCGTAATTTGTGCTGTTATTGGAACATGATTATCTCCACTGAAAATTTCTCCATGGTTGTCATCCTCTCCAAACCGGCACAGTAAAGCAATAAACCCAGTACGCTGTATTAGTAGACACTTCCTTATCTGTACCTGTTTTTCAATGTTTGGTTTGCTGATCTGTACAGTCTGAGGTCCAGCGAGCCTGGTACCCGGTGCTGCTATCACGATGCTGGTGAGCTGTGCCATAGGGAAAGTTTTGGCTATGGTTGCTGTCTGCCCGTTAACTACACGAACAGGATGTATGGAGTTCTGAGAGTTGGGTAAAGAGGTGGGTGTGAACTTCGTTGTCAACATCACAGGCCTCTGAATAAGCTGAGGAGCTGCAAGCATTGGAGGAGGTGCTGGGGCAATAGGAATGTTATTTTGGGCAACTGGTTTAGGTCGAACCTACAAAAAATAAGAAAAAAAAAAAAAAGATATTTGTATATCAGTATTTCAGATGAACTTTTTTTACTAAGTCTTTCAATTCAGCCTGTATAATCTGCAGAAGGTTGCTTGATTTTTTATAGAATGTAATTTTTAGCATAGTGTCCTAAGTATGCTATGAAAAGGAAAAGCCACATTTTCAAACCTACTTGCATAAAACCCATCCATAACATTTGCATATGCAGTCACTGTCCCTGAAATGGTATTTGGATGCACAGACACTTATATTGCATGTTTATTGCCAAGTGCCTTATCTGTATCTAAATCAACATATTGGTTTTGCAAGCCAAAAAAAAAGTCATGTAATATTTACAGGCACAGCTGAGGCTCTCATGTTAAAACTGTGTCTCAGGGCTTTCTACTGAGCCTCCAAGAAATAATGAACAGTTGACTGTGCCCTGAAAGAAATAATTAAAATTTTCAGCAAATCCCTGTTATCTTTGTCAACTCTATATATTTGGACACCTGCACAACCAATCTTGCTAAGCAAAAAAATTGTCAAGATTATACATTAATCCCTCATTGAAAGTGCTAAAGGCTACAGGTAAATGCAGTCATTACTCTTTTCTTCTTTCACAAGAAAGAAAAGAGCCACAAGAATCTTCCAATCCTCCACCACCAATACTTGCTTATTTCTTGCCCATTGTTAAGTTTGTACTTATCACATCATTACAGAGTACAGAAGTAGAATACATTACTCTGAAAATAAAGTCTTTTTCCTTATTTAATTTCTATTGTCCTATCCACCTTTAATACTCCATAATGCATTTTATCATGGAAAACTAGGTCACATTCCAACAGATCTCACCATCCCCAAATCTTAATCAGATACCAGCCTATACTTTCCTTTTTTCTTTTGTAAAAGATTTAGACTTTTATTCACAGTGCCACGTATTTCTTACAAATGAAATAGTTCCTTCAAGACATTTTTTTTAACTGAAGAAGCAATCTATGTCTTTCCCAAACCATGAAAAAAAAGTAAACCATAAGTTTTATTGCTCAGCTGCAAACAGAGGTCACTCTCTGTTGCAATACAGAAATACTTGGGAACAATCTAGAGACATTTTGTTTCTCCTTTTTTGCTCATGAGCAGCAAACAACAATTAGAGCAATTTAAGGCCTTGGGTGATGCTTTGATTTTGCTGACACCTGTTCCATGGGTTCATTTCATTCGATGCAAATAGGATCATATATGATCATCATATGCGAATTTCATAAACACAGACTCATGCAGGTTGGGAGGCAGCTCAGGAGGTCTCTAATTTGACCTCCTGCTCAGAGCAGGGCCAACACTAAATGCAGACCAGGTTGTTCAGGGCTTTGTCCAGACAGGTCACGTAAAACTCCAAGGACGGAGCTTCTACAATGTCTCTGGAAAGCCTCTTTCACTCCTAATTGTCCTCAAAGAGAAAACTGTTTCCTTATATGCAGTCTAAACCTCCCCTGTTCCAATTTATGATCATTGTCTATAATTCTCCTGCCAAGCACCTATGTCTCCATCTTCTTGTTAATTTCCTTGTTGATACTGGAAATAAGACTGCTGTTAGGGTGCCCCCAAAACCTCTTCTCCAAACTGAACAAGCCCAGATTCCTCAGCCTCCCCTTGCAGGTCATATATTCCTGCCCCCTAGCTATCTTAGTGGCCTTCCTCCCCTGGATTCATTCAAATTTATCAACTTCTTTCTGGTCGCAGGGGGTCCAAAACTGCATGCTGTATATCAGATCCAGTTTTATGATTGCTGAGGAAAGGTGGATAATCTCTTCCCTCAATCTACTGGCTGTGGTCCTGTTGGTACAGCCCAACATGCTGCTAGGCTTCTTTGCTGCCAGGACACACTGCTAGTTTAGCTACTGTCAACCAACCTTTTAAGCAGTGCTGCTTCACAGCCAGCCAGTCCCCACCCTGTACCTATGCAGGGGGTTAGTCCACTCCAGGTGCAAGACTTTGCCTTTTTCCATGCTGAAGCTCAAGAGATTCCTGCTGGCCCATTCCTCTATCCTGTCTAGGACCCTCTGAATGTCAGCACTGCCCACAAGAGTATTGACTGCACCCTCAAATCACCTGCAAATCTGTTGAGGATGAATTGTCTCCTCCACCAGGTCACCAATAAAGACTGACAAAAATGATGTTCATAGAAAGTATCTCCTATCTGTGCTATAATTAAGTTCCTTCTTCTATTGCTTGTTTTCTGTACACTCACCTGTGGAAGAAAATTTGGACGAGGAGTAAGTCTGGGAGGAGGGATGAACTGCGGCACTTTTATGGGCTGAGGTGTAGCCTGAACCTGCTATAAGAACATAAAAGAGTTCAGTAAGAGGAAAATAGCTTTGAAGTTGTTCACCAAAATCAACATCCTGAATGTATTTTCAGACCTGACGTCCCCAGCTTTCCACTCTGTAAATAATTTTTCACAGTAACAGGTTCCTCATTAGAAATGTATTAAAGACAGAGCTAATCTTACTTTCCAGTTCTTACACACCTTGCTTCATAAATCGAAGGTATCTTTCCTTTTAGTTCAACTGTACTCACTACTGTGCTCTGCAGTCTAAAACCATTTCATTTGAAGATAATGAAAACCTCGTTTTAATAGTTAAAAATTGGCTTTACAACAGACTATAACAGAAAATAATAACAGACTTTGATGTCGAGCTGTATGAACCATTGTCCTTTCATATTGAATGGCATACAGAAGAATGAAAGAGGATCTCATGCAAATAGAAAAGATCTGGAAGTTACAACGCTTTTAGCAATATTAATGACACTATGAGGTGCTCCAAATACACAACTTGAAATTTTCAAAAGTAGGCCATTCATTTGAAACAATTAAGATCGGATTTTAAGGCATCCTAAGTACTTCCCAGTCTAACTGAAATCAGTTGGATGGAGCTGCCACATGATAACCTCTGAATAGCACTACTAGCTACCCTAAGTTGAGTACTCGGTGAGATTCTCTGAAACTAATGTCCATGTTAGTTTCCACCCTTCTGTACTTCTGTCCACTCACATAAAACTGCAATTTACTTCAAGAAGGTCTTGTATTGATTAATTAATGCTTGGGAAAATATTCTGAGATTTTTGATGAGATTTGCTACAGAAACATAAATCATGGACTATTATTAAAACAGAATCACCTCCCCAAACCTAAGTTAGTTATTCAGCAAAGAAATGAAGTACAGACACAAAGGACAGATGAGAGTGGTGCAAGGGATGACATGGGAAAACAGAACAGTAGAAAAAAAMCTCCACTCAAATAGTCTTCTCTATTCTGATTGCAAACATATGCCTCATTAGGAAGCAAAATTACTTCCATTTGCATTATTAAACTGTATTTTTCAATAAAGATAAATTGGATTTATGTTTAGTGAAGCCTTAACCTTTACTCCAGAAGTAAAATTTCCCTGTCATGATGCTATACAATGCCTGGTTTCCAGACCAAGAAGCCTACATAACCCAATACTAAAATTTCTTCTTTCTAGAAAGAAATGTTTCTTCTTTCATTTCTAGGTGGCTAACTATTCTGAAAAAGACTGTGTGATGTAATCAAAGCACTTTCCAAAATACATGCTTAAAGAAACAGGTTCTGTATATGTGTATGAAAAAGTGGCGAGTGAAGACATGATAGTGGGCAGAGTTAAGTGATGTGTCTAACACCAGAGACTTTATCACACAAAGGGAACGAGAGAGATTGACTCAAAAAAATCTAAGATGAAAACCCAAACTGATCAAATGAAGAAAGTCTGACATCTCCTTTACCAAAGAAAAGAGTAGCAATTCTGCAGAACACAGCCACATAGATTAGGTAGGGGCGAAACAATCGCTACTTCCCCATGACTAACAATTACTAACAGGGGAAACTTTACACAGAGGTGATACAGTAATAACAACCCACATAGACAGTAAATGCTTTTCTCTTAGACTATCATTTTAACAAGGTCAACTAGTGAAGACTCACGAGATGTCCCTACTATTCTTTCTGTGCAAAAACCTGACCATTTATTTATTTTTTTTCAATAGCCCTCTTGTAAACTAAACACACACATATCTGCAGGGCAAACACATGAAACGCTTACCAAAGTTACTGTGTTTTTTGCCACTATTTGGACTGCCTCAGCTCCTGGCCCAGTGACCTTATTTGTTGTCTGGAGGTTGACTGGTGCATTCTGCGCATCAGTGCTGAGGACTGCTTTCTGATTGTTGTTGATAGCAGTAACCATGGCAATGGTAGGTCTCTGACCCACAACAGAGGCAGGCATGGTCGCAGTTGCTGCTTTCAAGACGAGAGGTAGTGTCTTAGTGGTGATCATAGAAGCTGTAGTTACAGTTTTCTAAGGGAAACAGAAAATACACTGTAAGAGACAGAGACACTTCATATCAGACAGGACGTGGGTTGGTTAGTCAGAAACAATAGACAGTAAGAGAAAGAAAAGGCAGCACTGAGTCTATCTGCCTGTTGTTCACACAAGCACATTATCTTACACCTCTGAAAACTGGATAGCTAGAAAGGTTTCTCATTTGGGGCACCTGTTGGGTCTATTTTAATCATCTGCAGCATTACAGATTGATTCAAAACAAATTCCTGAGAAAATTACAATCAAGTGTTAATAGTGGCATATGCATTTTTGGATCTTTTGGTTTCATATTACTTTCAAATATGTACTGTCAATATCAAACCTATAAGGTGGAGGTTTATGAAACGTACCAGCAAACTAGCTTCTTACCAATTAAAACTCAAATTTTCAAATGGAAACTTTATTTACAGAGATCCTCACAATCAGAGGAAGAGGAAAAAAACATTCATAAGTTGGTTTCTTTAAGAACAAAAACGTATTTTGATTTTAGGTATCCCAAATTTCAGTTTTAGCAATACGTACAGTTATTTAGCCCTCAACTTTCTTTCCTAAGAGTATCAGTAGGGCTATCCTGAAGTTGTAAGAGCTGGCTGTTAGTCTGTCCAGCTGCAGGCTGCAGGCAATTAAGTTTAACTTCTGTAGAATGGGGTGGTTTTGGAACATATATGTGACACCATGATTGCTCTTGGCCTGTTTTAAAGAGAGTGGTTTTGAATCACTTAATGCCAGCATTTACCTGAAATGCCTGAATACACTATGCCTACAAATTCCTAAGTTAAAACAACTATAATTTCATAGTTTTGTTTTAAAATGTACTGTCTTCTAAGACGTTAAGGGAAACAGACAATTACGAATCTCATTCAAAAAGCAACAAGGCAAGAGAGTCTCCATATAAAGCCAGAACAAAACGTGTACAGAAAACTCATGACAAGTGACACTCAACAGAATGGCAAGTGAGCTTATATCTTTTCTCTCTGGTGTAAAAAATCCATTCTACCAATGGCACTGCATCTTCAAAACAGTTACTGGCATGATCAAGTACTCCTAGTATGAAATAACCACCATTCGCTCCTGATGTCATCACTAGGCTCTACCACAGGAAAAAATGGAGAACCAGGCATCAGGCAGTCTTTTTCGTGTTCTGAACATGCCTCATTTAGACTGCTTGATTTTAATCACACAAGACCTTTCTCTTCTTTCTAATAAAATAATATAAATATATTTCCAGTTGGATTCTTCAGTATTTTCACCAATATTATTTCCTTAAACAAAAATGCAGTTTACTTTCACACCTCTAATTTCATAATGCTTAAACTGTATCCCCTAATTGTTAATTACGCACAAGTGTGAAAAAAATTCACTGTATAATGCCAAATCAAAGGATAATTCATGTTTCAATTTTATACATTTATACAAAATCCAGACGTAATTAACTTTTGCTTGAAGTTCTTCATGAACAATCCCCTTAACTTCTTATCTGAGATTCAAGAGCTTCTTATTGACCTCTGCTGCACCTTCTCCAAAGCAAGAGGCTCCATTCCCCTAATGCAGTAACATTATTCAAGCTTTTCCAATGAGATGTAACATGCTATCATTTTCACAAGCATTACATTCATCCATAAACATTTTAAAGAACAGCATAATCAATCATGTAATATAAGACTGTGACTCTTTCAAGGGGTTCTAGTAAGTCTGTAAGTACTAAGAGTGTAGTTTCAGTCAGCAGATCACAGAGCTTGAATATCCCTATTATTTTGCTGAGCATTAATTACCCTGGTTATTCTGAAAAGTTTTCAATGCATGAATTCATACTGAAGTGGCATTCATAGTAAGTCTGCATTATTTCACATAATAACATTGCAATAATATGACCTTTTAGCAGGCTTGCTGCTTTACGAAAATTCAAAAAGCCCTTCTTACTGGACTATATTAAGTATATTAAAATGTCACTATCAAGGCAGCATATATACCTTGATTCCTAAATTGAATTACTCTGAAAATAACTATTGAAAGCATTCTCTTTACTGACGCAGCCTTGAAAGATGTATTATTTACAAAAGTAGGCACCAAAAAACTTTCTAGAGACACAAAATACTTGACTTTTCTTTGCTGAAAGAGATTGAGGGGCAACAGGACAGATGCACAACCTTAGATGCAAAATGTGTACAGAAGCAAGTGAGGTTATTTCAGAATTATACCAACATAAGTAAAAATAGAAAAGTGTTAAGGATAAAAGCTAGCTTATTTATTCAAATGAGAGGATGAGCTGCCTTACAGTTTATAATTACTTTCTAAGTACAACTGTATCAATGATAGTCAGAAGGGTGTAGCAGTTTTTTGACTGTTTCACTAGAGGGCTCTTTAACTTTGAACAAAACCTCAATTTTTACAACCCAGGAGATGACCTGGAATTTGCATGAATGCAAAGTGTGGAATGTGGAGAAATGCATGAATCTGCTTTTGCAGTCATGTTTCCTGACTGAAAAACAGAGACCAGTGATACAGCAAATAGTGATCCATTGTTTGCCTGTAAATATTTTAGGACACAGTAATATTTACTTCTTTGTTCTGTTTTAGATTTGATATAGATGTTGCTGCTCAAAAATGCCTTTTCCTTAGTGAAGTTTGCTTAATTTCTTCAATATTCTTTTATCAAAAATACAATTACCTAAGTCTCTCAAATACATTTTTAGACAGCATCCAAAACAACCTGTTGAGTTAATGAGAAAACTAACAGCCCAACCATTTCTCCCCCTTGTGTTTCCAGGAAAAGGGAAGACAAGAACCACCATCGGTCAAAGCTATGGTTGTGATTCACTGCAATGTGCATGAAGTAAAGTTCATGGGTGAATTCTGCCATCTGCCTATCCAGGTAAACGTGAACTGCTGAGATTGCATCAATGGCAAAAAAGACCTCACATACACTTCTTTTTACAAAACACCTCCCTGCACTTTCTTGCTGTTTTATTAGCACACTTCGGGGATTCTAAATATCTGAACAGGAGAGGCTTTGAATCAGCTTGGAATTCCCCTCTCAGTAAAAGCAGACTACTTTCTCTGGTGAGTTCTGGGATTATGTCTCTAATCCTATACTGTACTGAAATTCAATGTACCTTCCCAATAAAGACACTACTTTCTAGAAGTCAAACTTTGCAATTACCATTGTATACTTTTAGACTAATCCTTGAAGACTCAGGTAAGTATTATTTGATACAAGTTACATCTGTTTRAAAAGAACCAACCAGAAAGAAGAGGGAACTGTTTGCTTACATTTTGTTCACAGATACAGTGAGCACTCTGTTAGYCTTTTAAAAATAAATTATTTTAATCATACACCTCATACAATGCATGTAAAGTCTTTACTGTTTCTTGAGACCTACTGGGTATGGACAGACAATCATTCATGCACCTATGGAAAAGATAGGTTCATTTGCTAAACTTTCATTTATTTTTAAGAAAGGTGATACTGCCACCCTTCTTTTCTGTGAGGTTATGATCTGACTTTTAAGCACTACATATTTTTTTTTGACTCAGATAGGAGGTTATTGCTGAAAAAAACCACAAGAACTATATGTGCATATGCATAAAAGGAGAAATTCATACCGGTACACTAACAGGTGTAAGTGAAAGTTTGTAATTTTCTCTCTGCGCCTTTCTTTGTGGTTTTTCTGCAGTGAACTTTACCTTCAGCAAGGAAAAGAATTATTGTAGAAATTTTTACCTGTGATCCAATCACGTTTGGAGAGGGTGCGGTAGACTGCTGCTGCTGTTGATGGTGGTGTTGCTGTAGCTGTTGTAGTGGTTGTGGCTGTGGTGTCTGTAGTTTGTTTTCTGACTGTGCCAATGGCTGTATTTGAAACTTACTGTCTGGCTGTTCCTGCTTCACTATCAAATTCTTTCGAAGCTGTTCCACCACTCTTTTCTACCAGAAAAACAAAAACATAAGCGGAAATGATGACAGTTATTTAGATGCATGTATTAAAGAAGATAATAACACCTAAAGTTACATTTATTTAATGTAAATAAAGAACTGCTCAGAAGCTTAGTGGGATTTCTCTTTTTGGAATTTTAAATGTTGGTGTTATCTAATGGGCAGAGTGTCAAAATAGGCCACAGAGGAGTACTGCTGCCCAGCAGGGTGACCTTGCTGTCCTTGCAGAAATCCACCCATCCAAATTCAGCCTATTCACAAACCACTGCAAGATCTCATTAACCTGTATTCACTTGAGACTTGTTAGCATTCAGATTCCAAAGTTTTTGACTCCTTCAAATATGCACCATTCCTACACAGTGACGAAAAAGGACTTCAGGTTGAAGCCTCAGGGCTGACTTCAAGGCAATGGGGATGCCATTTTGTACCAGGCATCGAAACTGAGTGGAGAGACAGCCAGTTTGAGCACAAAGTGGGGAATAGGAAGGGCATGGATGTGTGGTCATTCTGTTCAATATTATTGTCACCTGAAAGAAGATCAGATAGGGCTACCTACGTGGGAAAGAAACTGCACAGATTTATTTCTCCCAGCTTAAAAAACTTCCTATTACATTACAGCTTCCATGGAAGTTTGGAATTATTTAAAAAAGAAGTTTCTTCTCCTGGTAGCCATTGTGTATCTTTAGACAGTAACTCAACAGATTTAAGAGCAGACCAGGTGACCTGCAGGATAAGATACATGTCGCCACATGGGTAATAAGGGCTTACAATTTATGTTCATGTTATACTTTAGTGTGGACAAGCGTGAAAACACCACGAGACTTTTTTTACCTTTTGTGGGCATAATAGAAAACTGACATTTTTTCCTACACTCCAACCACCCCCAAATTAGGACAGCTTTAAAAAGATTTAGATATATACTTAAGCCCCCTTGATCGAGAGCATACACATACTCCAAAACAGTAATATGACAATGTTGGCTTCAGAAGAGGACAATGAAGTCAACAGATGTGGTAGGGGCTCAACTGAGAAAGCTCTAGGGGAAACAGAAATGGTCAGGAAACCTCTACCAGAGCCAGGCACTGACAGAGTGGGCTGCCCCAAGCAGTTCCACTTACATGGAACAGAAAAGAAAAAAAACGTTCTGATAATATCAAATGTTTAGATTTTTGTTTTGAAGCATTAGTATTAAAACACAGTACAAAACAGAGAGATGGAACAAAAAAGAAAACCAAAAAAATCCAGCTATTTACAACCAACTGACACAATTTTTCCCCTCAAATTTCTTTCACACAGAATTATGAAATTCTGAGCTAATAAAATATCTGTTCTCTGCATAGTTCTTGTGGACATACTGTAGACTTTTGATTCCGAGCATCTTGCTTATGATGAGTTAAAACCGCGCTGTGCCTCACACGCTGAATGTGCACCTCTAGCCCAGAAGAAGATAACAAAAGGCACAGGGTTCCAAATTGGTATATTTGAGAACTGGAACTTTAAAAAGCCAAATAAAACACAGTCAATGAAAAAAAAACCACCCCTGTTTCATAAGGTTGAAACGTGTGAGCTCACATGACTGACCTTTTTGCAAAAGACTGAATTCAGCGACTCAGAGGTGTACAGAAGGAGGACTGCCTGGCTTCTACAACCCCCCCAGCCCTGGCGGGGGATGCACACTCAGCTCCGATGACAAGAGAAACACAGGCCCAACCTCACCAAAAATTCAGGGAGTTGGTAATGGACGGCAGCATGAAAGAACTATTTTACACTGCATCCAGAAAAGTGCTAAAAGCTGTCAAAGCCTAAAAGCTGTAAATTGTTTGTTCCCTTCTAGAACAAGGAGGAAATAATAGGAGCGTAGAAGGCATTTTTCTAATTCAGATATTTTACATAGTTTTAAATGGCCTGTGTCTATCAGCTCATTCGTACATGTAATAACTGAACAATCATTTAAAATTGCTTTCTGAAAAGATCAACCACATTAACATGCAAACCAAAGTGCCGTGTCAGCAAGCAGATACAAGAGCTGAAAAAACATTTCCAGAGAGTAACCCAAGGGGGAGGAGAGGAGAACGGAGCAAAGTAGGAGAGGAAATAATGTAACATGCCTATGGAATACTTGCCAAAAATTGGACTGCACGTACACTGCACAGGAGGCTAAAGAATTACTGTACCTGGCGTGAACAGGAAGGGAGTTTTTGTCTTCCATAGCTGCCTGTATGAAATTCAGTGATAATGGTGCTCTTCTACTGATTCCCTAACTGGAGGAAATCAGCAGCAATGGCCCAAGAATTCATTTCCATCTTGTTCTTTACAATGGGAGGGAACATTAGTGAAAGGGTTTAAAAAAAATAAAAAGAGAGAGAGAGAGGGAGAGGCAGGCTGGAGGACTCCTCTGCCATCCTGCTACGGCAGGGTGAGAGCCGAGGATGGGAGCAGGGGTGCAGGAACAAGGTGAGTCACATCGCATTTACACGCTGCCTGTTCCACCCCCGGGCCCGAACACGGCATGCGGAGCTGGGGAAAAACAGGGCCGAAGCACAACTTTTATTAGTGCCTTGCGCAAAAACTGAGGCTCAGCACGTTTGGCATAAGATGGATAATGTGAGTGGAAAAACGCCAYTGCTCTGGAAGTCTACGCTAGCCTGTTAGAGGCTGCTGAGAGCTGCCTGGCAGCAGCATATCCTGCCATCCATATCCATTATGCAGATATTAAATTGGAAGAAACATCTAATGCTTTTAAGATTCAGAGAATAAAACTGAAGTTTGCAGTGCATGCCAATTGCTTACTCAGTTTATTAAGCTGCTTCTACCAACTGTCAGTAAAAATACCACACTGAAAACTACAGAAATCATTTTACTATCTGCAAGACTGTTGGGATTATCTGTTTGCTAGTACTTATGAAGAGGGACTCTGAACAACATATTCCAAAATTACTTAGCTTAATTAGCAAAACCAGACGAGACTCTCAGGGTTGCACCTACACAGGAACTAAGAGCAGATCTATGCCCATTTTCACCACTACCCTCTGCTGCATCCTCCTCTGCATGTTCTCAACCCACGCTATTGGTCTGACACCACACGGCTCTTCCACGGCGTCCTGCTGGAACCGCTGCTCCGCAGCCGCACAAGAGCCCCGGCAYGTGTCTGTCTGCAGCAATGTTAGCAGAACCTTGTTTTGTAGGGAATTAAACAGGAGGGCAGTATGAAAGAAACTCTTGTCTACTGTCAGACTTGATACTTCATTAAAACTGTATTTTAAAATTGTTCTTGAGTTATTTGACTGTTCTTAATCAATTTTGAAGGTGGTTTATGCTGCAGAAAGTACAATCTGTATGACTGAAATTTGCCAAGGCTGGTATAAAGTCCTAGCTACGTGCCTTAGAGATTGAGTGCCAGTGAGATTGAGGTTATATAGAAGTACCGCAGAACTCTTAAGAAATATTCCTAATTCTTTAAATGTAATCATTGCCATTTTTCCTTCCCACTCTTATTTAAGAATATTTAATTTAATTAAATTCTTACTGACAAATTCAAAATTTTAAATTGAGATTAACTCAATCATAAACACATCATCATAAACACAACATAATAGTTTTCTGCACGTCAGAAAACTCTAACCCTCCCCATATTCCTAAAATAGTTTCTTTTCCTGCAACACTACAAATGTATGAAAAGCATTTGTCTTTCAAGTTTACTGAATTTTCCTCAAAATTGAATGCCAATCCTCTCTTTACATCCAGAATGTGAAAGAAATTAATAATCACATCCTTTCTTCCAAACTGTATTCTACCCAAAAAGTAACTGCTAGCCCTCTGCAATGGTTACTATCAGACTACTTCAAAACCCACTTGCCTAACAGTGCCCTGTAAGCATACTACACAATCTCACAGCTCTTGCTGTCTTGACATCTTCATCGCTAATCTCATCAAGAACTGTTCACACCACTGAGTTCACAGAGCCCTAGACATCTTATATGACCTTTCTTAAAGGTAATAATTGTAATCGATATTGTGACGTTTAGCGATACCACTTTCTCATTCATGCCACAGGCCAGATCCTAACACAGCATTAGAAGATTATTTTGGTTTGATTAAGCAGAAAATCTGCCTCTTATGTCTTGTTGGCCATAGATCTGTGCCAAAAGGTGTCTCCTCTGTGCTCATATAAAAAACTGTCATGAATATGTTGCTATAAGATAAGGAAAGTCCTCGGAGCAAACTTAAAGCTTAGTAAGGTTTAAGTATAACATTATTAGCTAAGCATTATTTCCATTTT
This sequence comes from Phoebastria nigripes, assembly GCA_035582835.1. Classification (NCBI taxonomy): domain Eukaryota; kingdom Metazoa; phylum Chordata; class Aves; order Procellariiformes; family Diomedeidae; genus Phoebastria; species Phoebastria nigripes. Next base: position 696,582 of record JAYKAV010003476.1, on the reverse strand, counting down.
AATCAATCAATCAATAACAAAGTAGTTCTCCGAGTACAGCAATTTTTTAAATACTAGATCCCTTGTTATATTTGGTGATGCATTTTCTTCTTCATCCAGGAAACACATTCAGAAAAGCATACATATCTAAAGGAAGGTCTGTTTTTAAACTTCAAAAATCTGTAAAAATTAAAACATAAAAATTTTCTAAAAATGAGAGAGAAAGGTAAAGTACTAAACAGCCTTGCAATGCATACCTTTTATATCGAAAAAACAAAGCTGATGTGGTTTGAATTGCTCAACTGCCTGCTAGTGACCTGCTTTCCTGCCCCACCAATTCCAGGAAGTCAGCTATTAGGGATCCTCTGTTACCTGTTCCCTCCAATAACCAAGAAATGTTCTCTGGGATATAAAAGTTGCCAACTGCTGAGACTGAAATGGTAAGAGAAAGTACTGATTTCAAATAAGCTCCAAGCTGGGAGTGGGGAGGATGGAGAGAATTTCACTGCCCTGCAATCTTCTGTTCCAGCCTCCCGCCCCTCTCCTTGCCAGCCCCATCCCCTGCCACTACCCAAAGAGAATTGAAATACCTCTGCTTTTTGACAAAACAGAAAGATACCAGAACTTCCGTGGCAGAAAGAAGCTAAAAGATTTTGGAGCCCTGGCATGGTTAGTCTCTAACCTGCAAAGAGAGTGCATTTTGGGAGTGGAATTTGGGAGTGGAAAGATTACAAGCAAGGAGAATAATTGTACACTCATCTACTGCTTTCAGATAGTATCTAAAACTTAAAATAGTGAAATCCAGTTATAGAAATTGATGACGCAGAATCTACACCAGTAAGAAAAAAAACCTGTTGTACAAAACAACTTGAATTTAATTCCATTGAAAGACTGATCAAAGGACTATAGAAATATTTTCAGCTATTTCCGTGGTTATCCTGTATTTTTACGGGATTTTGCACTTCTGGCTGTGCTTCACTCATACCCAGATCTTTTTATCAACAAAAAAAATCTAAACCAACTAAATTAGAAAGAATTTTATTCCAAGAAAAAAGCATGGTACAATTTCCTACTTCTTAAAGCTGATCAAACTGGCACCTATACCTTTCAGTCAGAAAAGACTCTCTTGGGGCAGGGGTGCTTGTGTGCTGAATGGGAACGTAGCAGTGGGACTGGGAGACCACCTCCACCTCATACTTGAACATCTTACTGGGCATGATTACTGAAATGTGCACTATTTCTTTTTATAGTTTAAAAACTTAATTTTTTTTTTAAGCTTTTGTTACATACACCGATATCCTAACCATACCCAGTCAATGGGTGCATTGCCAACACTCCAGTAACTGTCCCAAAGAGCATGTGCTGCATTCAGCCCACAGAAAACATGGCTAAAAGCTGCACAAGATACAAGGACTTCTTCTGCATGTCTAAAAGGAGTTGTGGAGCATGTTAGGGGAACTGAATGCTTCTCCTCCCTCGGCCATGATGGTCCTATGGGATAAACTGAGCAATACGCTTATGATACCGATGAGCACTAGAGGTGGACCAAGACAGTACAGTTAATTTCGGTACGCCCTAAATTCATGAGCTTGCTTTGCAGTCTTAATATCCTGAATACAACTACCGAATATGGCATAGGGTACCTTGTATAAAATGGAATTTAAATAAATCTTCATTCCATAAAAATCTACTTTGACATGTTGTCAGATAAATGGTGTTATATAGTATTGGGATGATGTGAAAAGTATTTTTGTCATGAAAAATGCTGGTAAACTTACTACACTTCATTATATTTTAAACTATTTGAAATAATTACCACAGATGTGATTCTGAAACAAATACACAGTTCACACATGAACACACATACTTTGAAAAAGAACATGGGATTTTTCCTTTATGATAGAGAAACACTACTTGAAGTTGCTAGAAATCATTCAGAAGTGAGTTATGTAAGTTCTGGAAATAATGTTCATTCCTTCATTCTTAACGGGGGCGAATGCTTATCATTTTTATTTTATTTAAAAATATAGCTAGAATTATAAATGAAAATGACCAAAAATAGCTGCTGTGCCATTCTGCTTTATGTGACTTCTTGATTGCTTTATTTTCAGTACCGTGTCTTTTACCATTTGCAGTGCCACAAGACCAATTAATTTTTGGAAGGGAATGTTGTACCGTGAAATGCCTTATGCATCACTGTCTTCTTGTTTTAGAATTTCTACTCTTGCACAAAGTAGGGAACAGAGACTGAACTAGTAGGAGCAACACACATACAACGTTTTCCTGCAGCTTATATATTAAATAAATGTAACATCTACCTTCTCATCCCAGGACTTATGTTAACGGAAAGAAACTTGCAAGAACAGCTACAATAATTAAACAATGAAGCAATTAATGAATGGAGAAGTGTATAACAACAGGCAAAACAGAACAGGAAAAACAGTTAAGTGCAGTACTTCAAATGTAATTAAGGAGGAATGGAATGAAAGGAATGAAATTAATTTTTTTTTAATTTGACAAGGTTTATTTTGGTTTGGTTTAGGTTTTTCTGCTTCCCAGAAATAATTCCAAGCACAAATACAAACTGGTAAAAGGATGTGAGGATCACCTCAACATAAAAAGGTTGAAGAAATGAAAAAATTAAACTGCTGGCTACCACAGAAAAGGTGCTCATTTTAATTTTATCTTGCCCATCTCCATATTGTTCTACCCCCATTCGTCTGTTTCAGGGGAAAAAAAAAAAATCTCCTTAGGGAAAAAAAAAAGCCACCTAGATTGTGCAGAAATGAAACAAGGGTTCTTTTGTACTTCAACGTAAAATATGTTTCTATGATCTCTGACTGAACCTAGTTTTCCAGAATTGTTTAATGTGATCTTGCAAAATCTGTCATGGACCAAAGCGTGGGATATAAAATCTCAGCACAAAAAATACTGTGGATTATTATTCCTATGCAGGACAACACACGGGAACAACCACCCGCCATGGGAAAGCCATTCGCATCTATACATGGTAGCCAGTTGTCTAAGCTAAACGCCTCTGCCAGGGAAGTCCTGCTGCTTCTCTTACCTCTGATTTACCTCATAATTTGACATCCTTTAAACTGAATTTCTCTGAATTAAGCAAGCCCAGTAGAGCAATTTAAATTTGTAAACTTATTTCACATTTTACAAACAATCAACCTAAATAAAAGTCTACTTCCTAATCTGGTAACTCCTCACATTTTTGAATAACCCAAGTGGAAACGATAGTCATGAAGTAATTTTACAGCATACTACTGCACAGTAACACAGTCCCTTGAATAAAAATGAATCAGCTTCAGCAGGATTCTTGTGCATCCTACAGCTATTCCCCCAACTGAATCACACCTCCTCTCCTCCTCATGAAAGGAAACACACACAGTTCATGCTCATGCGCTTCATGCATGATCGGAAGTATCAAGCAAGATGACTAGTTTTATTTCACCAGAGAATACAAACTTGTTCTTTTGTGAACAGAAAGATCTGGATGCTCAAACTCTATTGTACAACCACCTGTTGATTACTCTGATGTTGTTAACAGCATCTAATATTTCATTTCCACAGTTCCTTTACAAACATCACAAACTAACAGCAGCAGACAGGCTTTCTCCCTATGTCGTCAACCAAATACTGTTTAGCGCCAATTCAGTTAAAACCCATCACTAACAACATTGCATTGCAATTCACTGTTGATCTCTACTTCACAGACAGAATGAGTTACCAGAGCAAAAAGTCATAGTTTCACTTCACTCAAATGAGAGATTTTCTCTTCTTCCTAGTCACTTGAACAGTGTATCAAATACAGATATTCTGACCAGCTAAATATACCTGCTGTACTATTCTCTTTAGCTAACCAAGCACAATCAAAACAAAGAAAAATGCCTGCTTCACAGAGAAGACATCAAATTAAATCACTGCAGAAGACCCAAATTGCTGTTCTTCAATTGTATCAAGGTTTGTGGATCAGTCAACAGTGAATCTCTGAAAAACAAAGCAATGGTTCTTCCTTAGCCTCCCGATTTAAATGGCAAGGGGAGGGGAGACTTTGTCCCTGTGTTTATTTACCTCAGCACAAAATGCGCCTCACTAAGTAAGGCTGAAACTACTCAACAACTGAAGACATGGTGAACTTGCACCTCTCTTAAAAACACCCAAGAACAGGCATTTTGCCAAAAGAATGGAAAGCCACCTTTTTCATGAGGGATGCAGAGCTACTGGAGACAGTTCAAAGGAAAACCACAAACATAATCAAGGACCCAACAAACAACACTGTGTAACATGAGGCTTACTGGGGCTCAGCATATCCAGAAGCTTGAGAGGTGACTTCTCACTGAGTATAGATATTTATACACGGAGAAGATACCTGATGATGGGAGGGTTTTTAGTTTCTCTGAGAAATGTAAAATGATGATTCTGTGGCTGCAAGTTGAAGGTAGACAAATTCAGCCTTGAAGTAAGATGCAGAGATGGTTAAATGCTGGAACAGCCTAATATGAGAGGTAATGGCCTACCATGCTTTGAAGTCTTTAGGACAAGGTTAGGATAGCTTTCTAAAGGAAATGCTTAATCTAAGTTTTGGAGGAGATTGTACAGTACACGTGAGGGGGACAGGGCCCTGTAACCTGGGAAGCCTCTGCTCATTCCCATCCCTTACCAGGGACAGTGCAAATGTCAGCACTGTTCCCAGCACGCTTCTCCACCACTGAAACTCCGCATACAGGTGGTCTTACTCTCCAGAAYATGAACATGTCCAGAGGCGCAAACAACCATATATACACAAGGTTGTTTTTTCACCTTCCTCTGAAACACAAGATATTGGCCACAGCTAGAGAAAAGAAGCTAAGCAAAACAAGCTTATCTTATTCCTTTGATGCCTTTTATTGTATGCCTTCTTTACATATTTAGATTCTTATTGATTTTAGACTTGGAATGGGAAAAAATTTCCCTAGGTCAGACTTGCTGGGATGTTATTTTTTCCCTTCCACTGCAATGCAGGATGTGGACTGCCTGCTAGGATTAGCTGGGCAAATTTCCCCTAATCAACCTGCTGACATTGCAAGGGCCTTCAGAATAACTGGCAGCCCAATCCACCACCTGTTTTCTGGAACACAAAGATGTGGAAGACAAAAATTTAGTCTCCTGATGACCAAACTGTCCTAGTCTCCCTGAAGGCAGAAGACATCACACAGGAGTACCAGAGTAGAATATAATGGCCCCTAACATGCAGGAAGTTAAATTGGTTAATCTCCTTGTTCTTTTCGGATTTGACATGTGGTGTCTTCCCTCTACTTCCTAGATGCAGTTTCACAACTAAAGTTTATCAGTATTCTTTTAAAAAAAAAAAAAAAAATCTGCATGCTAGATGAAAGACAAAAAAACATTTTATGAACATGATAGTTTTCAACAGATGTACATAGTACCTAACTTAATCAACAGGATCAGGCATTAGTATCTAATCTCAAATTATGTATGTAATTGCAATTTCCTGTTCCTGGAATGTAAACCCCAGTAACTGTTCTTGCTCCCGCCAGAACTCTTCTCCCTGAAAGCTTAATCCCTTGCTATCAAAATGCCTTAGGAAGGTGTCATCACTTCATCCAGCAATGTAACAGTAACATGATGCGCAGACATGAAGAAGCCACGCATGGAACACAAAGATCCTTCTGGCTTTGATCGACACCTCACAGGAAAATGCATTTGAGAGACCTGTTATATCAATATGGACAATATCCAGCATGAAAAAAAGTACTAGCAGAGACCACATAAGGGAATGTAAACATTCCTATCCATAAGTTCATACTACTTCTTCACAGTGTGCTTGCTTGTTTGACAGTTATACTGTCATAATTTTAGACTGTTAAACCTCTGCTCTAGGGTTTATAAAAGATCAGAGCACTTGTCACTCTCAGTGCAGGTAGAGTGAGATAGAGTGGTTGAGCAGTTCATTTTTCTTTCTAATTACACTCCATTAACCTTCCACATGAGAGCTCCCCTGTGCTTTCATACGAGCAGCACCAACTGGCTGTGTTTGATAAGGCTCAGCAGAGTCTGCAAGACCAGCACGTGTAACTAAAGAAACACTTCAGCACTGCAGAGTTAGCAGAAGCTGGGGCTGAAGCTCTGTTAGTGAGCGGCAGTCATATTCAGCTAAATTATACCCAGATGGACACCAGCCTCACCCTATCCACTTCCCTCACAACTTTACCCCTTGAACTTCATAGATACATGATCTAGCATTTGAAAGCCAAAAGCAGAAGTAGGGAATTATTCACTATAGGGAACTGAATAGTTACCATGCTTTCACCTCACTGCAGAGACTGCCAAGAGAAATGCATTTAGAGCACTAAAGCATGCAGGGCAATGCATTAAAGCATGCAGGGCAATAGAAAAGAAGTTGTTGTTATATTATAATTAGATCATGTTAGTGTATGCAACCAGAGTACAGCGAAGGAAAATTACTTTTGAAATTTAAATCTTTTTTTAATGCACTTTCAGTATCTGGGGTGGTTTGTTGTATGTTCTGAAGACCACACTGTTAACAAACAGCATTGTATTTATCTATAACCTTCTCAATGGTGACCACATAAATGATAGGCTTTTCTAAAACGAGAGACTTCTTCGATTAATAATGTATTCTATGGCAGTTTTAAACTCAGCGCCAGGAAAGCTATTTTCCATGTGCATGAAGGTAGATTAGCATTTGTGTATACTGAGCAACAGTGTCAGCACATGCTTACACAGATAAAAGGGAAACAAATTTGGAAGGAGGGATTGTAAACAATCTGGAACAGAATCCAAATTATTTAAAAAATAAATGAAACACTACAAAATCTGCACTTTCAAATGACATTTTATACTATCTGTTKGAATTTTTAAGGGTTTCAAATTACTTCACAACATAAAGTTGTATATGGAACTGGCCTATATAAATGAGTGATGGTGATATTCTTTTCGCTATTACCTCCGTTATCCTTTCCCATCCCTCTCCTGTTGTTTAACGTATTATGATACTCGCATCTGCATGCATCTCCATAAATAAATATAATTTACTTCTCTTCTATAGTAAGTTTCCCAACCTTCAGCTATTATTTTGAAATGATCTGTTGTTTTCTAAGTCTTGGTAACTTTGAAGTGCCTGAAACAAAATCTGTTTGTGCTACAAGCCAAGCTATGAATCCAGCACATTGTTCAGAACGGTACAAGGAATTTTATTTCAGAGTTCTGGTGAATGTTGCCAAAGATCCCCTCCAGTATAAAGGAAATGGAGGTGGCCCTTCTAACAGAAAGGTAAACACTGCTGCTGAACCCACCTAAAGTACCCTGAAGAGACTTGGTTTTCAGAGTCATCATTAAAGGGTCTTAACATAAGACCCACTTTCTACGTCTAAGTAATTTTCTAATAGATCTTGGACCTTCTTTCCCAAATTTTCTTAAATTTCATCTAAAGATGCCAATTCAGTCAATGCAATTTAACTTGTGCCACCTAAGCCTATAATATATGACATAAATTCAGAATTCGTGGATGTGACCGAACACGGTGATTCCAAAACTGTCAACCTGCTGAGGTTGCCTCAGGAAAGCTGAATAGTCAGAGGACAGTTAGTTCTTCCCTCTAAGACAGGCTTGCTCGAAGTGCAAACACAAGTACCTTTGTAACAATAATTTCTTGGATGAACAATGAATGCTGTTGTTGGGATGCATGTGATATCAGCTAAGACACAAGATGAATTTTGTCATGTAATTTCTCTACTAAAGATGTTGTTCACTCTCAAACCTAGTAAATTTGAAACACACATGATTAGGACATCGAATAAAATTATCTAAAGCATCCATATCTCTTGTTTTGTAAAAATGTATCTATAGTGCTTCAATGCTGTAACGCAATGAAATCTTGTTTGAGCTGGGATTAAAATTTGTCAGGACAGTCAGGATAGCACTGTGAAGGAAGGCAGAACCACATTTTTGTGCCACAATTAGCTCTTACTTCTGTAAAAAGAATTTTGAATTTATGTACACATGAATTGTACTTAATGCCTCTATAACTTGCGCTCTCACCTTTTTTGGAGTACGTACTAGAATCATGACTGAAAGCTCCAAAATTCCTGGCTGTAAGCATCGAGTGTTGAAACTGCTTTCGGAGTAAAGCATTGCAGAGGTGTTTCCACTTCCTTGAGCAGTCCCATCGCTGCTAACACCATTTCGAATACTGTTTTCCGACAAGTGGGCCAAGATCACCTCTGAAGAACGCAACACTGCAGTTGATGGGACCTTTTTTTAACTTGTCACCTGAGAAATGTGCCTCTTCAGAACTTTTTGGTAAGGTTTGTTCTTCTCCCAACACCTCTTAGAAAATACTTCAGAAGGAAATATTTTGCTCTACACTAGCTCATCATTCTCTTTTTACAGAAGACCTGTCAAAAATAATGCAAGTACTCTCCTTTTTTATTATGTCAATAAAGAAGATCTCTTGAGGGTTTTGGGGGGCCATGAGGTGGGTGACTTAACACATACAGAAATATGCAGTCTGGTGGAGGACTCCTGGAACAGAATTGCTGAGGCTTTTTATACTGTTGTAATAATCCTTGAAGACTGAGGGACTGTTGATATCACAAATACAAATGTGAGAACCCCATTTTAAATGGTGGGAAAAGAGTCCTAGTGCAACTGGCTAAAATTCTCTGTATTTTGGTTTTTTTGGGGGGGAGTTTTTTTGTTAATAATATTTTGTTAAAACTTTTAAAGACAGACTGTAAATGCTACAGATGTAAAATGAACTCTGAAGAAGCCTTTGATTAATTTCTATAATTCTCCAAGGAGTTCTCTGTCAAAGAGAGGTAAGAAATAGAAAATAAGCTCTCTTGTAATTCCTCTTTATGCAATACTAAACATATATAATAAGTGTGTTTTTAGGGGAGACCAAGATTTCTTCTTTGCCTCTGCAGACCCATATTAGATTTAAAAGGCAAATTAACTTTTTTTTTTAAAAAAGGATTAAACAAAAACTACCGTGTATTTTCATCACATAATGAAGTGCAAATTCTTTTTTGAGACCATATGCTTGACTTGCTGCTTATTGCAGAGAACATGCAATATATTGCCGGATGAACACATTTCATGCTACAAACCGGTCTGACCAGCCAAACCTGCAGAGGTATCAGACAGTCTTAGTGAAACTCAGAAGCATTATTTCATTGGCCCTCACTCAGCATTTCTTCCGTGACAATTCAGCTGTGAATATGTTTGGAAGCATTAGCTCAGAACGCACGGACTTCTGAAAACAGCATCAGTGGGTCTCTCTTGGGTATCTCTAAAGACACCTATCACACCTGTCTCTAAGAGCTGTAAATCACAAAACAGTAGTTTTCCTCCCCATGGTTTCGCACTGATGGAATTTTTTTTTTTTTTTTTTTAAAGGAAACACATGTTGCGCTGTTGAGAAAGGCTGAAAGATTACAGAAACCTAGCAACTGAAACACAGGCTATTACAGCAAGCCATCTTGCTTTGTGTCCTCAGGTCTGGTAACTTTACTCATACTGGGATCTCAAGCTCTATTATTAACCTAGAGAACTACCTTAAAGCTGCACTGTCTTTGCAACCAGAGTCTAATTAAAGTTTCATACACATAACACGTACCCTTTTAAATTCCAGTCCATAAAAATAAGCTCTCACATAACCCTCTTTCTCAGATAACTTCCACAAAATGAGAAGCAGAAGGGGAGTTTCAACATTAGGGAGCTGGTTCTGTGGGCTCTGAGGTAGGGGGGCCATTAGAGGAAAGAAGCAGCTGAGAGAACATCTTCCCTCATATTACGTCTGAATAAACCAAACTGATGCTGAAATGCAGGGGTGCTTTGGGGAAAAAAGCTTCAGGGTTTCTTTCTAACAAATACAACAGGGCACATATTCAAGAAAACAGGGCATATTTATTTGTTTGTTTTGATAAAACTATCCTCTATTGTATTTCATCTGGAGTTGGGGCAGGATGTAAGCAGAGGAAAGAGGCTTTTAGAAGATCTATACTACACACCCACACACTTATATTAGTAAATACATGCAAGGGCATGTAAGTAACTAGTGATCTAACTTTACTTTAAAAAAAGAAACACCATGACCAAAGGCTAAGAAAATATTAACCAACTGTAATAAAAATGTCAGTGTGTGATAGGTGTTGCAGGAATAAAAAAAAAAAAAAAACAATGTAAAGATTTTAATATGCAAACAGAAATACTTGACTTCACACAGTATAAGCAGTATTCATTACAAGCAGAGTAGGATTTTCATGGTAATTGTTTGGAGAATCATATAAATATGTTCGTATCAAAACCACAGTTAATCCAAAACACGTTTGTCAGTCTGCATAGGAAGACAGTCAAGCTGTCATTGATTGCAAGGAAGCTCAGAAGAAAAGAAAAAACAAGCTCAAAAAAAAAACCAACCCCCACAAAAATCAGGAAACACAGAAAGGAGTAAGAAGAAACAGGTTCACACAAGCAAAGGGCACTCACAGTGTAAAGCTGAACCAAAAAGTAGTGAAGTCTGACATGCAAAAATTAGTCCTTTCTCACTGGCAGGCAAGGCTTGCAGGAGAAAGTATTGTATTTTATCAGATTGACTTGGAAAAAAGGGCACACTTCTCGTCACACAAGCCCCTTTTAAAGTCCCTTCTCACTGACATGTCAGGCCTATGCCCACACCCAGAGGGATGTCCAAGGTGACACAAGTAGTGCAGGGCATACTTTGAGACTTTTTTCAAGGTATTAGAAATAACTATCTCATTGAAGAAAGAAAGTCCATACTTCATATACACATATGCAAAAACTGACCAATAAACCATGCTCGATTTAACCCCACAGACCCACATTCTTAATTGTTTTTCCTCTTTTGTTTCCCCACGGGTAGGTTGCACAATTAGCTTGTATGCTCTGCAGGCCAAAAACCTAGTCTGCAGAAATCTTTTGAAATATTTAACACATACTAGTACTATGCAAATAGTAATAATAATTCAGTGGCCTTTTCCTGCTCTGCATTTCAAATGTATTTATTACGAGCTAGACAAATAATGCAGGATTGTAGCATTCTGCCTCCACATTCCTCGTCTTCCTCTTCCAGTTTACCAGAGCAATGACGGAAGAGGAGTTTTTGCTCCAAGCCTTTAACGCTTTCAGCACAGATTCTCACACTGCGTAGCTCTCCAAACTGGACGATCCATCTTTTGCACAGGGGCAGAAACTGATTCCCTTAATTAATTTAAAGAAGATCAGAAGCCTGCCCAGTGACCCACATTGCTCGAGAAACTGCACCAGCAGCGGAGGCTATAGAGGCAGCTGCTTTTAGGCCAGCAACAGCATGCTCAGCATGAACAGACTGTACTAAGATTTTTCTCCCACACACAAAACCAAACTGTTCCTGTGCCCCCTTTGTGCTGATGGAGCCTGTCTCTCGGTTGATGAGCAAGTCGCTATTTAGAAAATAATTTCTCAACCTATTTTGGAAATCCACAATCATGTACAATTGGCTGCTTTGGTTAGTATTCAGCGGCGATTTCAAAGGTTCTTTGTCCTGGGGAGGAGATACGACCATTCACCAGCATGCCGGCAGAACTGCTGAGTACACAGCTGGAGCATACATGGGGGAAGGGAAACAGTGTCTGATTTTGCAATTATATCTGTTAAATCCATAGAGTTTTGAAGAATGATCACTTGGCATTTCTACTATTTTGCAAGTGAAAACTTTTAACACATTTTCCAGAATTATTTGGCTGTTTTTTCTTGTAAGAGGATAGAGGATCAGTGCAGAGAAACGTTAAGCCACATGTACGTGCTACATAATTGGTTCTTTCAGCCCCTTGCAGCGCAAATGATTTGCAGTAACATGCTCCGCACCTCCTTACTAGTTAGCAGCCCAATCCAAGACAAATACATCAAGAAAAGATAGGGAGGAAAAAGCTGTGGACAAGATTAACCACACAAGCTTGGCTTTTCATGATGCTCACATTTTTTCTATTACCCAGCTGCCAGATATTCAAGAGAAAACAGGGTGTACTATAACAACTGCTACAACAGGCCACAAGAGCATAAAACCAGTAAGAAACCTTTCTGTTTGGCTCTTCACAGGCCTCTCACTTGTACTAGAAAAACGTCACTTTGATGCCCTGTTTGCATTCCCTTTCCAACAACAAGGAGGAGGATGGAGGTCTCCGGTTTCTATGGCAACCCAGATGGGCCACAATACAAGATACTTACAAATGTTCAACTGCAGGGATGCCAGATCAAATTAAGCTAGAGTTTACACTACTTCATAGAAACTAAAATGGAAGAAAAAACCCAAACAAAACATGAATGTCAAAGGAAGGATGACATTTCCTCAGCACATTCCAAAAGATTTCTGGAAGTAGATGATAAAGAAAGGAGGGATTTTTCTCTAAAAAAAAAAAAATAATGATGTCAACACAAACAAACCAAACCCCTCCTTTACATGAGTAAATGTTTTCATTAAAACTAGACTACTGGAAAATTACCATCAGACATGAAAAGCAAAAAACAGGTCCCAAAAATAACATGATTTTATTAATTTACTTAACTCATTATAAACTGGCAAATTTGTCATCCCACTGTTTTGTATGGCTTGTTTAATGCCATGAGTTATATTTTGCAATACGGTTTGTTTTTCTGTTGTTTACCCCTGATCTGGTCTTCTATGACATTTTGCAAAAGACACTCAGATGTAGAAAATACTCCGTTATTCTACCTGAAGAAGTGAAATTAGTAATAGTGAGATATTTTAGTAACACTAACAAAACCACAAAAACATTTACTGTGTGTTCTTAGTAACTTAACTGGTCAGTTGTTAAAAAGGTGGGGTGAGCTTACTTCTCAAAGGCATTGACTCAATGTGCTAGGAAGGCAGGTAACTGTAACAGGCAAGCCAGTTTGGGCAACACAAGTAAAATGCCTTCTGAAAAAACACCTGTAAAAGCTTTTTGTAAGCTTTTCAGATGTGACATACACAGATGTGGTTCCCAAAACAAATCAAGTTAAAGAATTTCTTAATGAATGTGTATTTTAAGGCACATTATTTTGAAAATGTGTGTTTTTAAAATCTTCTGATATGAGCTAGGTATTGTCTTTCTTTTTAGTCACTGTCCTATTTCAAGTTACTCTCCTTTCTTTCTTTCAACTTAATCACAAAGTAGTTAATAGCCTTCATTAAATATGTGATAGCCGGCAAGGCTCACAGTAAGACAGATAACCATGGACTTTTAGAGGCTTATGTTCTTTGGGGAGAGGAGCGGCAGAAGAGGAGAGAAAGGCTTAACAGCTGTACCTAGTCAAAATAATCCAAAATTAGAGGGACTGTAACATTTAAAATTGGAACAGAGTGCCTTAAAATCTGGGTCTGTGCAGATATCTTTAAACACTTTATTAAAAACTGCAGACACTCGCTCTTCATAAATCATTCCCCTTTGCAGCACCGCTAACCAGTACTATTTACACAAGGACTCGTCAGTCTGGCTTGGAAGTGCCACCTCATCACCCAGGAGCACCCGGCGCTGCCAGCTGAGAACAACCACCCCTTCGCACTGGTCGGCTGTGCCTTCTTCTGGTGCCTGAGCCTCTCCCCCTATTTAACGTAAGAGCTAGGACCTGGGGACCGTGGATTTAGAGAACGTGCCTGGGGTGGGCGGACAGTGGCACTGAGCCACCCAGGTTAGCACCTGCCTGTCACCCACTCCCCAGCACTCCTCCTCCTTCCTCTCTCACCCCAAGCCCTCCCGTTCAAAGCTGTCTCCCCTGAGAACATCACAGCCCGACACTGCCAGGGCTCTTGCCATTGCTGACAGGAGCACGGCTGGCACATGGTGTGGCAGGCCGAGGCTGAACAAAAGCAGCCTGCTCTGCCGTGTTCCCTCGCCCCATCCAACGGTGAGCAGAGCCAGGGAGACACGCTCCAGTGATGGTATCAGCACCTCAGGCAGAGTGCTCCGGGGATTTACAAGGAGCTCCTGCAGAATGACCAGGGTGCCTCAGTACTGAGGGGTGAAAAGCTGAGGGCTGAAATTACACATCTGTAATAAAAATTAAAATACTTGATGACTCTGTTCAGATAGTGGGAATTAACTGGAAGTGACAAATTAGGATAGAGAAGTCTGACTAAGGACACAGCCGGGCATGATTAGCTTTAAATTTGGACTACACTGTTTAAACTTCGGCTATACAGCTGGGGCTGTGCAGTCACATCATATAACTGCTACCTGTGTTTCGCATATAAAGCAGAAGACAAGGAACAGCGTAATGAAAAAGAGAACTTGTAAAGTGCTAATGCTTACTAGAATTGTAACAGTTTAATGGGAAGAACAGAATGAACTGGAAATAACAGCAGGAAGGAGCTGTAAGTTGCAAGGGATGGTAGTGTGGCAATGAAGAAGCTGCTTGATGTCACACAGTTAAAGTTACTCTAATCATAATTTGGTGTAAATATCAAGAGATTGGGACAAATAACCAGGCCAGTGGATTCCTCTCACAGACCCTATTGCCAGTCACATACCCCAGACATTTTAAGGCATGAACTTCCACTCTGCAGTGATACAGCACAGAAGAAAGTTGTTCTTGCAAATTGCACAGCATCTGCTATTCCACCAGGTCGTTCAACTATCAATTTCATGCAACCACAACAGCATAACTGATTACTGACCCCTATAAGGGGTTAAAAAAAAAAAACAAAAAACAAACAAACAAAAAAAACCCATAGGGGGTTAAAAAAAAACAACAAGGGGTTAAAAAAAAAAAAAAAAGGACAAACACCAAAGTTTTAAGGAAATTTAGTAACAAAAAACTTTATTAACAACGAGTTATAGCTGTCTGGTGCTCTTGCCGATTATCAAACTCAGTGAAACCCAAGTATCTGAAACTAAGAAAGTGTTCAGGGTACACATCCATGCATATTAATTTCGTCCTCTTGGGATCCTCATGCTCTGGATATCATCAACACTAAATGCACAGGACTTTTTTTTTTTTAGAAGTAGCAGGGAATGTATTTGCAGTCTTCCAGCACCTTAGCTGACCACAGCACAGAACAGCCATCTACGCTGCATACCTAGGATGGTATTCAAACTCTTCTAATACTGTAATTAAAAAATAAATCATCCTTTGCCTCCATGTATAGTCAACAGAAAGAGACAGATGGATGGTTGAGTAAGTAATGCTCGGCATGTGCCCCCTGTCTTCACAAATTCCGGACAGTTGAGACTACTTTTCACACAGCTGAAATTAGAAACCTTGAGCTGACTCCCTAGACAGAACACCTCTTCCTCAACTCCACAGACCCCTCTTTTACTGCCCCATTACTTGTATGTATATACCGCTGTTTGATATTATAACTTAATCCGTCCATCATTAAAAACAGCAACCACACTCATCCTCCACTTTGTTGTTGACAGCAGCAATCACTTACAGATGCATATCCTGATGCTAACACAGGCAATACAATGCAGCACCTCTGCCCTTGCTGACATTCACCCTGCTTCACAAATACCACCCACCTCTTCCTCTCTGACTGACAGTTTTCAATCAAAACTCTGAGTGACTGTTCTCAGCATGTTTGTAGCTTGAAATGTGCTTTTTCCATTTTGCAACTATAAAAGGCTTGCATTCCTGATTGGCCATCATTTTTTTGAATCAAAGATATTACCACTTCCTACAAACTTTGCCATAGTGAAATGATTCACAGCAGATCTCCCTGGGTATATATGCATCTGGGTATATACGCATCTTGCTTGTTTGGTTATGAACACAATGGAGAAACAAAGGGGTTATCTCATAAAGCATCTAGGAAATCCCCTTAAAACAGCTCTGCCATATGATCCAGCTAAATATTTTTAACTTTGAATACCGTTTCGACTGACTTCAGGTTAATAGTGAAGTATTTGCAAGTAATTCCTACAGACTAGCTCCAGCATCAAAGGAGCCCTAACACTGAGTTTTGCTGAACTTAACTTTCTGCAAGGGCCCAAGATACTATTGGGAAACCTATGTTAAAATTTCTAACGATGTTCATATTTTCAATATATGTATCGTAACATACTGAGTTTCAGCCAAGAATTGACACACCTTGCGGGGAGGGAATCAAAAAAGTAGATAATCCCTCCTGGACTATTAAAGCCCATGAGACTAGAGAACTACCAAGGATCACTAGACTTACAGCTTTTCCATCGTCTTGGCTTTATGACTATACTGAAATACAGAAAATCACCTGCACAAGAAACTAAAGCAGCATGTTTTTTAGCAGCTGGTAAATGATAATTTTAGAACTGAACCAGTATTATCAGTCTTGAAGATGCACAAACAATGAAGTAAATAAGATGACCTCTGTTAAATTCACATCCAATAAAAACATGAAATACATCAAAGTTTGCTGGACAGAATAGGATGAAGCAGATGAAAAGCAGATAACTTACCCACTTCTAGCAGGCTTTTTACAAACAGATTAAAACCAAAAGATATTAACATTTATAAACCCAAAAATAGTTAAAAGTAAGCTTTTACATGCCTGAACGTTTAAGTGGTTGCATCTGTAAAATGCATCCTTCTTTTGGACTTGACATTTTTCAGAGGTATCAAATCGATGTTCATGTTTTCAGTTATGTGAAGTCTTAACAACATCGATACCAAATTGATGTTCTTATTTTCAGTTATGCAAAGCCTCGACAACATTGAGCGAATGAGTATTGTTGTAAGCAGCTAATACTTTTGCTGCTGTATTTTGTTCAAAACCCAATCACAGTACCAAACACTTCTGCCAATTGTTTTCTGCTTTTGTACTTTTTTCCCAAATCTACTCAATTATACTATGTATGTGCACACACGAAAAACTTTCCTCCACAAATGTTTCTGTATTAGTTTTCAATTAATTAGGGTCAGAATGGTCTTTAAAAGTAAGAAAGCTGAATGCTAACAATCTGTCTGCGTAAAACAAGCACTAAAGATAAGCTCATGCTGTTCAAAGTACTGGCTGTTCCATGCATCTGGAAGAATTTTCGCTCATGAAGTGTGTTTGCACGATCAGACTAAAAATTACTTTAACAGAACATGGAAGTTGTTTTAGTAGCAGGAACCCTGACATCCTCAAGAACTGGTCTTCCAAGAAATGACCTACTTAATGCACATAAATAGGTTTTTCACATTAAAAAAACCCACCCCCCCCAAAAAAACCCCACACAAAAACTTGCACAAAGTTTTGCATTCTTTAAAATGAGCTGAAATGGCTACAAAACAAAACACCCCAAACCAAAACCTCACAAATTTATCTCTCTTACACGGAATTAAAAATAATGGACAGCGCAAAAAAAAACCCAAAATAAATAAGAAGCATCTCTTCCACCTCACTTTTCTAGTGGCCAAACCACCAAAACAGCTAACAAATCATTTAGTTGTTAATTCAGTTATTATAAAACTTTCTTTTTCTTGGAAGATACTGAGAAAATTCCTGTTTCAACAGAGCACGGCTACATTCTACCCTCACTTTCTAAAATCATAGCAAATCAGAGAGATCAGAAGCTTAGCAATCACATAAATCGTTATAAAATACCAACACTGTTACAAGTGTTTACACGCAGCAGAAGTACGTACGGTGTGTACCACCACGCTGTTCTCATTCACGTGTTACAAAACGCGGAGGATGCAGAAATCCATCTTTTTCTCGCAGAGGAAGGGAGCCGTGCCCGCCCCACGCCGGCCCGCCCGCGGGGTCCGTGCCGCCGTGGGGCGCTGGAGCCGATCCCCGGCGGCCGGAGCGCTCCCGCCGCGCCGGGAGTGAACGGCCGCCACCTAGCGGCGCGGCGCGGCGCTGCCGGCGGCGGGGACCGCTCCGCGTTCTCTGATTGGGTTGCGATTAGGGATCAGCGGAGACGCGAATTTGCAGCAAGATTAAAAAAAAACCCACACCACTGCTAAACTTAAATTCCTAAGAGATTTTTTCAGACCTCAGAACCCATCTAAATCTGTTTGTAGTGACACTGAAGCATTACAATTACGCTGTAAAGTCTTCATTCACATTAATCTCCTAACAAAGTTGTTCCTAGACTCAACTCCACAGTTAGCACTAAACCTCTCTTGCATGACATTATTTACTCCTAACACACATTACGGTATTTGCAAAGGCTCTAGCTGAAGACCAAACAAGACTTTAGAGACTTCCATCGCCAATCCCACTCCAGCTGCCGTGTGCTCCTCCAGCGGCTCAAGGCAGCTGGAAAGCCAGCGGGAACAGCAGCCCACCAGGCACTCCACCAAGGCAGGGGTCCCTTCCCTCCCCAGATGTGGCACAGCTGGCACACGAGCTCAGGAGCTACTCGCTGCCAGGCACAATCAAACCAAAACTTTACACCCGCTCTCAGACTTAACCACCTTCGTAGCCAACAGAGCTACAGCCAAGCAGATGTCCAGCAAAAGGCTTTCAGGCTCCTCTAACTCACAGTAAAGACTAGTCTAGTTTCATCTGTTCTCAAATGAGAAGAACATAATCAAGACACACACACACATATATATAMGGAATGTAAGCTAATATTCCAAGAAATGTGGTTCTGCATTTCTGTGAATTATGGCAGAGTATGATTCAAATGTGCTCTGCATTACATAGAAAGTCCAAGATGCCTGAAAACAAATGCTGACTTCCACATGCCCGTTAACAGCAATCCATCTAGCCACATCCGTGTACGCAAAAAGGTTATCACGTTCAAGACCAGCAGATACCTCTACTGCTGGCCTGACAGCCAGGCCTCTAACAAGCACTGTTCAGAGATGTGTACCAGAATCAGCTGTCCGACAGGCATTCCAGACCTCCCAAGCATCGCAGATTTCAATGTTTCAGAGCTTGAGTCAATCAATCTCTTCGACATGCATCTCTGCTAAGCAGAAGTTGAGAAAAAGGGTGGTCTACAAGGTGACCTTAAGGAAGGTGCAGTGAACCATAAGGCAAGGAACACTCACTGCTATTCATGTTTTTGTTCAGTTCTAACATTTTATTATTGAACCTGGCCACAAACCATTCAACCTGTAAGGGTGACAAATTATTTCTTTTGCCTTATAAATGAATTAACGTAGATTGCACAAGGGTATTTCTGCAATATCAGACATGAAACACAGTCCTAATACAAAAGAAAAAAGACTCACCCAGTCCAGCCTTTAAGATGACATGTCAAATCCATATATTTGACTATCCTGCATAAAACCACAGCTCTAATCAGGTTCCTCTCCTCAAAATAGGAAGAGATTCAAGGAAATCCAACGCCCATTCAAATGCTACTTTAAAAACAGCTGTGGTTTTGGCAAAAACACCAACAAATTGCTTTTATTACTTCTCCCACTATCCCATTAACTCAGTCAAGAGAGAGCCGTGCTGAGAGCTAACGAAAGGTCCTTGTTTCAAACCTTCTTGTAATCCACTTACACGAGGACTGAAAGTAGCATATTTATTATGGTAACCAATAGCAAAATCTGGTTTTTTTTCTACTTTTCTTTCATAAATAACTATGTGATTTAATTCACATGGATATTTTCTTCAAAAAATCATCACTGACAAAAATACCATAACTGAAATTACAAGGACATACAACAGAAGACAGGTGTTGGAAATTTCAGTCGCTTCTCATGTGTTTTGATTATGTCCCACACACCGTATGTCACAGAGTGTGGAGGCTGAGACACGCCGCCCTCCACTGTCCCAGCAGCTCTCTGGGAGCAGAAGCCCAAGGGGCTGATGGGTCAGCAGAAACTCCAGCGTTGTGGAGAACAAGAACTGATTTTTCTTAACTTCATAGATCTGAGATGAATCTGCAGCTCCCGAACTTTATAAAGGACCAGTTAAATGTATCCACACACTTTGAAAATAATCCCCCTTTTCCTCTCTCCTGACATTTTTGCACTGTTTTCAGAAAAAAAAAGAACTTGTCTGTACAATTGTTTAATATACTAAGACTTTAATCTTAACTAGGTCTTCTGGCTGTTTACATTAATAAGCAAAAATAAGCCTTAAGCAGTTGGAAGAGCTGAGCTAAACTGATACTGGGGAATGCAAAGACTGAAAACATTAAACTTTTCTTCCTTCAATTTGGGTCTGAACACTTAAGGAGGAATATGCTACAAAAAACTCTAGATAAAATTAGAATCATGTTTGTTTTGTTTAAATAAGGAAAGTGCAAGGATGAACTTAGCTAAAAATAACATCATAGTAATTAAAAAAATGTACCAGAACACGTGGAATCAAACAGAAATGTAACAATTTTTCTGTCTCATCTCCAGTCAAGAACATCTCTCTGCTTAAAACAGAAGCACTTTTTTAAGAAAGTGCAGAAACAGAAAGAACAGAGGTTTTAAAAATGAGAATGCCAGATGTTGAACATAACACACTGCAAAATTGTTTTTCTGGATACTGCTGGAAATCACTGATTGAAGAACCTTACTCCAGCAATCTTGTTTCAGGAAGCTACCGTTTTTGTTCCAGTGCATTACTGACTTTCTGAGGTGTTATTAATAATTAAACTTTTCTTTTAAAATTATTCATTAATATTAACTTTGTCTGAAATCTTCCTGGAAGCTAATACTTTTAGAGGAAATAAAACAGTAAAAAAAACACTAACCACAATAGTTAAATAAAATAAAGCATTTAATTTCAGAAAGGAAGTTACTTCTTGTAAATTCACTTTCCACAATTTGTACTCGGTATTACAGTAATAATGCTGTACAAAAGACGTTTTCAGCCTTCACTTTTTACACCTATGAGAAACTGAAAAGCAATGGCAATTTACCAACCCGATCTCCTTCTTTGCTTTTGATTCCTCTAAACTAATAGAAGGTAAAGTAAGATAAGAAAGTAAAATAACGTAGGTGAAACCATTGTATATAAGCCTCAGAAGCCTAGTAGGCAAGCAAAGTCTGTTTGACACCACTTGCATGTGAAATGCAAGGAATAACCAGTAGTACTGAATTGGATCCAAACGAGTTGTCTTGCAAGAAAAGCCATTTCTCTAGCTCCCGGAGCTACTGAGTTCCAAGTTATTTCATTCTTACTTTTTTAACCTTTTTTCCTACTGGCTAGTACAGCACAGCTCCACATCGTGGAACCGAATGCATCATCCTGGCTACATACGTGCAGACTCAGATGACCATGCTGGGCCACCTCCGTACCTTATGCAGTGCTTAGGGAGAGTTAACACAAATGAAAGATTTTCAACACCTAGAGTCCCATTAGTCCAATTCTGCCTAAAGGAAATCCTGAAGAGAAAGAATGCCTGAAAACCCATCTCTTCTGCACACTTAGGCACCTACCCACATTACTCCAGCAGAGCTTGGCTGCACATGTCCTTGTGGGTGGAGTACTTGCCCAAAAAGTGACAGATGACATTCATTTCCCCTTTCAGCTCGAAATAATACGAAAGTACATCTCTCTTGCCCAAGAGCTTTCTAAGTGCCTGGTAGTATGTGAAGTTGGGCCAGGGATACTTCTTATCTCCCCTTCGTAGCCACAATGTAGAAAAGAACCCAAGATTCCCAGGGATGGAGTGAGAAGGGAAGAGGGAGAAGAAAGAGGAGGGATTTCCCCTGAGAGGGAATGCTGGTCCCTGCACCAGCATCTGTTTATTTTAATTCTGCGTTTGAAACCACCAGAAACCACACATATGAAGTATTCCCATATAGTCTGCCTTATCGGGACCCCCCTCTCTTCCACTCCCCTGCACACGAACTATAAAATTCCATCTTCTACAATCATTCAGTCACTGCCATGTCTCCTCCCCCGGAGCGAACAAAGCTCTGCAAGACATCCCGGGGGCATACTGCTACCCAGATTCCACCGAGAATCACACGCAAGGGCTTCTGCCGCATTTCGATTTAGTGGGAGGACTGTGTCTTGAGCCTCTACCTGGAAAAGTGACGTGTTACCTACAGGTTCTATCTGCTCCATTAGAAGAACCAATTAAGTCAATATTATTCCTAGGTCTTGTTTGGATTCATTTATTAACTTCCGTATCAAATATTTCTGGCGTGTTTATTTTACTTTCCTCTTGAAACACTGTACACAAAGTAATGAAAAAAATGCGTACAGAGTGTACTGAGGAGAACTAGGTTCTCCTCTAACATCACAACTCAGAAATTCTAGTCTGCAAAACCCACTCTCTACAAACTAAAAGCAGAAGACGACTGTGTTGCAATATGAGCAGCATTAAATTGTTTAAAGCTGTTCAAATAAGTCTCACAGCCTTTTTCCTTAAAAACATTTTCTACCCTCAGTTGCCTCAGAAAAAACAAAACTGAGGTTGTTATTTGGGTGTAACTATACCTTAATTCTACAAATATTTTCCCCCCTGTTTCTTAAGGAGAGGAAAAAATGCTACAAAAGATGACAGCTTCCAGCAAATAAGCGCTGTCAGATGTGTCCAACAGGCTTTCTCATTTGCATTTTGCCTGTAACAGAGTCACTGAGCACTCTCACGTAACACACGCCACTAACTGCTGTTCCCCCCCCTCCTAAAACCTTCTTTCCAAATGCAAAAACCCAAAGTATAAGCAGCAGCTTTAAGGAGAAGCTACTGATAAAATTATGAGGCCTGTCTGTACAGGGTGGCTGACTAGCAGGTCACGATGATTCCCTCTGCCACTCAAGCTGAGGAGCAAGCAGCTGCTGTCCCTTCTCAATCTGTATAAAACTTCTGAAATGTCTATCATGTTCATTAGTATTTTTTAAACCTCTTCTAAAAGTAGCTTGTCAAGATCATTTTCACGTTAAAGTGAACGCCAGTATTGGGTCCATACAGCACTGCACACAGAATCCATTTAAATCAGCTACAAAACTCCCAAACACTTATGTGGACTAGGAAAAATCCAAATGCTGCCTTTTGTTAATTTATAATACATTTATTGCACGTTTTGGATTCTGAAACACACTGTAATACCACACAAAACGGTAACCTCAAGGATTCAACTGTATGGTCAACTTGGCCAATGCTGTCACCAACTTGAACAGCTTCACCTGGGTTTAACTGCTGCCAGCTGAGGCTAGAAAGAGTAAAAACTGTATCATTAGTTTCAGTTGCAGCAGAAATGACTACAGTTCCCCAAATAACGATAATAAATGTTTGTGTACCTATGTAGATGCTCTGTGTAACTTCAGGTACACAATGTGAAAGCAATGGCAACAGTAACCGAATGCATGACAGTTACTGTTTCTTCATGTCTAATAACCTGCAGGTGAGCAAGCCTGCTTCTTACAGAGATGACAAATTACAGTAACATAGCTCAGTGCAGGGCACTGGCAAAAGTTGCAAGACTTGTCACGACATGCAAAACTAAGGTATATCACATGTATCTGTAGCAAAAGCACATCTTCACTGTGACARGAGCTCAGTTAAAGCTATGGAAGAACAGGGAGACTAAGCAATAATTCAAAACTAGAGTTTTAGAAATATACAGAGGCCAGTATTACCTATTTGAAAGTCAGCTTCTAGAGGGAAATAATGATGTTTTGAAAGTCTAGGCCTATCAATGAGTATCGAGACATTTTCTGAAGTTTGACCTGGGATACATCAACACAATATTATTTTTTTAAATACCTGTTTTCGAAGTTCCTCACATGGTATCAGCTATGTCCTTGATAATTAAAAATTAATATATTTCCTTCATGTGCACACCATGAGATACATATTATATTGTCCGAGGGCCTGCAATTCCTCATTTTAAATAGTTGGCTTTTGCTTTAACTTCTTGAATATACAGAGAAAAGCTACTTCTCATGTTTTTTAAAGCCTTCCAAAGCATTTCTGGAGTGTCAGCATTCTCATTTGCCACTAGAAGCTCTTTCTGATGAGCTCAGGACTTCAGCTTCAAATCAAGTTACATCAAAATGACATCAGCTGAATATTAATCAGGGTGGCATGCACAAACAGGTGTGACAAAACCGTGCTGTGACTAAAATGTGAAATTCTAATTCATATCAAGCCCCCAAAAGAGTCTTCATTTAAGTCCATCCATTAAAAAAGACACAAAAAACTATCGAACATACTGAAATGACAGAATTGTTCACTAAAGAAGTCGTGCACTGTAGAATCATCCTCTTGAAAAATCAGACAGCAAAATGTAAACTATCAGGTTAGTGTAATTCAAATATGGAGTTACACATTCACTTCTGGATGCTGACGGCAAGGCTGTGGTTACATGCTACTATTATACGCTACTACATTACTGATAAATTCAACCTTTCTGGAGGCTACTCATTTCTTCAGCCCTGCTGGTTCAGCTGTGGCTGGAATAAAACACACATGTGGTGCAGGGAAGGAAAGGAGGTAATCTAACAACCAACAGAATAGTAACAAGAAACTGCTACCTACGACGTTGCAGCAAAAGCACGACGCTGTTGACCTTTGCTTTTAACATACCTCTCTCTCCAGGTATGCCGATAAAGAAGCGAACATCCACTAGCGACATTATAAACAAAACAGATCATATGGATACAAAGAGAAAGACTAAGACAATGCTGTCGCCCTCTGTGACTTCTAGACACAAAGATCTACGGGTACCCCTACATTATCAGGCGAGTTAAATCAATTAAAACCTAAGGGTACATTTTATCCATTAGGGCGCACAGGGAAGTTAGTGAGCTTTGATTTTGATTTTTCCTTTGAACAGGAAAATCTTCATTTAAACAGCTGGGTTTTAATCTTTTCTGAATTTGTATTTCTTTTTAACTTTTTAGAAAAAAGCTGGTTCTCATTGGCAATGAATCTATAAAACAATGTAACAAAAACAGTCTCTCAAATTTTTACGTATTTTTGCTAACCGGAAAGTAGCTCAGATCAATATAATTTTAAAGTAAAAATAAAGCTAAACATACATTCATTCAAATTATTCACATATAGATTGCTATGCTCAAAAATGATTATTTCATGTTACTAGATTTTATTCTTTTAATCTCTTACTATAATTTGTGGCAAGAAGAATATCAATATTGTACCAGAACACTACATTTTAAAGAAGATCAGTACAAATATATTGAATGTGTTGTGTATCTGAAGGGAATGGAAGTTTATCAAGGCATGATTCGCATTTAAAACAGATGTATTAAACAGAGAAGGGCCATCTGATAAGACAAAATTGAACTGTTTTTAGTGAACATGTCCTTCAAGCTTTTAGAATTAGTAGATCTTGCCCTTCTTCAGCTGCTTTTTACTTATAGATTAAGATAGAAAACAGTTTCTCCATCACTGTTTTTCAGCTCTTTATGAAGTCATTGTAAAACTAAATCAACTGAATACGCATAAACGAGTAAATATGCTCTTTACCTGCAGAAGGGACTACTACTGTCGTAATTCAATTTAACACGTACACACTAATTCCAATGGTGTACCAAGTGATTTCCATGAGGTGGTTCATTTTAGTTTTTAAGATGTCAGAAACAACCTTGTATTGTTTAATATTATCTTTATTAAAATTAGATTTATTCAAATTGAAACAGGGCATGACATTGATTTGCAATAATTTTAAGTAGGWACATTTTAAAATAAAAGGAGAAATTTAAATGAACAATCTTTTTTGCTTCTTTTTTAAACTATCAACTGCTAACTACTCATCATTGAACATTACACATTTACCTACAGGATGAACCATGTAAATACCTAATAAAGCACAGTAATACTGCTGGCAATATTCAGGCCTCTATATAATGTTTACAAGCATAATTAATCTTCACAATAACCTTGTAATGTTGGTAGGGAATAAAGTATTCATTATTCTTTAACTTCACATATGGGAAAACTGAAACAGATTAATTTAAAAACAAAAATGCCAAGTGTAGGTCCCCCAAATGTAAAGTCAAGGCCTAAGCAAAAAAAGACTAATTTTAAAGGCACTCAAATCAATAAAAGCAGATGGGGCTCTGAGCTTGTGAAAACAAGTTTTCTCCAGGAGTATAACATTAGACATTTGACAGTCTGGGCTAACATTTTTACTATATTTTATTTTTTAAATTTTGTTACATTATTTTCCATAATTAATGAAATGAGTGTCCAGTTCTGTAGCAAGATTAGCCAGGTCCTGTTACAGCTTCTAGCCCATGATCTTACCTACCTTTTTATAATAATTAATTTCAACTAAGAATGAATGTTAGTTCTTCAGATATACAAACACAGAGAGGCCTTTATTTAATACTATGAAGAATCATACACTGAGTCAATGCCACCTTTGTCAGAATTAGGGCAATTAAGCACCAGCCTGGGCCCACTTTTGCTTTGGTTTTAACACGAAGCAGGACAAAGGTGGCTCCAACCTTATATGGAGAGGACACCTTCCTGCATGGATTTCTATCGTACAGAAGTAGAAAGGCTACCATTGTCTCCTTTGGCTATTCTGATTATTCACCACAGGAAAATAGACTATATACTATGCCATATCAGTTCAAGGTAAATAACTTCCTAGCAGGACATTGTTGCTCTTTATTTGGCTTCACTACCCTTGAGGGCATGGCATTTTTTTCCAATGTAATTCTTAACCAGTGAACAAACTTTCTCTCAGCTGATATCTTAAACATACATTTTGATTTTTTGGAACAAAACCTGATATTGCTTTGGGTCAGCACTTTCTCTGAGACTTTCGCTTATTCCATCCCCCACAAACACAAAGTTTGTGAAAATAATTACAAAATAAACACTTCTCCGTGGGTGCTGACTGGGGATCAGTGAAAGGAAATGTATTCCAACATGCAGCTGACATATGTGAGCACACGCAAATGAAAAATACGTGTACTCGCCCAGAGCTGGTCTGGTCTTTGTTCCTGGGCTGGAACAGATTCCTGCCAGGGACACAAAATCCAACGAGAAAAGACGGTGCAGTAGCAGAAAGACGACACAAGGTGGTGGTCACCGAAGCACGGAGGAAAGGAAAGGGAACGGAAAGACTGAGTGGGGAAGGCCGTGAAATGGGGATGTTGGCTCCAACCGTGGTATCTGACTGTCGGGCAGGGGATGCTCTAATGGAAAGCGCTCCCTTTGAATCTAAGCCAAAAACTTAAAAGCATCACCACAGCTGCCTGCATTGTGTTACTTCAGGTTTCAAAAGGGGAGGAAAAAAATCCAGAACTATCCCCCTGGCTCAGCTCACAAGCTCTATCAGTTTCTCCAATTATGCTTGGAAGCTCCCACAAACACACAAGACAGCTAACTGGACACATACACACAAGCGTGTACAAATACTGCCCAGAGAGGATCCCTTTGAGAAAGGGCAGGTGTTGTACACCTGGAATTCCAAACACTAACCACTAACTTAAAACTTCAGAAAAATTATGTGGGTCAAAAGGCTTTAAAAATGAAAGCAGGGAAACTAAAACTCCAATACTTACCAGAAAGCCTTTTACCAAGCGAAAAAGACTCATAGAAACCATAAAAAAAGTAAAGAAAAAAACCCATACAGAATAGAAAGCAAAAAAGTGAAAAACAAACCAATTTCATTAATGGTGTGATTGAAGAGGTTATTAGAGGCAAACACATATCCTTCAGAAGAGGGAAATTCACCCCTAGCAAACCAATAGCAGGAAGTATCAATTATGACAGGTGAAATGAAAGATGGAAATAAGGAGACACGAGAGGAAATGTGAACAGCAAATAACAGAGCTATAACAGCAATGCGAAGGCATTCTTGAAATGCATCAAAGCAGGAAACCACCACTCTGCTGGGCTGCTGAAGAATCAACAGACAGCTAAGGTCAAAAATTTGCAAAGAAAACAAAATTATGTCTTTGTATGAGGTCTTCTTCACAGAAGATGAATATATGCCTATAACTTTACTTTTCATATAGCCTGATATGACAACTGAGATGCCAAAGAGAAGATGTTGGAATCAGACGATAAAATTACAGGAGAAATAGTCACTGAGAATATATATAAAATATCTAGAAAGTATGAAGGAATTTAAAATGAAGGACTTGAGCAACTGACAGAAACAGGCATTTTATGTACACCAGCATATTAAAATGTCAACACTGTAACTATCTTAAAGATACAAAAAGAAATCCTAGAAATTACAGCTGAACCAGCTTTACTTCAATGTAAGGCACTTTGAATGCTTACCACAGACAATCTGGTCAGCAATGACATAGCAAAATCAATCAGTAAATATATCTGAAATTAAAAACGTGGAATGTTTCTTTTGGAATCTCAGTTTTACACAATGTGGAAATTATCTTTAAAAAAGCAAAGCAAAAAAGATGTAATACACAAATGATAGGGCATTATATAAATTAACAGTGGGCCTAGGATCCTGTATATGTATTTTCCCTAATTCTGTTCTCAGAAACAACCAAAATATAATTAATTCAGTAATAGACAACACAAATAAATACAAGGCTTAGAAAGATTTTCATGTGAAGAAATAAAAAATCAGACTTATATAATTGATTCAGATGAAGTGAGTGAATAAATGCTACRAGAGAAAATACGAGTCCTACTAGTCCTTTTAAAAACTGAAGTGCAAAGGAATATTAAAAAAATTGAAAGTAAACAATTTCAATTAGAAATAAACTAATTTTGTTAATAACTTTTAGAACTCACAGCCACTTCACCAGCATGGTGAAGATCTTACATTCGTATTTATTTAGGTAAGGACATCATTATGTAAAGAAAGGACTCCTCCTACCCCTTTATTTTGCCTTTTCTCCCCCATAAGACAGAAAATCTAATTTTTCTCAAGGTTTAAGGTACCAAATCAATTACAATCTCATAGCACATTTTGATAAAGAAGGGAAGGTAACTACATTATCTCAGTATGTAAAAATATTTTACTTATCTCCTCATCAGGAATACACTAAACAGCAGATCAGGTCAAGATGTAATGCAATACTCTACACTGCTTAGTTGTGCATCAGCCTGGTTAGAATAATCTTCCCACAAAACAATTCCTAATGTAAAAATTTAAGATTTCTTTAAGATTTCTGAAGCTTGCCAGAGTTACAGAGTAAAGGAGCTGGGGGTACTGGGAAAGGTGAGAGGCTGGAGGGAACTGACCTTTACATGAAATCAAATCAATTGGTAAAACTCCTGCATCTGTGTAGTGAAACAAGTCACTTAGCCTCTATGCCCTTGCGTGTTATGCAGACATCTAGCCAGAAATCACCTCCAAGTGGAATGAACGCCTGCCTTTATAATTCCCCCATGATGACTTATGAATGGAATTGCCCTAATATTTAAAAAGGTAATTTTAAAGTAATACCACTGCATGTGTTTAAAATGTCAATTAAAAAAGAAGGAAAAAAAGCAAAACGTGAAACAGGCTGGTAACTGTTACAGACTTATTTTCATACACAGCCAAGATTTGTGCAACGCTCAAACTCACCCGATTATCATTTCAGATGGCATTCAGGACATGTAAACAAGTCCTACTACCATAACATGTTTGATTCATGCAAAAAATCAGTAACAAACTGTTAAATAGTGTCTCCTGATACAAAAGTACTACACCATTCAAAACTATTTAAAATACTGAAAATTTGGTTTGGTCCATTTATTTAATTTCTTTAGAATGTGAAAACTATGCATTGCTTTAAAAAATAAAATGCTTAGCGTATATATACAAACAATCATCAGTGGTATCTGATGTGTTACAGCCAAGCACAGTAATCTAGCTACCAGCCTGCCCGATTATAAATAGGCTGCCAATCCGGGCAGCAGCGGCAGTAGCAGCTGTCTCTCATCATTCTGCTTTCTCCCTCCATTTCTATTAGATTTCTAACATGATATAGTGATTTCTGCATATTTTCTCCACGCTCTGTAATAGGTGTGACAGGCACAAGCACAAATACATTTGTTGTTAAGATTACTCACAATGAACGCAATTCTATACTAACCTGTTACTGTTTACCTGATTTATATACGTGTACAGACTAACTGGCCTGTACACTTGCATTGTCTGTTATAAATTAAACGTTCAGTATTATAATTCAGCTGTCTTTAGAAAAACAACTAAACTGCCTGTCCTACTAGACACTGGGAAATAATATATGCACCTGAACACTGAAGCCTGCAGCAATAACCACAAGACAGAGTCCAGTCTGTGCCTCTATCACGCAAGCAACACAACCTATCCAACTCATTGAGGTACCTACTCAAATACCAACATCATGAAAAGCATGCTCAGAAGTCTGCCAGCTCGTTTTTAAACTACATACAAACTAAAAATCAAAATTATAATTAAAACCAACTTAATTTCTGTGTTACACACAGAAATGCCATAAAAAAATACTTTATCATAATTAATATTCTGGAGTGATTATATAAAGGATGACTCTCAGAATACAATTCTTATTACAAAAATTATAAGAAGTGATCTCTGGTTTTGTATTTGCAACACCTTAAGTCTTGACACTGTTCCCAGTTGAACACTTTTACTTTCTGCCCTTAAAGTATTTTCTCTTGACTATAGAAAAATTACTTTGTCACATAATTATTAGTTTTATCTCATCCTGTTGGCAAAACCGTATGTTCAGACACCACTATATCACACTGTATCCTTACAAGTAGTAGCGGTATTTTTAAGACAAAGTACACAAGTGAAAATGTTCTTGAAGGGCTGTTAATGGTTGTAATGCTCCAAGTAATTGGGAATGCATTCACAATTCTACACGCTCCTTGGCCAAAAAGTTCTAAGTCAAGTTGGTTTAGTGGCTATTTCCAGCAAAGACACATCATTTCATTTCAATACACACATATGTTATTATACATCTTATATTTGAGAATTTTCAGTGGGATCAATTGAAGACTACCTTTCCTACTGCATACTTCCTCTAAAATATTGAAATAAACACGTACAATGCACCTACTGATGCTTAAAGTACAGTTCAAGAAAGCTGGAAGCAGGTGCTCTCAGTAAAAGACATCAAGCTATAGAACACTGACATTGATCAGGGTTAATCTCATGTCTTCCTTCTTTTAGAGCAACACAAGACAGATCTGTTTGCTTCAGATTTTTTCAGACAGGATCCTACACCTAGAGCCAAAACAGTGTTGTACCAATTAAAAAAAAAAAAAAAAAACAAACCAAAAAACCAAACCAAACCAAAACAAAACAAAAACACAACAAAAAAACCCCAAAAACCCAAAAAACCACAACCCCAAAAGCCAAGACCCAACTACCTGCGCTCTTAATACAGTGTTAGCAAAATCATGCTGAGCTACAATTTTCAGTAGATGCCTAAATTTTACCATGACTGCAGTATCAATATAGGTGACACAGACATGTAAAAAAATAAAATGCAGAGCTTTTCACTTGTCCTTCAAGTTTTGTCAGTATTAGCATTGTACAGATTCCTATTCCTGCCCAGGCGCTTACTGATACCACACATCATACAGAAATTCACTAGTAATCTTTGCAAGAGTAGTGCAAGTTCTGAAGTTATACCTGTTTAAACGCGTTGTATAGCACAAATGATATACAAATACATATATATCTGTATACATACAGATACACAAACAACATACTAATTGCTTTCCAGACAGCTTGGGCTCCAGCAGCTACCATCTTGTAAGTCTGTCTACAACCCTTTTAGAAGTTACTTTTGCCCACTCGTACTTTTATGTTCTACTCCTCTGCAGATGAAAACTTGAGGCCACTTTGCCTCAAGTTTTGTCACTATCACCTTGTAAAACATTTGAAGTATTTGGTTAGCTGAGGTACAGAACATGTAACTGCTGCTGGTAACGTCTTAAATTATTCTAGACATTTTTGCAAAAGGGTATCTGTCTAGGCACTTAAAAGGGAGTTGGTAATATGAGCAGCGTACAGTTTACAGATACAGCAACAGAAGTTAGAGAAGGAGGAATAATAAACAGGAAAGATTATTTTTTTAAAGTAAAATCCATCTCAGCTCCATAAAAGCAGCAGAGAAGAAGTGTGCTCTTAAATGGGACTTAAATGTGGCCAAGCTAAGCACTTCTACAGATGAGTCCTGGAAGGTCATAGGATGCGTAGATGGTAACATGGAAGATGACATGGAAGCAACTGCTCAAGAAGTGACAGATGGATGTGTGGGAACATTAAAGAAGTGGAGCGGGTGGGGGAGAGACAGGAAACTCAACGAGGGAACATAAGTAAGGAAGGGCAGAATTATATAGAACTTTGAAAGTACTGAAAGCTCAAATCTGATGCAAATATGGGTGGTGAACAGTAGGGGGAATACAAAAATAAGAGTGACAATTAAATCAGCAAGCAGGAAGGATTATTTTAACAGCTACATGTTAGGAAGTGAAAGAAGTCTCTATTCCTTCTGTCATAATAGACATGTCTAGAACAGAGCTGAAGATAGTGCAGCGGTTAAGACATGGCATGAAAAGAGGCATAGGGATACAAAAAAAAAAAAAAAAGCATGTCTTAAGATGCTAAGAAAGCAAGCACCAGATTTATAGCTGACCTAGATGACTACAACCAATGGAATGAACATATTAAAAAAAAAAAAATCTAAAAATCGCACACCTGAATAATGTAGAAATTGAAGACACTATTGTCAGTAGCAGAAGAAGACAGAAAACTAAGAATCTGGGACAGAAAGAGGACAAGAGATGAAACGTTGGCCCCACTGAAATAAATAGCGAAATGTACACCAGCTTTATTGGTATCTGGATTTTACAAAAGGAGATAGGTTTTGGCCATTTTTCAGCTGATGACATCATATCTGAGAAATATCGTATGAACGACTGCCTAATACTGGAAAATGGATCTGGAGATATCATGGAGAAGCAGAATAAAACGTAGTTTCTGAACACATTCATATTAGTAAGATCTCATGAGATAACTGGAGGAGATTCAACAGGTTATGAAAGGAGCTAAATATTTTTCTGCTTTCCACCAGCTGAGTACCAAACCTCAGACAATTTTCACTATTCACATCCCAATTTAAAGAAGGATTACTCAGTTTTAATTAACCCATTTTACCAATGTTTAGAAACAAACAGGGCTGCATTTGTATCAGTCCTATAAAAGACTAGAATATGAACACTGAAAAATTTTGCAAAAGGTCTGCTCTATATTCTATTCTGAAGAACTCTAGAGATTGGCTATAGTTTTACACTCCATTACACCTGCTGCAATCTTTAAAAAAATAATTTGAAAGTTAAATAAAGACAAATTTTCCACAATGGTCCAAACGACTACAAAGTCTGTTTTCCATTTGCAGAAGGTGAGTAGGCACTTCACGAAAGTCAGCAAGTCCTAATTTTGGAGACTTATTCCATGGCTCCTCTCAAATATTAAATGGACAAAGCCAGGCTGACTACAAATAAAATATATTTGAGAGAGAACTAGGACCTACAAAAAGCAAGATTAACAACTTGTTCCACAATTTAAAAAGCTCCCACTATTAAAAGCAGTTTTGTTTGGACAGCAATTCCTGTGTTTGCAACACATACAATATATTAGAATCAGTAAAGCTGATCAGAAACATAAATTATCTTTACACAACTAGGATGTAATACAAAAGTTGGCAAAAATATAGCAAATAATGTTATTTCATAAATTGCCTAGTTTAACTACTCTTTGGGCTGTTGTTAATGGTGTGTTTCAAGGATTTTTCTTTTACTTTCTCTTTTACATATGGACTAAATCCCTGAGCTACTCACTTGTTTCTCATTCCCAATATTCTAAGACAATTTCTCACCAATTCAGTGGGTATTCACCCCAAAGAGCACTTCAAGAATTGGCTCTATTTTCTGACATCTTTCCAAATGTGGCTGAGAGTTTCCTTTTTGAATAGGTAAAAATTGACAGCAGGACCAATAAAACAGCTGAAGAACACACCCACTTCCACTAAGAGCCTGCATTTTTACATTAATGAAAGAAATACACTACATAGTTAATTCATGCTTTACATGCGTATCTTAAATCAGGTCATTAACAATAATTTTAAAATATTCATAAAGTTCTGTGGTTGCTGTAGTGATTATAAGTGTTATGAACACTGTCACCTTTCTACTATTCAGTATCTTTAAGAGTAAGCTATCAATATTGTTCACGATGACTACGTGAACGTTCACGAGCCTGGGGAGGGGCTGGAATATGCTACACATTGTAGTAAATAATTAGCAATAGCCACAGATAAACTCTTTGATACACTACTTACGTAATGTAATGTAAATATTCTGGTCCATTTATCAGATCTGACTTTTTGTAAGTTATAAAAGTTAAACAAAAGTTTTGTAAACTTTTATTGTTAAATACTGCTGAATCCATCCATGCAGAATTTATTTGATAAAAATTATGTGTTTCTGCTTCATATCAGGTCAAATTCAAACAAACTTTGAAAGATACTGTTCAATAATTTTGATCTAATTTTTTATCTTCTGTCATTTTACTCAACCTGCTTTAAAGCAGGAAAATATTTGTCAGGACATTTTTTTTTTTTTTTTKTCCAGAATTTCTCCTCCTAAACTGAAATTAAGACAACTGTTTTTAACAAAAAAATTAGGCTGCCCTTTTGTAAAATTAGCTCAGCTTACTTTCTGCAGTAGCAGTACAGAAAGACATCCTTACAATTGATCGGAAGTGAACGTTCAATAATTACCAATGACACAAGGGCAGTAGAGAGAGCGTAATACAATGGTGCTTGTGGCAACTAACTCCCCACCCCACCCCCACCCCCCATACTGTGACACATGTATAGTGTACTTAGCTCTCCCATCATATACACCAACAGGTAAACAGGTCAGACTTTTAATAAAAAAAACTTTGAGTATCATTTTCTGTGCCATTTTTATTCTGACGTTCATGAGTGGTCTGGAGCGCGCTGAAATTTCCTGAATGGATAGTGTAAATTGATGCACAAGTTAGCCATTCTATGCACTGCACCTACTGACCTATTATTTTTCCAAATTTAGTTTAGGAAAAATAAATCAGTCAATAGAACAGAAGATAACTCTGTTCCTCAACCATACCTGTTCACAGTCTGACATCTTGCTGTAAATAATAACTTATTAGCATGAGTTTGAGATATGATACAGGACTGAACTGGTATAGTCTAAGCACGCAATATGTTCCTTCCCTCTACTGACAGGGCAGTAAATTGCAACAGAGAAATACACTGGCTACCTTAAGGTAGAGCCCTACCTGTAGAGCTGCCACTCTTCTTTCTTTTTCTGTCCTTCCAACACAAAATGATGAGAGCACCCTCTCAGTAGCAAATAAGTAAAATCTATTACTAAATTTCCATTGTCTTCTAAGAGTTTCTCTCAAAGCAAAGGAAAACCATCATTAAAGAGAAACAGACAAACCAAAAATAAAGAACCACTGGAGGATATAAAAATCTGGAATGTTTTCTGAAGCAGCTCAAAAGTTTCTAAATAAGATTAAGTAAACACGTCAGAGTGAAGATTACCAGGAGTAGATCTGACTCTGTTTTCTTCCCTTCCATGCTTCATTTCATAACAAAATGAAGCATGAAACTATGTTCCAGATTCACATGTGAAATTACTGAACACTAAGACCTTGTCCTAAATAGGTGTTTATATTTGTAGGCTCATCCACACAGACGGTTCTCCCACCTACACACATCTAGATGGTGTCCAGATACTACAGCATTATACCAAACCAACGGTATTATAACAGAATTTTCCCTTCCTTATTTATGAGCAACCAAAGTAGGTTATAACACTATTTTGTCCCTATTGCTTATGAGGCAATTTAATACTTCAAAGCACCACACAAACATTAACAAATTGATCTGGAGAGTCTTTTATAAGTTATTCTAAAGAAGTAAATTCTACAAAGTAGAAATTCTACATTCTACAACTCTACATGTTGGAACAATTTTTGTGCTTTCATTTCATGCACTGGGGAATAAAATCTTCATTTATGTGACTTCCAGCATAATTACTTCTGAATGAATTAGTTAAAGTGAATAAGAAAACAGCAGAACAAGGCAAACAATGTCCATACCACAATACAGTGCTTTTTCCCATTTGCAGCCTTCTTCACATGGCTGTGAACGAGTCCTCTTCTCTCTGTGTGTGGGGGCTGTCAAGGTATCCAAGTTTCAGCTGAATACATCTACAGACAAACACTGCCGCGTAATTCCCCAGTTTTGATGTAGCATTACATACACACAATGAAAACTGCCGAAAGATTCATTTTTAAAGAAAATGACCCACTTTCAAAAATCAGCATTTTTTTGTTCCAGGTGAAATATGAATATTTATATCTAAAAGTGATGATGCCAGAAGCAAACATTCCAGACAGGATTACTGATGTGAACATTTCACTTCGGTATCCTGAAGGACAATCCTCTAATAATTTTCCTAGCCCTCAGAACTATAAATTGTAGATAGGGTGGCTACATGTGAGGAAAACAATGAAAAATTAATCTTTTTTAGAACCTTAAAATGTGCATTTAATGATTTATATCAGGCCATTTAATAATTGAATTTACAGTAAATTAAGGGAACTGGGCAAGTTTGGGTTTGTGGTTAACAGCTTTAAACCTGTTTCTATCTTTGCCATACATTAACAAAGCTTTCTCATTGGGCACTATGGTTCAGGACAGCATAAACTTATCGTGATGACACTTACTGAAATCCAGTTCAAACGTGAGATCAGTTGCTCAAGGACAGATTGATTTTGACAACTCTTAATACAGCATACTTGAAGAAAATAAACTGAGAAACATTACATCCTACCCAAATCTGCACAAAAAAAAACTTTCATCAAGACATTCTTTCTATCTAGATTATGCCTTCTTTAAATTCAACAGAAAGTAAAACTGTTTGCTAGTCTTTGATCGGCCTTCTTTGAACTGATTGTCCTGCTGCAAGGAGATTCAACTAAGCTTAAAAACCCCCAGTTTAATACTAAGGCACGTTTGTTTGCAAAGTATGTATTGTTAAAATGTTGCTTTTTACAATGTTTAAATTTACAATTAGCTTAGAGTTGTTTTTAACTGCTTTTGCAGGGGGAGGAGCAAGGGTCCTGCAGAAGCTCTCTTTCTTCCCTTCCTTAAATATGCTATTTAAGCAATGCCACTCCACAGCACTTGCACAAACATTAATGCCTAATGAAAAAGCTTTTACTGCCTTGTGCATGTTTTCCCTCGGAAGACCAAAATATATCTGAAAGTTTTTCCACATACAGGAAGGATTTAAAAAACACAATCCTAAAAAAAAAAATCTTTTGAAAAATTAGAAGACATACTGGGTTAATAGTTATACATAGCTATAATCTATACGGACAGCAGGGTGCTTCTGTGTCCATGCCCATGTGTGTAGCATCAGATCGCTTATAATTAATAGTAACATAGCTCTTTGCATAATCTAGGTAGTTTGTAAACAGAAATTAATGTATCTTCAGTTACTTAGTTACTTGATGACATACTCTGAACCATGTTTAATTGATCAGGGATCTGGCACAGAGAAGCAAAAGGCTTTTGTAAGTACATCCAGTGAATGACAGGAAAGTAGGAATTAGAATTCAGAGCAGTTCCTAACTTCCAGACTATGATTTTTTTACCTACTCACTGAACAGAACGTGCTGCAAAAGTGTTCTGTGAAGAGAGAATATGGTGAAATAGTAAGGGGA
This sequence comes from Phoebastria nigripes, assembly GCA_035582835.1. Lineage (NCBI taxonomy): Eukaryota > Metazoa > Chordata > Aves > Procellariiformes > Diomedeidae > Phoebastria > Phoebastria nigripes. The sequence continues at coordinate 659,004 of JAYKAV010003476.1, read as the reverse complement.
AAATACAGACAGTAAACATCTTTTTTTCCCCTCTTTTGATAAACTTCACAATGAAGATGACCAAAACTGTAGTCTCCCCTTCCCCCCTCGCTTTCATGAGTACCCTCTCAGTTCCTTCCTCCTCCCAAGCAACTGAAAATCATCCTGTGAGTAGCTGGGATGCTTTAGGGTGAACAACAGGAATCAGTGCATAGTAAGAGTAACTAAATTTTAAACCAGCCTTTTGGGGACTCTAGTTAAACAGAAAGCCCACTATTTCCCTTTGTATTTTTATCATTACAACAGCACTAGAAATCAAACTTTCAAAAGTGAGTATCCCTGCTCCGAAGGTTGTCCACATTACAAAGCATCCATGTGCCCTCTCTACACAGCCATAAGTGCGCACTGATATGCCCTCTTTCACAGCATCTGGGGGAATACCTCCTGGCTCTTTATACTGAAACTCTTTTGACTCCTTCTCAATCAACTGTGCAAAATCTGGAAGCGTTTGCAGGTGGGATAAAGAAGCACGTAAGTTACAGGAAAACACTGGAGATCTTACGTTATTTAGTGTGCATCCTTAACTACAGGCTGGCATCTGCCAGCTCACAGTTACGCAAAATTCACATTTGAATCCACATCTCCAGTGAGCAACCTAGTCAAGAATTAAATCATGTCACATAAGATATATATGCAAGGACTGTAACAGGACTCAGAATAAACTTTAAAGTCAGGGGCCAACCCACATATAGGTCATAAGCCCTGTTACAGCAAGACTGTCCCTAATAGCTAAAGGCACCAATACAATCAGCAGACACGGCTGCCCAGCATGAGTGATCAGGTAGCCCCACTACCAACATAGCACAGACCAAAGGGAAAGTTTACGGTGGGAGTTTGAAGCAAGGCTAAAACTCACACCTCAAGCTGGACATATGAAGGGCTGTAATTTCTACACCACCACATCCCTGAAGGTGAGAGAAGTACCTTGCATGTTATCACTGCAGCTTGCTAGAATGACTGGCATCCAGATTCAAGCTGATGTGTGAGCAGGGAAACTGTATTGCCATATCCCGGTTACTATCTTCTCACAGGTAACAAACTACCTATAATTTGCTGATAGAATTTCAGGCCCTAGGACAGGTTGCTTTTGTGTTGTATGCATTAAGTGGTGTGTCTTTCTCAGTTTTAGAACTTGCCTACTCTTCCAGATACACGATGGAAAGAAACTACAAAAAGCCATTAGAAAACTATCACAATGCAATGACTACAATGTTATTCAAAGTGGCTGATTAAAAGGATAAGTGTAAAAAGATACTGTCCATGCTTAATACAGACTCCTAGCTGGGAGCAGCAAAGGTGAGCTTCAAATCATGCCAAATTCAGTGAAAGTTTGGTGTGTGCATTTGTATAGAAGTTCATATAGAAATAGGAGTGTGAAAAATCCTGAGAATGAGCTGGGTTAAGTCTGCAATAAAAATACACACTAAAGGAACAATTTTATTTCTCTTTCATTAAACTTCACAGGCAGCTTTGCTATTGTGAAGTTTTACTGATTTCCCAGAGTTTGCATCTTGTCTTGTTTTAGGATTGCATGCATCTGTGTTTTAAGAGCACAAGTCAGTCCTTTAACAGTTACTTGTGTGAGGTTATGTAGTTCCTCAGGAGTTTTCAAACGCTTGAAATACCGAAGAACATTTCTAGGTTATTGATGCTTATCAACTATTATGGTTTGCTCCTAAAGTAACACCTTAAAAACTGACTAGTTGTTACCATACAATGGTAAGCTGTTTCTGTAGTTATCTGTTGTAACTGAAATCCCCAATTTTTGCAAGTTTTAGCTAGCATTCAGCATGACMGATTATGAAGCCACATGCTACCCCATCATCTTTCTCTGTGTTTCTTGGAGGCTTTCTCTCTCTCTGCATACACCTGCATGGGAGCATATGTTCTTCAGGCAATTCACACACATCATTGAACAGCAAGAGCACCTATCTAGGCCCAGAGCAGGGGGGGTAAGTAACTGTACAAGGGACAGAGCTAGCTCTAGAGCCATCTTTTACACGTATACAGAGCTGACACTCAAGGAAAATGCAGTAAGTTTTGTACTCCTCACTTCCTCATAAAAAGAGACTAACTAAAAAAAAAAAAAAATACAAGTTTAGCAGCAGCTCTAGACTAGACTTGACTAAAAAAGATCTCATCTCAAACACTGACACTGGAACACTCAGTTTAAGACTCTTTTCAGACTGGAATAAGACCTTGCAGATGGACAAATGAAAACATTTATCTCCTTGTCCTAGTGCCTGCTCAGATCTACTGCAGTAATAATGGTTGGATGCACAAGAGAAAAGGACTGGTTGCTTACTTTCACATTAAGAGTTAGCAGACAACACAGTAACAAAACCCATTTGCATACAGCACCACTCCTCTTTGCATTAGTGCCACCAGAGCTGCAGCAGTGTTAGTGCCCTGGAAGAGTATCAGAAAAACAAGAGTGTTTTCAAAACATCTTCATAAAATACTGCATTGGAGGGGGTTTTCCAGCCCAGGAAAATAAACTGTCAAATGTATGAGTGAACACATTAAGACTGATGGCACATGCATTGAGTTCAGACAGGGATATTAAGTAATACAAATGGAAAAACAACTGTTATACTTTTATTCAAATAATGCAAGTCCAGGCCATCAATCCCTTTTGGGAAACTGGTATCACTCTGTATTCATGAAGTACATATGTGCTTTGAGCAGGAGGTTGGACTAGACAACCTCTGGAGCTCCCTTTGTACCTAAAGTTTTCCATTTACCATACCCCATCAAAACACCAATTATGGTATCAGCCCTGAATGCACATTACAAAAGTAAAACTTGCATTACATGCTCTTGAGTGTACTCCATGCCTGAACTTCTCCATCTTTTTCACTTTCCTGTATCATAACAATCTTATTTCTTATCATTGAGACATAACTCGCTTCTGAGAAGCATCCTGTAGGAGTTTGTCTGTGTCTGTAGAGTTGAACTATGTGCTCTATTAACAGTGCACTTTGGGGGAGGCGGGGRGAAGATAGAAAACATGTAAGCTAGGGTCAAAGGATGTTTCCTACTTCCTCCATGTAAAGGAGCCTACCTCTGCCTACTGTCAGTGAGCATCTCTGAGAGTTTCTCACTCTTTAGACTGTGAGGATCTAGGTTGACGATAGGAGGAGACACTTTTCTTGGGGTTTCTTTTTTCATTGTATTGGTTGTAGTAGCTTGGTGGGGGAGGACAGAGTTTTTTTGTTTGTTTTTAAGCTCCATTATGTTAGTCTTTGTCATTTACAACTCCTTTCTGGCTGACCTGGCTGCTGGTTTGTCCAGAAACAACCTGACTGCATCAGCATACCAGTGAAAAATTATTGAAGAGCATGTTAAAAGTTTCACAGATGTCTTTCCTCTCACACATCCTTACCCATCATCCTACTACAATAATGATGAGGGATTTGCAGGGGGCAGAGGAGCAGAAAAATCAGAGGCTGCCCTGCTTAGAAAAAGCAGCAAACCTCTTTACAAGTGCCTGCCCCAAATAGTAATTTTTTTATTTAATTTTTTTTAAATCCACACCTGTGACCAACTAAATCAGAATGTCTGTATTCTTATGCTTTAGCATTCTTTGAGTTTCTTTAGCATTTTTTAAATGACCACGTGATAAATGTCTTAAGAACAACTGCTATGTACTGATCCAAAATATAAAGATGCCCTACAGCATTAGACTGAAGTTACGCTCTAGAATTCTTGATTCTGAAAGTGATTTTGTGTAAGTCATACATTTCTGTTACAGACTCAGCTACTTTGAAATGAGTGCAGAAAAGTTGTCTTCCTTAGTAGCTCAATCCCTACATACATTCAAAGTCTAAAAAAAAAAAAAACACAAACCACAAAAAAAATCCAATTTTACTATTTTTTATTTATGTTGAATCAATTTTGCAGAACTTAAAAGGAAAAAAAAAAAACACCTTGTTTCTGTTCCAATTCATGCCTAAAAAACAACCCAACACTCTTTAACCAAGCTCCAAGTACAGGACAAATTCTCTCTGTAGCTACGCCTGTTTAAGACCACTGAAAACAAAAGCAGCTATGGAAAATTCACATCCTTTTCGGTAGAATTTATGGGTTTCCTCCTTTTTCATAATTGGGCAGCAGGAGTGAGGATACCCACAGTGGACTGTCATTTGGGTCTGATTTTCTGTTGTCCATGAATAGTTTTATTCAAAGCCAGAGATTAACACATAAACAAAGGCTTTGGCTGTATGAGATTTCAAAGACACCTTGTTGCTTTCTGCTTGGCCCCAGTGTATATGATCTATATTGATACACTAAGGACTTGCAACAGAAGTTCTCGCGCAGAATTTAAAAGTTCTGTCTCCGACCAATTCGGTTTGAAATTTGCTAAACAAAAGTTAAAATGCCTTAGAATTCCAGTTGCTCTCTGCTGTCAAACAGCTTCCAAAAAACCTTATCAGCTGTTCTTCCTATGTACAACTCAAGTTACGCAAATTCAGATCTTCAAAGAACACTCAAGAACCATTTTAGATTTCTTTTTGTGCTTCATCTTCATATTTCTTGTGTTAGGTTATACTGAAAATAGTATCAATGGTGACAAACAAAATGCAAAGCTTTAACAGAAATTTTCCATGTGCAACCGTAACAATCTCCATTCTGTATACTTAAATCCCAGTCATTCAGGTCTACTGTCACATGTGTTATGTCTGCTTCATGCATAGGGCTACTGTGTGGATTAGCTATTCCAGTGGGAAAAGCAAGATAGACACAGCCTGCCTTCCTTTCTGCCATTCAGGAGCTGCAGGTACGTTTACCATAACTGCACCCCTGAAAAAGGAGACTACCAAGCCACAGATTGGGTTCAAAGCTGTGGTTACAGAGCTGTTTAGTCCAGGACAAACTCAGGCAGCTGTCAAGTGAAAGCTGTTTCACCCTTCCTTTGTGTCAGCCCTTCCTTTCTGCCACTTCCTTTATGCCAAAAGCAGCGTTCATTCAACTGCACGTGAGCCAAGTGAGCAAACTGGATCATGCTCAAAAACTAGCACATCTCAGAGTTAGTCTTCAGCCAGACAAGTTTTTGACTCCAGTTACTGCACAGCAACATGAGGTCTAATTCTGGCACAAGAGAGGGGCAGAAGTGAGCAGTTAGACCAGGCAGGAAGGCAGGTCACTACTTCCACAGCAGCAGTCTAATTTGAAGCTTAATCAAAGCAGCCATATAATCACAACCTACAAAACCACAATGTATGGGATCCTAACTCAGTTTTGCCTCTGAAACATAGTGAATTTGGTGCCTTGGAAGCACAGTGCTGGAACCACTGGTTCCAGAGGAAGACAAAGTAAAGAAGGGCAACCTGACTTTCCTCACTCCTGCGCAGTGCTTCAGTAACTCCAGATAATGACACTACAAACTGTTATCATCAGCCCAACCACAGATGTTCTTAAATAGACATTTCTTCAGCAACCGGCTTATGGTCTTTCAAAGAAAACAGCAGTTTTTAAAAAGCAGGTTTGGGTGGTATTTTTAGTACAAGATGAACATTTATTAAAAAAGCAGGTACTTCAAGTCTGAGTTACCAAAGGCCTGTTGCAAAAATAAAAGTACAAAAGCTTCTTAAAGAAATGTTTATCTTTTATAATGGGAAACATAGACAGAGATTAACTCATTCTATAAATTATATGCCACACCAATTAAATGATTTATTGAAATGCGCTCAGCCCTACAAAATAAAAGATTTCAAAACAACCTGTATTTTTAAGACAGGCAACGTAACAGAATGCACTGGGGGAAAAAAAAAAGATTACTTTTAAAGATACTTTCTTATTACCTTGCTTCCTATAGAACTTAATTTGACTCCTTACCAAAGCAGTTTAAATACAAACATTAAATTACCTAAAGCCTTATAACAGGCAATTTTCATTTCTTATGACACTACATTTGATGCCTACTGTCTTCGCAGCTCTCCCAGCACATTCAAAGCACAGGCCTGCTTTGAGGACATTACACAGTTGCAAAGCACCACAGCATACATCAGCGCAAACACGATATGCACAAGGTGCACCATCCTTTCAGGTGATGCATCCCACTCCTCTCTCTGCAGTTTCTCCTCTTTGCTGACCTCCAGAAATGACAAGTGGGCTGCAAAAAGGGCTTCACCTCCAGGGAATAGGAATAGTCCGAGTAGGGATGAGGTGTAGGTAAACACATAGCACAGCTGGACAGCTTCCCTTAAAAGCATGTATGAAAGCAGTAATGGACACTGGGAAACACTGAGCAAATCGAGATTAGATGGGCAAACAGGACTGCAACTGTTCTGAAGAGTTTAAAGTGCTTTTGGCTGCAAGTGCTCTTATAATCCAAATCCATGCACCAGAGGCAAACTTTTCTCTTGGCATCAATAAACACCTTATGTCATGACTTCTTCAATATGGGAGAGTAAGCTACAGTCAGAGATACAAATGCTGCCTCTTCCCCCTCCCCCAGCAAGGCAGACAAAAGACCATCTGAGAACGGCCCAAGCTCCTACCAAGTCTTCAAACAGAAGTACACATACCCCATACCCGTACCCACTGATAAGAAAAAATACCCCTGTAACGCAACATCAACCTTAGTGCAAGCCTTCTCCTCAGAACCAGCTGCTAACAGGGCTTCCCCAGGGCTCCTGCAGTCCTGCCTTCCTCTTACTTTTGGTTCAGAGACACACTCCTGTACCTGTTCTGGTCCAAGTTAATTGCATTCATCTTTCAGCCTGACGTGGCAGTAATGATACCGGGTCTTAGCGGAGAGTTTTATCAAGTGAGTCCAAGATTATTACAGCACCTGGTATTTGCGCATGGCATTAAATTTTCCTCTAACAGTGTCTAATAACAGCATCAAATTCTAACTTTATAGAAATTTATACAACTAATTTTCAAAGTATTAGGTGGGGAGGGAGTGGGCAAGGGCTCTGTTTTCACAGATTTACTGGCTATCCCAGCCAGTCCAAAAGAGCACAGACACTCTATCCTGTAGGTTGTAGGAACAATTGTAATAAAAAAATAAAACAACAAGAAAATACCGCCCACCCCCCTGCATGCCTCAGACTGGGGTCAAATTTAAGTCCACAACCCATTTCTCCCCTCATACAGAAGTTTGAGAGATTATGTGATCAATTAGTCAAACCTTGTCTTTTCAAGGAACAGACTTCAACTCAGGAGGTCTTAGAATATTTAATGTGGTTTGAGACATGTAACTAAACACAGAGAAACTCTGGGTACCATAAGTGGTAAAATGAACTTTTTGTCTCAGCATTTTCTAGTCTTAATCAGCATACTGCATGAGCAGATCATTAATATTTTAAAGGCAAATAAAGGATGTAATGAAATTTTGGAGACATCTGACCCACTAAAATATTTTTGAAAGCTAAGGCTCAAAATGACTGTATGTGTGTCAGTTAAGTGGGTCTCCTGCTAACTCAGGAGAGGTCAGAAGGGAAGCTAGCTAAGTGCTAAATGCTGTAATTCACATACTGTTTAAAAAACCCATTCCTGAATAGAGAAGTTATATATACTTTAAAAGCTAGCAAAACAGCCACCATTCAAAGATATAAATAAGTGAACTATGAAGGTGAAGGAGAAGGAGATTTTATCACCTGCAAGGCTTCGAATGATCAGCAATTTTCATTCAAGCAATTTTTGAATAATTTGGAACCCACAAAGATTATTCTGAGAAGTACATCAAGTTTAATTCCACATAGCTAAATCCACATGATGTAAAACCCATTATGAAATGATAGAATAAAAAGTGTTTACATCACTGAATACAGCGGAAAGAGATAAGCAGGATAAAGAAAGAAGAAAGGGCAAAACCTGTTTATTTACCCTTTACCTTCTAAAAGTGCTACACAGATTACTTAATATGCACTCTACACTAGTGCCAGTGCTTTGAGATCATGCCTGATTATCGTAGAGGATGTACAAGCCTAATAAATACTAAGTCTTGTTCTGAAGGAATTTAGTTTAAAAGYAGCATTTATATTCAAAACTAAAAAACAGAATAAAAGCAATGCAATATTTCAAGTTCTAAACTCTCTTTTTGAACATGAGGACAATAACTTGTCTCTTACTATTCAGATATAAAACCCAGCATATTATACATGGGGTTAAACCTAGCACTGCCATATTGCAGTCCAAGGGGATCTTACCACATAAAAATAAGCAAGTACACTGTATTAGTGTCTCACGCAGTGCCACACCCCTGCTGCTGCAGGGCCATCCTACTTAACTTTGATTACTGCCTGTGTTCTTGTCAGAAAAATTAAGGTTTAGGGCTATAGAACCTGACACATTTTTATATTACCATAATGCACCTTCCTAATGCAAAGGATAAAAGCAATGCATTTGGTATTTACTACAAAAAACAAACACACAACAAAACTATCAGCTGTGTTTTTACCTGGTTTATCCAGGAAAAATGCATTGTAGAGCATCAATAAGGTACACCCAGCTAGCATAACTGTTCCTAAAAATGTTTGGCTATTTATTTCCACTCGTTTAAGTGCTTTAGTTTTATGACTGACATTCCATGTAGCAATTTTTGGTGACCTCAGAAAAAATATTCTGCTTGCGGATCCATCCACCTTGCAGGCCAGCTTGCCCAACAGACCATTTTGCTTGCCTGCAGTTGGTGTGTCTGCTTGACCTCTTGCAGTGCCCACAGATGTTTGCATTCTAAGTGTCAATTTCTATGGGTTCTTGAAGAGTTTTCTCTTTATAGTTCTCCATGTAAGTAGGATTTAAAGGCCTTCAGATTACTAAACTAAGAAGAATAATAGAGACAAGGCTGAAAATTAAAATGGCTTCATATTTTAAGTTAACTGGACTCTAGCCATAGGATTCCTTGGATTTTAAAATCTAAATTGACACTTGGTGAGGGCCTGACCCAATGCTCCTGCTAACAGGAGATGCACATAGCTCTAAACTGCAAGGTGTAGAGAATATTCAAGTATCCAAAGTGATGTACAAATTCAGAATAGCTCCTAAAGACACAACTTCAAATCATAACTAAAAATCCTCTCAAAAAGATCCTTCCATTAACAGATCGTAGTATCTGCATTTCTCATCTAACTGTATTGTATTTTGCTCAAAAATTAAGACCTTTGCAGAAATTTCATTCTTGACTGTTGAAACTCTGTCAGACAAAAGCTACGCCACTACRTGAATGCATTTAAAAGTAATTTGGGAGAAATTATCAAGTCTCTCGCCAGAAAACTGTTATAAACTCCAAATCTCTTTTGTGATAGTCATGTCTAAGTGAATATTTAAAGGAAATTAACATACACTAAGACAAAATCTTTCAAATAATTTGTCTGTATCTATAATATAAATTAGTCTCAATAAATTAGTCTCATTTGCTTTTGAAAAAGAATCCTAGTATCTGATTAAAAATGAATCTTCTCCACTTAAGCACTGTATTGTGCACCAAAATCCTTTACACAGTAACTTCTGAAGTTCCTAAAGCTATGCTAAAAGCAGACCTACAACAAATTTTTGTCCCAAATGACAGTACCTTGACAGGTAACCAAACAATAAGGTAGAAGTTCAAAAGAAGGGAATAATATTTAGATCTCTAAACAATAGTAGAATTTTGTGACACTTATATGATACCCAATTTGCCTGCAGAGGGCCATTTTCTCCCTAAGATATTAAAGCACCAGCCCTGGTCTGGTAGCAGAAGAAATTCTAACATTTAGACAGAGCAAGATTTTGCTGCTTTTCATCCATTTGAAGTGGACAATTTTGACGCACTAAAGCATCCCAATAACTCATTTCTGAAAAGTCTCACTGTATGGAGGAAACACCTATCAAACCAGCCTTCAAGTGCAGGATTCCTGCATATTACAGAAGACGAGATGTTGAGAAAGTAGTTCTTACATGGCAAGCAGAACTGAATCTTGGACAGCCAGTAAGCTGTTCTCATTTGAAAAAACTTAGAAATTGAAAATCATCTTCTGTTTCCAAGTTTCAAACAGACAACATAGTACCTTTAGGCCACACAAATTTAATTGCCCAGCAGACAAATGTTAGCAGCTTAGCGTTCTGGGCTGCTGTAAAACTGCTTTCCCCAAATGATTTACTCAGAGAATGGGATATTTCTGTTTCTTGCGATATACGACAAAATTTAGAATGAGTTGGAGAATTCGAGAACATAGTTTTGTCCAAGTTGATCACTGAAGCATTTGTAACCAGCCCAAAGGTGCGTGTGGAGCTTTTGACGCAAGAAATCAGGCACTTCCACACCGCTCTGGGCTGGCCGCAACTCTAAAGGACAAAGCGCTGCTCTGAAAAGCTGCCACACTAGAACGAAAATGAAGCAATTTATAAAGAGAGTGCATGGATATGGAGCAAGACTCCACAGGCTTAAATACTGCCAAGTACTCAAATTTTCAGAAGTCTAAAATAAAAGGATAGCCACTCGCTGTTCTGCAGGACATTAAGCAGCTCTAAAGCATATGTCTCAAAAATTCACATCACATATTAGAGTTCCTATGTAATTTTTCTCTATTTATTTTTAAAGGAAAAATAAGGTAAACAAGTTCTGCCTTCTATAAACAGTACAAACACCATCACTGAGGTTTTACTTATTGGGTAAGGAAAAAGCTGGCTCATTTCTCCTTGCTACATAGGGCAGCCTGGGTCCAACTCTTTTACATACTAGTGTCCATTTACTATGACACACTGCCAACATTTTACTGAGGAAATCTTGAGCAAGAAGGAGAAAAGAAAAAAAAAAAAAGAATCACAACTACTTAACTTTCTAACTCGCCTCACCTAACCTTGAAGGGAGTTTACAGGACAAAGAAGACGTGCTTATTCACAACTCAAGGGCTTTCTCCCCGCTAGCTTTCAAAAGTCTACTGTAAGATGACACTTAGAATTTCTCGCTATTAAAAAAAGAAAGAATAGAACAAGAATTCTTTTCCATAGAATACATCAGATAAATGTTGTAGGGAAAACAAGTAATGAACTCACAGAAGTTAACTGAAGCCTAATCTTCCTACATTTGAAGAAAATACTCTTAATTATTTCTATGGACAGAAAGTGTATACCAGGTTATAATTTCAGTGAACACTGATGCTTCCTGAGGATGAAGGCTGCATTCTCTCCCTACAACAGCATCAATATAGAAAAGAAAGCACAGAGATTTAGTGAAACCCCATCAAGGGCATTCTCACCCTTTAATCCTTAAGGTTTGTTCTCTCTTTAACCCCTTCAAGGCCCAAGCCTATCACAGTCTCCACAATAAAATGAAAAAAAAACCTCATAGTGACTAGAGCAATAAGGGCAGATAACAGTTATTCAAATAGAAAAGTCAAACCCTAAAATAAACTTTTAAAAAAATTGTACATGCATGTGGCCCTCTCATGCTTCCTTAGTATGCAATCTTCTCTCTAAATCACTTCCAGAAAGGCATATCTCCTCTTTATTTGCCCAGTGTCCATCGCAAAAGGACCCCCAGTCCACCTGTAAAGGCCAGTACAATTAACAGAAACCAATCCCAAACTGGCACTACAGAAGCAATGTAATATATCACATTCACCTTGGTCCTTTTCAAAAATAAGCATGAGGAGTTGAACTGAGTGGTTCCACAATGCACCATGAGGGTGTAACGTGTAACCCGTATGTTGGAAAATACCACCTAATGCTGACTACTCTAGTCAGTCTTGTTCTTGACATAGTACCATTAAATAAGATAATCTTTACTAATAAAATTTTTTAGCCCATAGCTATAACTACATTCGGTAACTCATAGTGCAAAAAAGCACAATTTCAGCAAGTGGCTTATTTTCAAATCCAGTAACAGGCAGCAGAGAACAAACAGCAAAGACAAGTTTTTGCCTGTATTCTAAGCATTAGATACACTGTCTTTCTCTGTTCTCCCATCCAAAATTCAACACAGTTTTCAGAAAAGCTGGGGACCAAACAACTCCAACAGGAACTAAAGATCCATAAGGCTCTGAGAAGCAGATCCCTGGATTTGATTCCCCTTCTAACACTGATACACTTGGAATAAATCAAAAAACTGTTTCTGTGGCTGTGAGGTTGTTCCTCCGAGTCATGGAGAACAGAGCAGAATGGGCTACTTTAATCTGTTTTCACTTATAAAAATTCTTTAGTAGATTTAATCCCTTTTCCCACCCTACAACTAAGATGCCTTTAAGGGTGCTATACAAAACATCCTAAATGCCAGTCATCACAATCTGATGTTTCACCTGTCTTTCCTCCAAGTGTAAAAAGGAAAAGGGAATAGTAGGCCTTGAAATAACTACTGATGTGTGAGGTTATCCAGCAAGTCAAAACATCCAGGAGCACCYAATAACCAACTCTCGTCATCAGTAGGGGATTTTCAAGGAAATACTGTAGTTTAACCATTTTCTATCTACAATGTTGATTATCAAGCAGAGCAGGCTATTTTGGAGTTATGCCCTAGCTTATATGAAGATGAAAGATGTATCCAACTAGGCTCAATTAAAAAAGTTCTCCAGCTGCATCCAAATCTGGCTTAAATACAGCATGAACTCAAAAATGGAGCCAGAAAATGAGTGCTAAAGGAAGGGCAGCAGGAGGAAGGTGTGGAGCGTTTTTCTTTTTAATGATATCATGAAATGGTCACTTGCATTTCCTAAATTAAGTTACTCCAGTGCTAATGTATATTACATATGCAAAAATTAAGTTCACAAACCAACAGCGAGAAGTCTCGGTGAAGTTACATTAAGAGATGAATGGGAAATCCAAGTTTAGATGGCAGTATGGGTTTAATCACGATTTAAGCATTACAAAAGGTCTGAGAAAGCTTAACAATATTTCAGTCATATGCAAATAACATCGGATTTGCAAAAGAGTTTGGGGCAAAAGAGGCAGCTGGGAGAGATGCATGCACTCTGCCTATCTACAGTCATCTGTACAACATTCAAAATTTGTTTCAGCCAGTATATCTTGAGAATATGAAAGATAACTTAATGCGAAGTCATTATATTCACATTTTCACACAATATTTGGATGCAAATTAAATAAATATCAAAGACTAAAGTAGTAAGCTCATGCAGATTTCTCAAACATTCACCTTCTAAACAGGTGCTGTTCACACTGATCAGAGGGTTCGAAAGGGTCTGACGATTCACAAAGGCAGTTAACTTACTCCTCCTTACATCCAGATAGACCAGTATCTTTTTGACAGGAAAAATGAGTGACTACTTCAAACCATTTAAGAAAGGAATCTACAAATAGTCAATTACGGGAGGAGGCAGAGCGAAGTGTATCACTACAGGGTTTCATTATTAAAACCAAACTCTGGGACAGTRCAAAATTGTTTTTCATATATTTTAAGACTGCTTTATAAACAGTTGGCATAAATGGATGCCTGCAGTTAACACGGAAATTAGCATCTTTATCATTCATGCCATTTACTTAAAAAAAGATAGGTGTTTAGTAATACGTACAGTTCTGGATAAACAACTGGAACTGAAATGAAGCATCACCTGCCTCAAGTTATTAGTTACTACACGTTCATATGGCATATTTGCACACTTCCTCCATTACTGACAGAACAACTGGCATTTTAATATGCCCTTGATGGATCTTGGGGAAAGCAGGGATTAGAAACTCCAGACAAAACTGGCAGGAGTGAGAAGTGAGTGACTTCATTATATATTTCCAGATTTTGAGCCCTAAAGTTCTCATGGTGTATTCATTAGGTATAATCTACAACACGCAGGCATATCTTGCCTACCTTCTTAGGCAGAAGCATTTAAAAGTGCTCTTTCCTACCCGTTAACTGTACCCAGTTTCCCTCCTGCTTTCTAGCTTTCTTGTGCTTACTTTCCTCTCACCAAAACACAGCCTTTCATCTTTACAGAATATGATGGAACATTTTTTGGGTACAATTTTCTGATAATGTGTTCAAAAAGCCTCCATAAAAATTCACCTTTACTATGGATGACAAGCGTTCAAGAAGAACAGTCTCACAGGATGAATTTATGCACATTACCAATCTTCTCATTACTCAGTTACGGTACCTGTAATAAATATAGCACCATTAATGCCTAAACCTATTCCTGACAGTTTTTGAAGACTTAAATAACAAGTTTCCTTTGTCAGTCTAAACCACATGTTTACATTTATTCAACTATACAAAACCATGGTTAAATTACACTACCATTCTTAAAATCCCCCCTAAATCCCCTTTCCCATTACTTGCTATTTAGTGGCAAGGTTAAAAGGAGTCTCACCCTGAACATACAGGATTTAGAATAACCTCAACTACCTCAATTTGCTGTAAACTTTAAATATAAGCAAAAGTCACKAGATTTGCCTATTCATAATAATAGAGATAAGCTCACTTTTATAGTTTGCATTTTTTCTGATGATATTCTACAGTTTCAACTATTCTTCACAGTAAAGTATGTTAAACTTTTTCCCCCATGAAAAATAAAAACACAAGTATCCCTATGCTAACAACTATTTTTGAGTACTTTTTCCTATAAGTGTATACAGCTCTTTAGAAATCAAAGTAACAAAGGGATCCACTTTATTCTTTCCATGTCAAGAGCAAATGCATTAGAATACAAGTCTAGTTTTCACAAGACTGTTTTCTTGAAGATTCAGTGAATTTCACTGCAACTACAGTAAGAGACATTTTCATTTTATTTTCAAATACAGGGGAAAGGGCCATGCGATTTCTTTAGTATATGCTTGTCACCATCACCTTTTTACCATAAGGTCAAAAGACTATTCCTGTAAGCTTTCTTCCACGTTTAAGATAGAATGTTGCTCCAATTTTTTCAAGAAATTGTGATAAGGACAGATGTAGAGATTCCTCTGTATTTGACATGATATTGCTAAAAAGCATTTTTTTGCTGCCCACTTACTTCTTTACATTTCTTTAGTCAAATAAACATGACCTCTTCCTTGTCACTGGAAAAAAGTACTGTTATGATACATACTCGATGATGATATATCTGCAAGATCATATTATAGTTTTTTAATTACCGATGGAGGGAAAGAAGCACAAAAAAGGTGTTACTTCAAGATTACATCCCTCCTGCTCCTTTATGTTAGCCCTGCTCTACCTCAGTCTTTCACTAGTGTCACTGGTAACAATCTCCACCTCACCTCCTCGAAGTAAAAAAAGTACACGCTGGTAAACTTCCTCATGGAAAAATTCAAGAATACATTCTTGATGTTTTTTATTGTAACAAGTATATTTAACCCAGACAAAAGCTGAGTAGTGATAGGTAATTGTGGGTAAAAGTCTACAAAACAGAATGCCAAAGGAAGACACTATCGTAGAATACTAATAGAAGACTATTACTTCCTTACAAAGATGTGAAAACGTAATAAAAAACAGTGCTACACAGCAACAGAATTAATTCATATTTATAACTCAAGCTTAGATTTGGCAATTAAAACTATTTTGCAAAAAGTTACTCTTGACTTCTCTTTATTGAAGAGAGCGGTGGGGGAAGAAAGAGGAAACCAATGCATTTAGGGTTTCCAAACCGCAGCACTCACATTTATAGCTGAGGAACAAGACTGTTAAAACTGAATTCACCTTATTGCCCCCAGATTAGAAGAATAAGGTAAGCACAGTTTAGAACTCCATGTTAATGAAATAAAGAGCCTAGCAGAGGAAAATAATCGTCTGAAGGATTCATGTTTACTGCCCTTTAAATGCCAATTATCTTCAAGTAAGTTTTTTCTCTTTTTGAAGTTTTTCTTTCATATGATAACGCAATCAGCATACTCCGCTCCATCATCTCTCAGGTGAAACAAATCAAAGCATTTATTTTCACCCCTTTCACATTTTCAAAACACATATGAATATGACATACCTTATGCTGTAACAGTTTAACCCTGCATCAGCTAACAAATTTCTTTAGGTTTAAGCCTCCACGCTGCACAGCCTACTTGCTTTCTTTTCGTACTTTGCCAGATCTCTTCAATTTCACAAACTTCTGAACAGAGCTGTCATTATTAATCCTCAGCAAGAAACCTAAGCCACTATGAATCACTGCAGCAACTGGCAGCAAGTGTCAGCACTACTCTCACAATGCTTCAGAACTGGAGAGAAGTCCTAAAGCAACTAAAAGCTTTTAGCTAACCTACCACTGACTTGGTTCTTGCACAAGTCTTCATGCAACTTCATTAAATAAGAGAGCAAAGAAAAAGGGTACATTAGGCTGACATAATATTCCAGAAGCCAGAAATATTTCAGTATTCTGCCTCCCTAACACCAGGGTCTCAGCTCCACGCCACTGTCTCCGAGTAAGGACACCGCACAGGCTAGAACTTTAGTTTTTCACATTTCATCAAAAGCTTATCAAACAGTGACAATGCCGCCTCCCGTAACTGTCCACAGTGGAGTTAGACCCTCCGAGTTTATTCATCGAACATCAGACATCAAGACTACTTACTTGGCTCTAAACAAGAGTACAGATAACACATGTTGCACTCTTGAAGAAATGCACTGCACAATGTAAAGCATTTATTTACTATGCAAAACTGCATGTTTCTCCATGCTGTGTGAAAATTAAATCGTTGGATATTCTCCCCATTAAACAATTGATAATAATTATTTTTCCTAAAGAGAAATGAAAGTGAGAACAGAAAAAAGGGCTTTGTTGTAGTCTCTAAAATGCTGCTCAACTCTGCATTGCTAAGCCACAGACGTCTATACAACAGATTCCTACAAATATAAGAGGGAGTGAGCATTTCTCTGCATTCGGAAGTTGTGGGTTTTTTTCTAGAACTCACATTTGCCATAACCATTGCATTTTAGCAGCCATACTACTGTAACAACACTATTATCTGGGACACTGGCAGGTCTGTGGTCCAGTGGTAGATATAACAAAATATTTAAACTTCAACAATCATAGAGAAGTTCACTGTTCTACTGATAATCAAAAGCATAAAAATACAAAGAAGGAAACTGGACTGTGACTTCATATTGACTGTATTCACTGTGTGGTAGAAGTGAAGTCAGAAACTTATTTTTCAAAGTCTTTTGGAAACTTAACCCGTATTCAACCCATGAACAAGTGCGCTTTAGTACTTTGAGCTGTAATTTTCAGCAGAAAAGATACAGCTGCATTTCTGGTGATGAGTAATTTAAAATACACGTTAGTATAGACCACTCTGTAACATACCTTTAAAGAGTTATGAATCCAAGTTTAAAAGTTACAGTAAGATATACTTACTTACTTCTTACCTTCCACTCGCTATCTCACTGCCTGTCCCTGCTGCTCATGTGAACTGGTAGTCAATACAACTTGCTTCGTGGCATCAAGACAAGCTAATTTTGAAATTACCATGGGCCTCCAGAGCTTACCAGAGAATTCTGAAGCTGCTTGCTGTGAGACATAGCCACATGCAGAGGCTCATGCTGGTTTTAGAGAATAAATCATCTTCAAGAGATGCATGCCATCACATCAGCAAAACCTCAGTTTTTGTTGAATTAGTATTCTCATTAAAGAAAAAAAAAATCATTTTCTTTATTATCCTTACATGTTCCTTCCTAGACTCACTGTTCCACTACTAAAACATACTATAATTTTTTAGTAAACAAAATTTCTAGATAAATGTTAATCACTGTCTGCCCATTTCCTTAGGAAAGGTAATTCTCAAAACAGAACACATGCAGATAATAACAGATGAATGCAGGTATCTAGATGTGACACTGATGCATAACTATAGTCTTACCTATGCACATGTTCTAAAATGTTTCCCCTCTTCAGAGGTGTAATCTATTGACCTAATTTGGTTCCGTTGTTGACACAATAGCAATACAACTAAGGGACTGCTTAAAAACTGTGTAAAAAACTGTGTAAAAACACACAACTAATTTCCAAATTATCTATTAGGTACCCATAACTGACATGAATTTAGTTGGTCTAGACACGAAGAAAAATTCCAGCATACTCATCCAGATGCACAGTGTGGACCAACTAAGACAAAGTCTAAAGATTTGCCTAAACCAGAATGGTCTGGTTTAGAATAAGTTTCAAGATAATAATAAAGCAAGTGACAAAATTCATTCATTTTCCCAGATCCCTTAATATAAAACATTAGTTTCAACACYAGAAAAGTTGCTATAGCTTCCACTGATTACACTAGTTGCTTGTTTGATAGACTCACAATAACTCATCCTATCTTCTGTTGAGGAATCAAATAAAAGCCCAAAATGTCTGGTTGCCCACCCTTATTTTTGCACTTAAAAATTTAGCAGCTCTCTTGGAAGCTGGGAAAACAGACATCTTTAGAACAGGGTGTTAAAAATACATCTCTGTTTCCCTACCTGTTTCTCACTCAGAGCTGTGATTTTGGCTTGAAGTTCATGAAGCTGTTTCTTCAAATCAGCGTTCTGATTAGAAAGAAAAAATATCTGTGAGAAAGATATTCCATTTGTTAACATAGAGTAGTAGCAGGAAGGTGTTTTTTTTGTTGTTTTGTTTTTTGTTTTTTTGGGGGTTTTTTTGGTTGGTTTTTTTTTTGCATAGTGTACTACAGATACAGCACCTCTGGATGTACAGCCAATAAAATTCAAGAGGCTCAACAAAGCCTTAACTTAAGTCACCGAGTGCAACAATAATCAGAGGGCCGTTCCAGCACTCAGAGAGACAACCCAGTTTGGAATGAAGATTTCATTAAAACATCCATTAGTGCTTACCGCATTATAAAGCACATTTGTACATTTCATCAAGCTTACAAATTAAATGAGAAATGTTTGTTAATATGTAATACAATAGTATCATATTGTACACAATAGTATGCTATGGTATGTTACCTAAAGCATTCTCACCTATGCTACTTATGCAAAGACATTATCATACATTTGACTGTGTAGAGCATCAGCAAACATATCTATTAAATCTTAATTGACACACATGTCAAATGAAGGCAAACATATCTAAGTCTTCATTTCCATGTATGTTTATGCCTTAGACTGTATTTAAGAGAATTACATTTGCCTTAGCACACCATTCATATCAGCACTTTGCTTACAATAGCATTTTCTTAAGTTTAAGATTTGAAAGCCATAAGCATCACTATAAAGATGCAGTCAGAAAACAATTTTTTACCAGGACTATTTCTTTACTACTAAAAATAAAATAAAATTAAAAAATCTGTCCTCAGTTTAAAGCCTGTGAAGCTCTGCAGAAATGTGACAGGGAAGCGAGCTTCCCTGCATTTTTCTCTTTTTCCACTTTTTTTGTTCTCATTTATGTTGTAAACTCTTTACACTAGATTACGCAGGATTGCTGTGCTACACAGAAATATTAAAACATAGGACTAATATCATTACAGAAACTTTATGTTCAGGACAACTTCCCTATTTTTATATTCCTCCATACAATTTTGAAATGCATTACAATCTCAGCTTGTAGATAGCCTTCTCCAATATATACATAATTCTAGCAAAACCAAATATTGACCAGTCATCCTTCCTTCTTCTAGATGCCATTTAATAATCTGGGCTAAAAATGCATTAAGAGCATTGGAAGCAGGGACCAGATTTACTCTTCCTGGCTCCAGGAACTTTGCATGGCTGCTTGCAGCATGACCTGGCTTTCAGCAGATATGAACTGAAAGCGAACCGCTCTGCAGGCTAATCGTTAGCAGACTTGCCCAGCAAGTAAGAGTAGCAGACCTTACCCAAATCCCATCAGAATAAGGAAGTTCTAGAAAGCAGATTTTCCAATACCACCCTACTCCCTGCTCATCCCTCCCTGTTAGGGGTCTAACTACTTGACTGTTAGAAAAAGCTGTCTTCCCACTCCACTGAGCTCAGAAAAATATATGCTCAGAAAATTACAGGGCATTTAGTATTATATGGGGATGGAACCACTTAATAGCCTTTATCCCTCTACTCAACATTTCAGACTGGTTAGAGAACCCCACAGAACTCCCCATTCAGCACACTGGAGTGCTTAATTGCTATACAAGATCACCCAGTCTCCTTACAAAGTCATTGGGAAAGGGATGACTTCTGCTGTCTACACAAGGAGTCTAGTTATCCAGCTTCAGTAGCTCTGAAACATCGCAAGGCCAAGTGCCCGCTCTTTGGACACTACAGTGCTGAAGTTGGATATCTAAGACAGGCAATTTGAACACGGCCTTAAGCTACGTTCTTTATTTGGACAAAATATCCTGTCTCTTCTTGTACAACTGTGAACCTTCTGATACTCAAAAAAGAAAAAAGTGAATTCTAGTAATGGCAGATTTTATAAAGAGCAGCTTCCAATAGAATCAGAAGCTTACTGCATGTTTGAACTGCACCATAGCCCGCAAAAGTCGCTTGATTTAAACTATTAAGAATGTGAGGCAAAAGGCTCCATAAAGGCAAAATTTTTGGTTTTGTTTTAAACTATCCAACAGTCATTGTTTAAAGACTTGTTCATAATAGTTTTCTTCTAAACATTGTGTTAGCAAGGAAGAACACAATCAAGAAATATCTAAAATTCTCAAGCTTCATGCACTGTTATTTCATGTATTTTTAAGGGTAAATAATGCAATATAAAAATAAATAGTTACCTGCGGATCTTGCTTCATTTGGGCAACCAATTTCTGGAAAGAAAAAAGATGCAACAATACAATGCAGATTTTCATTACAGATCTTGTTGAATAGTTTAAAATTCAGTATTTTTTAAGAACCTTTGAAAAAGCAAAATATTCCGTTTACAGCATTTCAATGGCAAGGCCTGGAATCCAGTATTATATAATTTCCAAACCCATTCTTATTAATATAGTAGAACTACCACACTAAGCCACCACTTTTGCTTCTTCTCCTAAACAGTTCTTGAACAAGTGATGCCTTTTAAGGACAATTTAAGCCATCTGGGTAAAATAATCTAAGAGCTGTGTCTCCTCTAGAACTGCTGCCTTCTTTGCTTGCAGTTGCAAGAAACACAAATCACAGATAACCACTGCGGGCACAAAAGCTATTTGTATATTCAAGAGCAGAACGTTTCAAGTACTAAGGGTCTGCCTGTGTGTTGGCTTGGCTGGTACCACATGGAAGACCCATGTTCAGAAATATCTTTGCCACTTTACTCCCTCAGAGGGAGATTGAGATCATTGTAGAAGAGATGCCCTCCACATCCAAGGGAAAGCAGACAGATGGCTACCATTCACTATTCTTCCTCCTTCACTTCCTTCAGGCAGCTGCAGGAGAATGCTGTTGATTGCTAAGCAAGGAAAAAGTTACCAGGCTGTCACCAAAGAAAACCAGAGCCCAGAATGAAGAGGCAATGTAAACCAAAAATTCCCAATTTCCTTTTTTTGTTACAGCCACGTTTATTCATCACATTGCCATGTCCCCTCCACACATGCAAAGAACAATGTAAAGTCTGTACTTTCTTCCCCATTTGTTCATCAGAATCAGGAAAAGGAGTGAGAAACAGAAGGACAAAGCAAGCAAGAAAAATATATGTTTCATTCCACCTGCATTGATACCACTCAGAGAATTCAGACTTTGTCAACTAATTCTCTTTAAAAATCTATTTCATTTCATATCCTAAAAATGCTATTAATCCAAAAAAAAAAAAAAAAAGCATAACACAAAAGATAATTCTGCCATAGGTTTACCTGCTGCATTTTCTTTCTAGTACTAGCCAATAGCAAACAGAGGCATCAGCATGATGTCTATGCCAGACAAGCATAGAGTGTTATCTCCCATCTTTCAGAAATTTACATCTCTGAAGTCTTCAAAGATTATGTCTCAGGTTTAATAGCTAGTAACACACTTCTCTTCCATTAATCTGCCTTAATTACTTTTTGAACTCAGGAAAACACTCAAGATTCTGTGACAATAAGTTCCATTACATAAGGACTCTTATGTAAAAGGACCTCTTTTTTCTTTTGAATCTGCCTCCTGATAATGCAAGTATGAGGGGCAAATAAGATTATGGAAAACCAATCCTGACTCGAGTCAAGAGGAGTTGGACTCGACAATCCTTATGGGTCCCTTCCAACTCAAGATATTCTATGATTCTCTGACTGTTTCTCATTAATTTTCTTCCTACGTGTTTTCCACACCACATATTCCCCCATCAGTCATCGCTTCTTCAGATTGAAAGTCTCCTCATGCACGAATCATTCCATTGCTTTGTTCACTCTTAGCACTCTTCCCTGTACTTCTCTAGTTCATCTCTATCATCTGGAGACAAAGTTTAAAACTGCATGCAACACTCAAGTACTCTGTACTGCAAGAACTCCTTCCACAGTGCTAATAGCTAATTCACAGCCTGCTATTGCAGATGTAAAACCGGGACTGTTTTTCCAAAGTGCATCACTTGGCATTTATCCACACTGAATATTACTGTTTCGTCATGCCGCCATTCAGTATCACGGGAGCTAAGGTGCAATGTTACCCTTTTGCTTACATGCTTAGCTTATTTTTCCTCTGTGCTTTCTGCCACATCAGAGTTTGACAAGCAATAAATCTGTTAGTTTTTTTATACAAAGTGCTTGTACAGACTCAGTCATAAGACAATACAGTCAGTAACTATAAACTGTTCATAAAAGTATTGCTAAATTTATGGATCACACAATACTGCATCATCCAATCATAAGAAAAAAAAAAAAAAAGGTCTTTTGCACTGACCCCAAACGCAAGCTAAATTTAAGGTATTTTAAAACCTACTGATATTTTTGCTATGAAATGAGAGAAGAAAAAGGATGTTTTAGGTTCTTTCCACACATCAGCTCCAGGAGTCATCCATGAAGCCCAACCCTTCTGTAAGAATAGCTAAATATAACTCCTTTAATACCTCTTGTGATCAAAACTATGAAGAGCAGACTGTTTCAAAATAACCTTAATTAAGTCAACACAGTAGCAGAATGAACTACTTAGATTTGATGCATCTCTTCTCAGGACAAGCAATATAGCTTTGACATGGAAGATATTTGAATATTCAAATTGTACTCTGATATAGCAAGTGACCTGCTCAGACTTCATTTATGGAGGATTCTTCAATCATCGAAACGAAACAAAAAAAAGTAGCTTTTTCTAAACAACTAAACACCTCCTTTGGGTCCTTACTAGTAGTTTAAGATACACTTTGCCAAAGCGGCAGCATCAAAGCTTCAGACAGAGTTCTGAAGGTGAACTGGAATAGGTAGGAAACAAGGAGCTATGTAAGTAGTCACAGGTAACATGCTGCATCAGGAAGCTGGGAGGCTTTGCTCAGAGTGCAGAGCTGAATTCTGTATGCTCATCATAGACACCTGTCCACCACTTACAAGGGGACGACAAACTGACTGTATGAGTGTTGGCAAGCTTTTTTAGAGAGTCCTCAGAAAAGAAATATGAGACAGTAAAAGATGACAAGCGAGACAATTCTCCACAAATCCTGAGCACTGCCAAAAGAAGGGATATATTGTATCTCTAAGTTACAAAATTCAAAGATATACAATGCAGTTCAGGCATTTAATTTGAAGATTTCTTTTTTTTTTTGTACCAAAACCAGTTGCATTTCTATCAGTGGCCATTTGACAAGCGCAGCAGTAACCACTCGCACACAGTTCAAGAAAAGTTTACTGAAGCACCCAACGTGTTGCTGCAAGTGTTATTTTCCACTGTAAACATTTAGACTTGTTCTTAGCCTTAATTATGGGAATATACAGTATCTTGAAGAAAAAAAGACCACCTTCTGATATAATGGCTTGTCTAGTTTCACCAACCAAAACCAAATTTAATTAAAGTTGATTTCAGTGCAGAGCTCTCTTTTAATGAGGATTGGGCAAAGCTAAGGCAAACAGGGTCAAAAAACCTTGAAGTTGTTTAAAAAAAAAAAGTCTTTTTGGACATTTTCCAGTCTTCATCCCTGTTCATCATCATCATCATTATGAACAGATGCTAAAGATTATTCAAAATTCACAGTCTTAAAATTTTTGGTTAGCTTAGGCATAAAGGGGAATGAAGATACACACAAGAGGTAAATGCTGTTATACAAACACAAGTATGACTAGCATTCTGATCGCCATATAGCAGGTAATACTTGAAAAAAAAATTTACTGGCCTTAAAACATTTTAATGCCTGCAGCAAAATGCCATGGKTAATTTCTGAATTTCCTTATCCCCATAACAAAACTTCATTGAAGTTCTGAATGCAAGGGCCTTGGAGTTTCTGAGGAGGGCAAATACTTGTCCGTAGTTCTAGAAATTCATCTTTAGCTTTTTCAGGTTTTTCTCCCTAGCTGAAAGTTGTATTTTGTTAAAGCAGACATAGCTTCATTTTACTAATCCACCCATTCAAGTTCTTGCACTATGCTCATCATTGCAGCAACTACTGAACAAGTCATCTAGAATACTTGTTTAGACAAGTCACCAGTAACCATTTATACGAYGGGTTACGCTGAGCAGCGTAACCTGTCATAAAATTCTTTATCCACTGTGTAACAGTTGTGAGTTTCAGATATCCAACAGAAATACTCGGAGAACAGTCTTTAGAAAAGGTCTCATTGATAAATTTAAGATTTCAAGTTGGCAGCTACTCTGTGTTTATGGCTGTAACAATTTTGTTCCAAGAATTAATAGGCATATGTCCTCTTACATTTGCTAAATTAGGTTTTATTATTATTTTTAATATTTCTCATTTGTATTGTAACAGAATGGCAAACTGCAACTCTACTGCCATATAGTATCGGACAGGCTACCAGTAAAAAGACCTAACATGTAAAAATTTCTGAGCCCAAGCACTACAACATTTTGGTTAGCAAAACTATACAATTTAGAAGGTACTAAAGTAGAAGACACTCCAGAAGAGAAGCACCAGATGAGACTATGCAATACTATGCACGTTTCACTTGAAAGTTCCTCCACCATATTCTTCCATTGCAAACTGAATACTGAAGTTGGCTTGAGAACATGAGAAAAACCTTCCAGACAGAAGTTGCTGAACATAGAATTTTCAGAATGTTTTCATCGCTGCTACAAAATATTAAAAAAAAATTCCCCACCCACAGCCTGATATGTAGTTTTTCACATTTGCTAAAAAACAACAGGTGGTGGAGTCAAAATGCAGAGTATAAAATTCTAAAGTAGTTTCAAGCTTATAAAACAATTACTACTATAGTTGTAGTTCTATTACTTAATGCTACCATTAGTAGTAATACTATCAGCAATACTAATGCTGCTATTACTTGAAAGTATAAAGCAAGAAAGAATACAAATTACCTGGTGAACCTGAATTTCCACTTTCAGAGCCTCCTGTAGAGTCTGCAGCTCCATTCTCTACCTTCTCCACTTTCTCTAGAAGTGTCTTTGCTGATTCCAGTGCCTTTAGTTTCTGGTTGCCTCTTTAACACCAGTGCTATAGAAAAAATAGAGGTTTTGTTTTGGTTAGTGAGGGAGAGAAGTCAATTTGAAAAAAGGAGATTATAACAGAGCAGGAATTCAGTAGCGAACTATATTCAACTGCAGCTTTCCAGCCTAAACACAAACAATCTTTCAAACACAAGAAATCTACAGGCTGTACAAAATGCCTGCCTTGGAGTCATTTAGCCAAATTTGTTACTTCCCACATATCCTAAAGTTGACATACTTGTCCCTTATCTTAGTTTGCAGGCAGCTATTTCCTACCAATATCCTATTGCAGTTGCATATTAAATTAGAAAATTTAACTACCGAGAATGTTTTAAAAATCTGTGTAAATGAGAAAATATTCTGGAGACTAAAATTCTGCAACCCAAACAGCAATAAATTGTTAAACAGAACATACTGCATTAACATACTTCCATGATACTACAGAGCTGTTCTTAGATGGGATGGTCTGCATGTAATTTGACAGAACAACATTAATATATTAATAACCCACTGCCTAAAGTTTGTGCTGAGTTAGTCATTTCAGTTGAAACCTATTTTGAAGGAAGACAAGATTGATATAAAGCAGCACAAGACTTTTTCAAAACCATTAATTTTAAAATCCTTTTAATCCTGTAATTCTACTTATAGAACATGAGTATGAGTTTACCATCTTCACTTGTACTACAAACAAATTAATCCCCCCAACCTCTGACATAGAAAAGCATTATCAGCCATACTTCTAAAAGCCTTGAATGTTGGACAAGAGATTTTTGTTCAGAAATATGTTAAAAGTATCAGCTTCTGAAACATGATTAAGATTCCTGTCTCTATCACATATGCTCAAATCACAATGGAACCTGTGTAAAAACATCTATAAATACATACATATAAAAGCCATTGGAAAACATTATATAGCAATCTTTCCAGTCACTTTTCCATCCAGACACCACACATTAAAGAATTGCTGGCATGTTAAAATAGTTCCTATTTTTTTATTTTTGAAAATTGCTCACAATTATTGCACAGGTATTGTAGCCAACTCAGAGGCCTTCATAATGGGACTTCATTGTTTTCAAAAGGATATTGACAGTTTACATTAGATATGTAGGCTGTAAAAAGAGAATAATTCCCGTAAGTTAGAGAATTTTATTTTAACGTTGTCCTCACTACAGTAAACTGAAGTCCTGGACAAGTTTATAAACTCCTGAAAATAAAAAGTTTGGGGGGTGTGGGTGTTGTTTTGTTTTGTGTATTTAAATTAATCGTTTCTCTTTCCAAACAGAAATCTGTTACAAAAAGAGAAGACTATAAAGGGTTTTTAAAAAGCACTATATTTAAACTCATTCTTTGTCAGTGCTGTCTGCTGTTAGCTTAAAGTTACTTACTTAAATAACAAAGGCCTGATCAGACTTTCTAGTCAACACATTAAATGACCTTCTGCAAGGGCCTCTCCCACATGTGACACAGATGAGCAAAACCAGCTGCCTTTGCAGCACTACTCTCTATAAAATTGTAATTTGTATCAAGGGATACATGGAAATTACATATAGTTCCCTGTTCTATTACCATAAACAGTAATGAGAAAACAGAATCCCGGATTATTACTTCCACTCACTGACAAGAACAACTATAGCCTGCATTAAGTCCCTACCATTGCAGTTTCAAAAGAAACCATGCTTCAGAAAATCACGTGGGAGAGTGGCTAATGAAAACTGGAACCCACTGCAGACGCAAAAAGTCTTTCATAAGTCTTGGAATTTCGATTTTGGGGTAAAGATACAGGCAAATATGGCCATAGTTTCTTTCTCAGTGTGTCTTCAATGAATGAGAATGCACTCATGATGAATAGCTAGTATCGGCACAAGAGACCGTTATCTCAACTGAGAATGTAAACAATATCCATAATTTTAATACATGTGACTGTAAAGCCCAGTAGTAGTTCATGGGAAAAATGACACGGTACTTCTGTAAAAAAAACATACAAAGATTGAGCAACTACTATTAATGCACAACTTAATTTGACAGATAGAAATTGTAGTATTGATGGTTCATGAAGACTAATCCAATCTAATTTCATAGATGCCTTGAACAGCTAGAAAGATTTTTTCAAAATTAATTTTTAAGAGGTTTAAGAAAAAAGTGATAGTGCTTTGCAGGAGCAAGTGGTTGCTCAGCCTAGCCATGTTTACAAGGGCATGGACATGAACAAGTGTAATTCACTGTCGTATTGAGGAACATGTATTGTGACAAGTAAAAAAACCAAAACAATTCTAGTAACATACCAATCATTCAGTTCCATCCCAAAATACTTGTTACAATTTCAGATTTTTCTTTCATTGTAATTTAAAAAGTTAGCAGATTTTAAGATTCCTTAAAATTTATTCCTTCAATATATATAAATTTGAAATAGGTACCATACTGTAACATCCTGAAGAATTAATTTCAATTCATAAGACTGAAGCTTCCAAGAAAAGGYAAGAGAGATTAACAAACTTTTGACCCTTTTTTTGTTTTGTTTTGTTAGATTTTCTAACTCTTGACTCCTTCTTCCTACTTCCCCTCCTCCAGCACTCCCACTATAGCCTCAGAGCAACTCACTTTGCAATATCATTTACTTCCAGTTACCCTCTGCCAGCAGTTACACTGAAGTACATTTTAAACATAGGAAACAAGCTCCTCTTCAAAAACTAAGTGTACCCCTCTAGAACTGAAACACTCTAGAACATGCACTTGTAGCTTCCCTTCCTAAGCAGGAATAACCATCCAAAGTTATCCCTGTCCAAAATTCCCCTGAAGTACCTTAAACACTTATCCAATGTTAATTTAAGAAAAAAAAAAAAGCGATCATTCCTTACATCCAACAAATCCTAGACTGTATTTTTCTGTTTTATGGAGAATAACGTCTAGAAATATCTATGAGGGCAGCTGGTTAAATATCACTAGTATTTCCTTTGAAAGCAAGTACAGAACTACATAAGCAAGTGGTCAYGCACATTTTATGAGTGCAAAAATCTTCAATATTTTTAAACTTTTATTCTTTTAGACTGAACTTCAAGGGAAGATTTAAAAACCTAAGTCCAGTGGCATTATAAACTACCTAGAATACCACATCCAAAGATGTATAAAACCATCCCTGGATTAATCATAAAACATACTGCATTTTCGACCTTACTCTTATGACAGCAGAATTATTTTAATTAAAAAGTTTGTAGGTGATTGAAATTGCATGGATGGGTTGGTCTGCAAACATCCTTCATCCCATTAGTTTTTAAAGGAAAATATGCAAATGCCTTGTTCAATGCTAGAATCAGTGATTTCCAAAAGGAAAGCAGAGGATTGTGGAGTACATGCATCTCTTGTACATACTTCCAAGCCTCAGCCAGAAAGAGCACTGAGAGCAAGAGGTAAGTTTGCTATTCCTTGGATTGATTTCAACTACTGGAGGCAGCAGTCCTCCATTCAATTTCTTGCTGGCATGCATTTGTTATAAATAATCCCTTATTTCTTATGTGGTTGCTTCAAGACTTAAAATTTCATACTCAGATAAGTACCCCAATGCACTGCAGTTAAGGTAGTAGATGTTTATATACTATATAAATATTCAGAGACTGAATGAAACCTTAAACTCAACAATAATCATGTAAGTACATTAGCACTTCTTTATTATTATCTCAATTAAATACAATCCACATCAGAACCTCTAAAATATCACAAAGCTATTTAAACTACAGCTATTTTGGAAACTACACTAGAAATACAGCTGACAAGGGGTATATATATATATAAAAAACCAAAGGTAGGACCCATACAAAAGCCATGAATGCCTTCTGTGTGTACGGAAGGACTCCAAATAATTTAGAATTTTAGACATAAGTCCTTCTGCGCCAAAAATCCCTTCAAATAAATTTGTTTTTCACATTACACAGAAAAAAAAAATTAACATTATTATTTCTGAGTAGATGAATTTAAATGTCCACTGTACTTACAGACCCTTGGGCCCAAATCTCAGCCCTACAGTGATTTTATTTATAGGACTGGGGCTTCCATCAGTAACATTTACTTTTTAAGATTTAATTTCTGAATATAAGAATAGCTAGGATTTCAGTTTCAGTAAACATCAAACTTTTCCAGGAATGGATGCCAGCTCTTTGTATCATCTATTCTTAGGTAAACCATCTTAGCCCTGGGAAGAAGTACTTACCGGTTTTGAGAAAGTTATTCCCTTCAGCTCTCTACCCCCTCCTACAAAAGAAAAACAACAACAAAAGAAGATAATTAGAAACAGCCTAACTACAGTTTGAAACAGAAAAAGAAAATTCAAAGATTTGGAAAGTTGGGGGGGAGGGGGTGTTGTTTGGGTTTTGGGGAAGGGTTTTTTGTTTGGGGTTTTTTTTTGTTTGTTTTGGGGTATTTGGGTTTTGGCTTTTTTTTTTTTTTTTTTTTAAATGCTGAAGCTAACTATAAAGTACCACTTGGAAAGAAAATCTGTTTGACATGGCAGGGAAAGCCAAGGAGACCTACAATTCTAATCTGGATTAAAATACAAACTATTACTGTCACTAGGGGAAGAAGAGATTACAGGTACAAGCTTTTCTAGTTCTGTGCAAGGCCCGTGTCCCCCTCCCCTGGAGGAAATACCTCCTCTCCATCACATTTATTAACATCTAAATCACAAGCCCTGTCAGTTGCCACAGTTAAATATGACAAGGTTACCCACCCCAGACATTTGCCCACCACCTCTGCTAGAGGTTATACCAACACAACAAAGATGGTGGAGCAGGTGGTGTGTCAGCACAGTCACTAGAGCTCAAATCCCAGAGTACTAATGTAAACTGAAATCAATGGCAGTTTAAGTTAATATGCTAGGTCATGAACTGTGGAGGCCGAGAAGATACACTGACCATTACACTGCCTGTGTCACGGGAAGAACAACATTTAGCAGCGGAGCAAGGTAGTACCTCTTAAATCATCCTCATATGATTCATAAAAAACTTGTGAGTCAGAGTCCTAAAAAGATAGCTAAAATATAAATGATAACTCATTTGCTCAATTACTTTGCCTGATGCTAAAAAAAGCCTCCAGAATACTCCAATTTTCTAGTAAAATACTAGAATATTAGCCTATTTTAAGCTTCAACTCCACAGCTAACAAGATCTTTGCAGATGTTTTTCTATCCACACACAAGTCATCGCAGAGCTGAAGTTTAAGCCCCAGCCTTATAAATAGATACAGCAGTAGAAAGCCACATAATCATCTCTCACTCAGTGGAGACCAGCACAAGTGGAGGAGTTTACACTTACTAACCAGCAGAACCAGGGTGCTGATGAACACCAAGAACAGAAAAGAAAACAGGAAGCCTACTGCTGGTAGTGACTGTAAGTATTGTTGCTCTCCTAGTCTCAAATTGTACTGTGCATTTTGAACAACAAAATGTTACAGAAGATAAGTGTTAAATTAATTTTAGAGCTATTTCAGGTTAGTTTAAATAATATCCAACTGCTAACATGGTAGGTTATGAACTGGGGAGTATGGACTGTTTTGCGGCTATATTCAAATTAAGTGCATTTGCTCTGGATGCTACAGAATTTGAAATACCCCCATTGTTGAGGGTGCTGAAGAGACACACATGATTCTCAAACTCCGGTTGTTTCTTCTTCTATATTAAAACCTTACTTGTCACCTCCACCTCCCACTATTAATCAGTTATTTTATTGGTCCAAAAATCTACAGAGGAAGCTCTTTCATCATGCAAGTGCTAACCATCCCTCTTCAACAAGCAAGTACAACTATATCTGCATGCTACCAATAAAAAAATAATTAAAACCAACTCACTGCTGTAGATGACTTACTCTGGAAAGCTAAACAAAACAGTTGGTACTACGCATCTGCAAATACAGTCTTAGAATAAAAGAGCATGATTTTTATTTAAAAAAGAAAAATACCGATTTACTTGTAGCACAAGTACACGCATTAACTGAAGAGAAAACTGTCACTTAAAAATAACAGCATGATTAACTGTTCCTTCCTTTTTTCCCCCGCTACGTAGAGACTTGCCTCCATAGCAAGACCCTAGCTTCACCAAGACTGAACTGTGCAGAAAAAAGCTGCAGTTACAAACCTTCGGATTGCATTTAACAACTCTGAAGGGCTGCAACCCCAGGCTGAGAACCCAGGGGCTCCCGAGGACAAAGTTAGGAACACCAGGAGTTTAATCGTTACTATCCGAGTGATTTTCTGTGTTGCCTTGGAGAAGTCACTTAGAGAGGACCTAGACAGGGAATGGAACTACATTTGCATCCTCTTCTGTACATAATTTACTACAGGCTTTTTCTTAAATGTTTAGAACAGGTTAATGTTTGAAAGTCAAGCCTTTGGAAATACAAAATACTTTAATTCTGCCCTCATGCAAGTATAGTATTTTTACTGGCATCTCTGCTTCATTTAGCAGAGAGGACAAGCTTAAAGAATGAAGTATCAGTTGAATAATTTATTTTCATTCTGAGTTTCCAGTTTGCATGCTTTTTTTTTAATTCAACATCTAAGCTCTACAACAAATAAAGAATTGGTTTTCTCATAAGCAGCACACTAACGAGAGCCACAGAAAAACTTGTGCCTGTATCAGGCACGTTTTCTTAGATAGGGAATAGAGACAGAGAAATGAAGAACAAACATCCAAGATTGCTAACTCCAAACATCTTAAACAGACTTACGTTTTCCATTGCTCTTAACATTTTTATAGTAGAGAACAGTTTATGACCAACTAAATCTGTAGCTTTGGTTCTTGACAATTCTCTCCATTTGTGGCAACTGGGAAGCAACCCGAAATAGTATTAATGAAAAAGGTACCAGATAAAATCCGCTCTATAGATGAAATGAGATTATTTCTTGTTCACAGCAAGAGTACATACACAAACTCACACTGCCTCTCTCACTCTCACTACAAAACACATTAGAAAGTTAAGATTAGATAGCTCACAATCATTCATATCAATAGAGAAGTCTGAAGAGTTTCGCGTTTTGCAGGGTTTCTTAACAAAAACTTCAGCAAGTAGAAACGTATCATCACGAAGTCTCAGCTATTCATTTTACTGAGGTTAACTTTTGAAGGCTCTAGAAACACATGCTGTAAGTTGTCCAAGGTATGAGTCTACACGGCTAACTCTCAGATTATTACAGTATATTCTGCAATATTTGGGGATTTTTAAAACCCCAGCTCTGGGAGTCATATTTCTATATCCACCTCTGCTTTCTATTAAGATCACTGCCTTCTTCCCAAAACATACATATGATCAGAAAAAAAGCTTGAGCAATGCTTACCTATGTTTACTACAAGTTAAACCAAAAAACAACTAAAATTAGCATTAACCAAATAAAACATCAAAATTTTAGAAATACATTTGTTGTGGTTTAACCCCAGCCAGCAACTAAGCACCACACAGCCACTCACTCCGAACGTCCCCCCCTTCCTTCTTCTTCCAGCTTTATATGCTGAGCATGATGTCATATGGTATGGAATATCCCTTTGGTCAGTTGGGGTCAGCCGTCCCAGCTGTGTCCCCTCCCAACTTCTTGTGCACCCCCAGCCTGCTCGCTGGTGGGGTGGTGTGAGAAGCAGAAAAGGCCTTGACTCTGTGTAAGCACTGCTCAGCAATAACGAAAGCATCCCTGTATTATCAACACTGTTTCCAGCACAAATCCAAAACACAGCCCCATACTAGCTACTATTAAGAGAATTAACTCTATCCCAGCCAAAATGAGCACGTTTTTCTTAGTGAGACTAACTGTTGAGAATCCAATGTTAGTGTTACTAACAGGAAGGGTAGTCTGATGTATACATACACTTAAAGAAGTAATACCCTCCCCTCCCCAAGAAAAAGGCTCTTAACCCAGTCATATTCTACAGATCAACTTTAAACTTTCTGTTGAAGTTTGTAAATAAGGAGAAAAGTTACTCATTTCATGGGACTGTTATGAAAACAAAGACCTCAAACACAGAACTCCTATGTTAAAGGCTTAGTAGCCCCTGAGGACATCAGAAGAACTACACATGGTAGTTAAACATTTTAGCATACAGCACCTGAAGGTTTAAGACTATTTAAATGCTAAGTATCTGTATATTAAGATGTTTGGTTACATCAGTCAGATACTTATTATTACCTTTAAGTTATCCAGTAAAGCTTATGCTACTGTAACCAGAGATTCATTTGGAAAAAATAGGAGAAATAAAAAGTCACGTTTAGCCATTTTTTGTTAGCATTTTTCCTAACTCTAGAAGGTAGCACATGTTTACTGTTAGACCATGTAAGTTTAATCAGGAACTTTACATGTACGTATCACATTACAATATTTAATTACGTAATTTTTACTTTTTGCCAATAGGACCTCGGTCTTGTTCAGTGCACAGGATGAACTCAGATGAAAAAGGACTAATTGTTGTGCACAGACGATTGTTACCCTGACATTCTTTCACGTTTTAGAGCATTGCTTGACAATATTAAGGGTAAAGCATTAATTAAAAAAATTAAAATTAATTTTTTTTTTGGTGCAAAATACACAGCACACAGAAGGGATTAACGGTTTTCTCTGGACCTCTGTCTTTAGATGTGAACTCCGCAAAGCAACAGCTCTCCTTCCTATATTTGAAAGGCATCCTGTATATAGAGAGCACTCTATCAGTATCTTCTAGGAAAACAAGTCATAACAGTTACTTTACTGTGATTTTCAAGTCAGAAAGGAAACAACTTATATTCCTTAACAGGACAGGATTTCTGCAGTCTCAAGAAAAAGACAGACCAAACACAGCCCAGACAGGGGGTATACAAGCTACTTCAAATTACTTTATTATAAGGCTCACATTTCAATGACCATGTTAGCAGCGCCGGTGCTGCCATGTCTGTGATTAAAAACAAGCCTCCTGTGTGCCAGTGCAGGGAATCTGATCTTGCCATTGTGCTGCAGCTGGGAGAACTCCCAGTCAGCCCCAGTAACACATGCCAGGCAGCTGGTAAAGGGACCAACAGGATTGCCCAAGATAACTGAGACTGCACTGAAGTGTACTAGCCATGCCTTCCAGTTGGTCCGTCTGCACAACTCCTTTATAACTTCTCTCTCTTTCTCCTCCCTATCCCTACCCAATACTGGTAGATAACTCCCACTAAAATGGTCAAGGAGCTTGGATTTTCTATTGATGCATACAGACAACCTACAGGATTCAAACTACAAGCTCCAATTCTGCCTCCGAGTTCCTTCTGCCATGATGATTAGCCATGAAACAGATGCAATTTGGAGTTTAAGACACCAGATGCTGGTTTCATTTGGGGATAGATCGCTTCACCTTCTCTAAAACAGTTTAGAAAACCATCAAACTAAGTTTAAATGGAAGCATGATGCCATCATTCGTCTTTGCAGAAGCAGTACTATATTTAACATATAGAAAATGAGCTAAAAGACTCATTACCGCTAAAAAAGACCATCCCCATTGTAAAGACAAAACCACTTCACAACCTGATTTTTAAAATATCAACCAAAACTTGCCACGGCAGTCAAACACATGCAAGCAGATGAAGATTACTCTCTTAGCTCTGCTTGTCCTATGACTACAGCTCTGATCAGCATTAGTAACTATTCCTGAACGCAGTCTTTCCTGGCATCTAGGGGGTGGGGTGGGGGATGAGATCATGCCCTCTAGCAAAATGAAAAACCACATTTGGCCTAGTGGAAAGTTAGCACAAGTATGTTTTAAAATATCAGGATCGCCTCTCTCACCTGAGCAGATTTAAGGTATGTGGCTTTGCACTTTTTATGCATGAACAAACCCCTCTTCAGCGTATTTCTTGAATCAGAGAAGCACATCCTAAAGCCACTTACACTTGAAAGGGAAAAAGTTTGCATAATTTAACTCGCCAAGGATTAACCATTTAAGTCATCTTTAAAATAAAACACTCATCCTCCCATTTCTCACACACATATACCTTCCCTCCTTCTAAAGGAAAAAGAGTAAGGTGCTGCCGTTTAAAACAAAACCAAACCAACCCAACCAACAACAAATTCAACTCCCTGCTTTTCTATTTCCTTTCATACAATAAATAAGGCATTCAGGGAAACAGATTTTTTTTTTTTTTTTTTAAATAAAAACTAAACTAGAAAATTACAGAAAGTCTGCCTCTCTAACCTATGACCATTAGTAAGCCTGGCAGAAGTTCTTCCTGACTTGATACCAAGGGCTCAATGTATTCCCCATCTAACCCCTTCTAACATTCATAAAATTATCATCAGTACAATTCTGCTTTTTGTACCCAGAAACCCAGCGTATGGGGATGTTTTACAGCATCGTTGCATTCAAAAGTTATAGTACTGCAGACAGAGAAATACGAACAAGAACACTAAGCCTCACTTTGCTCAGTGAGTTACCATTCACCAGTTTTAGATAAACACAAAACCACCTTCTATGCAGCGTGGCTAAATTCCTGCTCATGTAAAAAGCTGGATGGCCTGAACTTTTGCCAGTGAAATTACTGGCAAAGTGAATTACTTTGTTATTTAAAAGGACTGTTTATCTATACATACACTAAGAGGATACCCCAGTCCTAACTGAGTCTAAAGTTTAACAGTGCAACAGCAAAGTTTCATATTTGAAGCAGGGAACCAGGGATTTTTTTGCAAAAATTAAAACATTTACATGATGTAAAGATATAAATCAGTGGAAGGCAGAGTTTGGTGTTTGTTTCTAAAAATTTTTGCTGCATTCTGTCACATTCCATAAAGTTGCTGGAAACGTAGTTTTTTAGAAAACAAAGTTTATCAATTAAACTTCAAAAAATGTCAGTTAATCTGTTAAGTCTTAGAACTGGATTTTTTTTTTTTCCCTTTTTAAATTATTTTCAACTTATTTACAAAGTATACATACAGCTGGGAGGGAAAAAAGATGGAAGGTCAATATAAAACAGAAGGAGTTGTCCCCTCCCAGCTGTATGAGCCCACTGTTTTGTCTCAAAATTTATATGAAATTGAAAGGGAAGTTATTTGGAGGTTGGTGTTTGGGTTTTTTTGGGTTGGGTTTTTTTTTTTGTTTTTAATAACATGCCTAGAAAAATCAGTTCATTAACCTCTACTGTTCTTAAGGTGTTGTAAATTTCTCATTCCAGTCACTGAGAAGTTTCTGCCTTCCTTTCATACTTCAGAGACAGAGGACTATTTGGGGAAAAGGAGATAGAGGAGGAGGAGTTGCAAGGATGAGAGAAAACTACTTTCTAGAAAGAACACCCACAGGAAGTCCTAGTAATTGATTTAACAACTGAAGATGCAAGGAATGAGAAAAAATTAAGAAAACTCTACTCTAGTACTGATTAAAGTATTTTTTCCCCTCAAATTCCATTAAGAACGGAGGAATCTCCGATTTCTTGTTTTATTCTTTTAAATATGTCGAGAAATTTCATATTGAGTGCCAAACTGTTTTTCCCCTTCTAGCAATCCACTTTATCTTGGAATGAACTGGCTTGCAGGAATGACGCATTAGTAAGGCAGAAGTGCCTTAGAGTTTTGAGAAGGGGTCCAGAGTACAAAGGAGAGATGATCTGGGTAGTGCTGCAAGACTGCAGGCATGAAATGCAAAACTAGAGGTATCTCTGACTATCACTGAAGTGCTACTGCACTTCTGATGGGGAGAACTTCAGGTATGTGCACATCCCCTGCTTGTACAAACTATTCTTTAAATTTTATCTATGTACCAGAGACGTTCAGAGGACAAAAAAAAAAGAATAAAATCAGAAAAGCAGCCAACGCCTCAACCACAAAACAGTGACAACTACGGCCTTCCATTTCCACAGCAGAAAGAAGTGCTATTAACTCAATCTGCCAGCAGGGGGAAATGCCAAACAAGCGAAAAAAAGTTAAGAGCAAAACACTAAAGATGAAGAATAAAATTAAAACAAAACAAACCAATCCCCCCTCCCACACACACATATCCTCAGCAGTTAAGGAAAAGAAAGATTCTGCTCCTGGAGAGGGGAGGCAGGATAAAGGAAGTATATACAATTCAAAGTAACCGAGTATTTTGCTCATTCTTCCAGGCTTTAGAGAGGAAACCAACAGTGAAAGTGCCAGTCCAAAATATAAGCATTTAAGAACAGCATCAGCAAGCAAAAACAAGCTTTCAGTTTCAGTGTTAGCACTGAGTGACTGCAAATGAATTAAAAGTTTTCTTAAATTTGGCGTTTCAATGAAGAGCAGAGTTTTGTGATTACACAACTGAGAGAACTGATGTGAAAGAATATGAATTTTTAAAGGACTATCCAACATGAATGTATGAACTAATTTATTTAAAGTGAATACCTATAATCTAGAAAAATCATTCTGCATTACAGAAGACTTCCTATCACATTTATACAGAATCCCAAGAGTCTGGACATTTTTTTGCTGAAGAGATTTCAGAACAGCAGGGGTCCCATTAGACACTCTGTTTTTCCTTCTACCTTCTAAATATTATCTGTACACCATTTCCATGGTTACAAAGTATAGTGAAAACTACTTAAAGTGAGTATCGGTTAAGGGAATAAATCTGTGTTAAACATATTTTGATGAAGGGCAACTTGCATGCAACAGACAGGAAACAGATACAATTACACAATACATTTTAAAATTAAGAAATAGAAAACCAAAAGTGTGAAAATTTGTTGAACAAAGAAATTTAACATGCATTTATAACAAAAAAAAGACAAGCCCTGCAATCACAAGGACTTTCAGTTTAAAGCATCACAGGCTAAGAATCACAAGGAGCAACGGGGAGATTTTCAGATTTATGGAGATTAGCTATCCAAGCTTCTACTGATGTTACCTTCCCATAAATATCAAACAGAAGCTAGGTACACATGTAATAATAAGCAAACATTAAAAAATGCAGATGAATTGTGATTAGTGATTATATGGTAAGGCACCTTATAACAACAGGTAATCTTTTGTACTTCCATATTTATAAAGTTCTTTCAAAATCAGATGCTGTACTTTCAGTAAAGCTCTTCTCTCAGTGTGTCCATGAAACCTGCTAACTGAATGATAGTTCTTCAAGCATGCACAAGGAAAGATTAGACTAACAGTACATCAAGAGGTTTAAGTAAATCCCAGTTCTGCTCAGAGTTTATAGTTCTACCTCCAGTTTCTCCACTTTCATTTAATTTATCCTGCAGCTGGAATACTCCCACAGGCAGCTAATCTATCTGACCAAAGCTCTCTCCTTTATGTTCTCTTCCAGCTATAAAGTCCTGCCACCAGCAGTCCCCACTCTTTTTCCAGGGGGAGTGGGGGGTGAGGGGGTGTCACACTCCACAGAAAGTTGAAGTGATTCACAGATAGGTCTGGGGAGCACCAAGCACAAGCTTAAGCAGCAGGAGCACTGGGCTAGCAGCAGAAGGGAGACCTCTTCCTTCCTTCAGCAGTCATTGAGTTCCAGTGTGCTATAGCGGGTAAGAGACTGAGCACTTTGCTGCTTTTCTTTTTAACTAAAGCAATCATCAAGGAGTCATCTGTCATTTTCCYCACCTGGTCAGAAGTTTGGCTTGTAAGTTATGTTTTCAGCAATCTAGTCACATAGACACATTCTTTTAATTTTGAGACTGGAAGACCTACAGGACAACTGGGGAAAAAGAGGCAACTGAGTTTGCCAGGCATCTGAATTCTGTATATTCTGCTTGTTACTCAGGCAGAACGGAAATCACTATTATTTTCTGCTTATCCTCATTATGGCACAGGAGATAACAGTTCTTTACTTGCTTACTGTATCGTCTAGGAAAAGGCTGTGTAAAAAGGTCAAGGAGAAAAATCATCATTTAAGACATACTTTAAACACTAAAATTAAACCAACCTGTGGTGTTTTTCCTATGGGTCAACTTTCATGTCAATATACTGGAACAAGTACTGGTCCACACTTCCTGTCTGGCACAGTTCTTATAATAAACTGGCCTCTTCAATGTAATTATTTTAGCACATGCATTAAAAATAAGCCATTTCATGTATATAAAGTACAGCAGCATAAACTTGAAAA
Source organism: Phoebastria nigripes (assembly GCA_035582835.1). NCBI lineage: Eukaryota > Metazoa > Chordata > Aves > Procellariiformes > Diomedeidae > Phoebastria > Phoebastria nigripes. The sequence continues at coordinate 619,612 of JAYKAV010003476.1, read as the reverse complement.
TTAGCTGCTAATGTACATTCTTGTGTTCTATATTTTATGATACTGAAAAATACTTAAAAGAATATAGGAGCTCATTTTATCTTTTGTAGAATTTTTGTTTTCTCATTTTGAGCCATCTCACTTCCTGTTAAACTATACACAAATTCTTGCCTTTACAACACTACAGATCACTGGCTCTAATATGTCACAGGCTTCTGAATAATTGTCAGAAGACAATATAAAAATTATTTGTTAGTGAACAGATGTTCACATGAAAAAAGTATCAAAGAACAATTGTTTGTTTCTTAATCTGTCTTCATATTTTAAGAACAAGATGAAATGCTTCTCATCTGCTAGAAGTGATTTTTTTCTAGAAAGAATACCGGCAATTTAATTTCACACAGTTCTATGCAAAAAACTCTCAGACTTCCGTTGATTCTGTTGGGTGCTCTGAACCTGGTAAAAGGCGGCTGGGACCCTCTGCTGCTACCAGAAAGGTATCACATTTTCCTCTCCTCTTGAATAAATACAACACCTGTTCTAAGTACAGCCTGCTGACATTTACTAAAAAGCATTCTCATTCTACATTTGAATTTCATTTGCTTTTTAGTCAAACTTATTTTATTTCACCAGCTATTATTTCATTATACTATGTTGTCATTTTGGCATTCCTGATCTCCTGAGCACAGAGACCCACTAAAAAAAAAAAAGGAAGAAAAGGAAGGAAGGAAAAAAGAAAGGAAGAAAAGGAAGGAAGGAAAAAAGAAAGGAAGAAAAGGAAGGAAGGAAAAAAGAAAGGAAGGAAGGAAGGAAGGAAAAGAGAAAGGAAGGAAGGAAGGAAGGAAAAAAGAAAGGAAGGAAGGAAGGAAGGAAAAAAGAAAGGAAGGAAGGAAGGAA